>ML119718.1:70190-82420 GCA_003788565.2 Ascobolus immersus RN42 | reverse complement strand
TGGTGGAGGGAATGCCAACGAAGCAGATCATCACTGCATCTGGCTACAACCTACGGATGGAGTGTGAGGCGTGCAGGCTAGGGAAGGCTGTACAGCATCATCATACGAAGTCTGCAGGAAAGAATCCGAGTCCGTCAACGGAACCCCTTCAACGCCTGCATCTGGATGTCTGTGGTCCGTGGAAGGTCCCAACGCTTGGCTCCTCACGTTGCAGCTACAAAAAGTCTGGGATTCCGCCTGGAAGTAAATACTTTCTCAGTATAATGGATTCATTCTCTGGGTACTCTTGGGTCTATTTCTATGCGTCCAAAAGTGACTACTATGATGTGATCCTCAGTCACTTGAAAATGCTCAAGACGTCCTACCCGCACTTCCACGTAGCCAAGATCAGATGTGACCAGGCAGCAGAATTCATCTCTGAGCCCTTCCAGGCGTACTGCAAGACAGAGGGCATCTTGCTAGAGCTGACATCTGCTTACGCACATGAGCAGAATGGAGGAATTGAGAGACTGCACCGTACGCTCACTACAATGGCCAGAACCATGATGTTGACATGCGGGTTACCAGAGGCGTTCTGGGGGTTAGCAATAAAGGCAGCATGCTATATCCGCAATCGTCTCATCAGCAAGAGCGTCGTCAAGAAGGTTGGCTCAGCTGTGCCATATGCGGTCCTCAACAACCATCCACCAGATATCAGCAATATGATACCCTTTGGGTCTTTGGTCTACGTGACTATCCCAGAGGAGAAGCAGGTGAAGACTGTCTCTGAACCCCGTGCTCAGAAGGCAATCCTCGTTGGTTATACGGAGACTGCCCACCAGTGGCTGGTCTACAACCTGACGACTTTGACTGTGGATCTTGTCCGTGACGTCACACCTGGTGAGGGATTCCCGGCGTTGGACTATCTGAAGAAGAAGACAGCGTCTAAGGTATTCCCTTTCATGGGCCTTCCTGACGTAGGAGAGTCAGAGAGGAATGCAGAGGGTGAGACCCTGCTCTCTTTGGCCACGGCAATGTCAACGCAGTCTGAGCCGTGACAGGTGCAGGTCCAGACCACGCAGCCTCCACAGGAATCTACCACTCAGCATCAGAGTCCTAGTACACCTCCTGGATCCCTGTTTGAGGGGGGATGTCAGAATGATGTCAACCAAGGATCCAGTGCACGTCAAAGTGCATCTCCTAGCCCTGCACCTCCACAGGAGCAGCAGCTGGAAGATGAGGAGGAACCTCCCGTAGGACAAGCGTCTACGGACAAAGAGGGCCCTCACATGGAACATGCGTCCACAGATGAGGAGTACGACTCAGATTGTATTGTGGTAGATGCTCCATATGTGCCAGGATATTGGATTATGGCAGACAAGGCCGTAGTCAGGAGGAAGTCGAAGAAAGCTCGCCGTCAGCACTGGCAGTCATCTGTCCAACAGCCTATCACTCGCAAGGATGTTCTAGAACCTCTACCTAGGCGGCGATTCAATGCACGAGTGCACAAGGCGAAGGTTCGTCTAGCCACACGCCTGCCAGAGCTGGACCTTGACGACCCACGCTCTTACAGGGAGGCTATGGACTCGCCATATGCTAAGCATTGGAAGCAAGCCATGGACGAGGAGATGGGATCTCTGGGGAAGACTGGCACTTGGACAGGCGCCAATCTGCCTAAGGGTAGATCTGCGTTGACAGTCAAGTGGGTATTCACCAGGAAGCTTCAGGTGTCACCAGACGGAGAAGAGTCCATCAGGTACAAGGCTCGACTGGTAGTGCGTGGCTTTGAGCAAAGGTACGGGATTGATTTCCATGACACCTTTGCACCAGTCATTGCCCACAAGACCATTCGGATCCTACTGGCAGCTTCTGCAGTGGAGAGGTACCATGTACACCAGATGGACGTCAAAACGGCTTTCCTGAACGGAGAGATCAAGGAAGAGATCTATATCCTTCCGCCTGAGGGTTATAGCATGCATGAGCTGCCAAATGTGGGCAAGCCGGCAAAGCAGAAGGTCCTACGACTCCGCAAGTCCCTCTACGGTTTGAAGCAGGCACCACTGGTATGGAATAGTACGGTCACCAAGTACCTTACTCAACGCCTGGATTTCTACCAGTCCGAGGAAGATCCTGGTCTGTACATCCGTCCGGATATTGTGCTGGCTCTCTACGTAGATGACATGCTACTCTTCAGCAAGTCATTGGAGACAATCCAGGAGATTAAGGACGCACTCAGCAAGGAATACCTTATGAGTGACCTCGGGGAAGCTCGCCGTTTCCTAGGCATGGAGATAAGTATATCTCGCACGGAAGATGACATGAGCATCTCCGTTGGCCAGGAGAGGTATATCACAGATATCCTCAACCGCTTTGGGCTCCACGACTGCCATGGTTCTGACTCACCAATGGCAGAGAATGGGCGTCTAGAAAAGGCGCCTGAGGGATTTGAGCAAGATGAAGACAACGTCAAGGTATACCAGCAAATGCTGGGTTGCGCCATGTACGCAATGACCTGCACAAGGCCAGACCTGGCGTTCAGTATGTCGCATCTGAGTCAGTTTAGCTCGAATCCTACGTGGGAGCACCTCAAGGCCCTCAAGCGAGTATACCAGTACCTACAGCGTACGAAGAACTGGGTCCTCAAGTTTAGGGGTCCTGGAGCCAACGAGGACGCAGAGCAGTATAGGCTACATGCCTACTGTGATGCAGATTGGGGAGGGGACAAGATGGAGCGGAGATCCACGTCAGGGTACTGTGTGTTCTTGGGTGGAGCATGTGCTGTGTGGGCCTCCAGACGTCAAGCGTCAACTGCAGCTTCATCTACTGAGGCTGAGTGGATGTCATCTGCTCTTGCTACTCAGGAGCTGTTATGGATACGGCATCTGCTCCTTGAGCTGGAGTACTTCATTGACCCAGCACACCCAAAGCCTAAGGCGCTACGCCTCCACCATCCGAACTCACAGCATTACCTCAACCCTGTGGCTGACGAGCTCCTACCGATCTCTGACAGAGAGCCATGGCCTACAACTCCTCTCTACAACGACAACCAGGGTGCGTGTATCATTGCACGTAATCCAGAGCACCGCAACAAGTTGAAGCATATTGACATTGCTTACAACATAACCCGCAAGCGCTGCTGTGGACCCCTTGGTACTCACGAGCTGGATATGATCAAGATTGACACAGCCGTCAACACTGCTGACGTTCTTACCAAACCCCTGGGCCGGCCTTTACACATCAAGCATACTGAGGGATTGGGCTTAACCCCTATATAGAAGATACTTCAGTTGAGGGGCCGTAGCTAGTAATTTATGGGGCCGTCGCTGTCATTCTTGAAGTTCTACTACCGGTCACGTGACCTCATAGAATGGTCTGGCCGTAGGGGTCGGCAAGAATGGGAATCGCCAAGGCTTGGCAGTCCCCTGATGATCTCTGATTATCTATTTACACTAGTCTAAATGGGGAAACCACTGCTGCACGTGACCACCATCAAGGCATGACTCAGAGGTTGGGAGCTGCAGAGTCGGGGAAATCTCCGCACGGGGTCCTCAGCAGCAGCCCATCACTTTTGAGTCACGTCTGCACACCACCATACCTCAGGCTATGTCAAGTCAAAGAGTGGGGGATATCTCCACACGGGGTCCTCAGTGACAAAGTGACAAACAGCCAACCACCAAAGAGTCGGGGATACCTCCACACGGGGTCCTCATTGGTGTTGGTGATGGTGGGCGACGGCGAGCACGGCAACGGCGAAACCGGGGGTTGTTGTGGTTAAGAGACCACGACGCGACAAACCCGAACGTCAAAGTTTGTGGGGCGCTGACTAAGCGGCGCTAGCCCGGATTCGTCACCCTTGGCGACACCAGGGCTCGGTAAGTATCCACCCTTCGGCATTCCCATGGAATCGGTGCTCTCGGTAACGGCTCCGTCTCGAGGGGCCGTGTTGGATATCGATCCGGCAGCCTGTAGGCGTTCCACGGCAAGGCCGTACCGAGTGGCACCTTCGTGGTCCTTCCATGGTCGGGGGTTGACGCCACGGCGTCCTTGGGGGATATAAGGCCGTAGTTACCACCTTAGATAGAGACAATACAATTAACGTTCTACACTCGCATTCTTACAGTTGTGAATGAAAAATTTGAGGAATACAGACTCGTAAGTCTTTGCAGAGTAAGCTGTAAGACCTTGACGGAAGCTTAAGGAGTTTAAACGTGTCTTGCTGCTTCACCTCCAAGATACTGTGACTTGTGATGTTGTGCCTGAGTCACTCGTCCCATTGAGCTCAGGGCGGAATATATATGCTTCGTGATTTGATGGGTTTCACTGCCTGCTCTTTGATCTACTCATGTAAAAGTCGTGAGTCTGTTCCGGTGAATACTTGCATACTCGTTGACTTCATGTTTCACAAGCATTCGAGGTGGTACTTTTGAAGGATAGAGACTCGGACTTGTGATACTTATATCGATATCATGGCTTGTCCCGCCCGGCCTTTAAATGTAAACCTAAGCAGGCCGGTATACGCTTCGTAAACTGAGTGGGTCATGGTCTGTTCTTTGATCTGCTCGTATAGAAGTCCTGGGTTGCATCGCAGATAAATGCATGTTTGTGGCAACGTTGACTTATTCCTGCCACAAGCA
This sequence comes from Ascobolus immersus RN42, assembly GCA_003788565.2. Lineage (NCBI taxonomy): Eukaryota > Fungi > Ascomycota > Pezizomycetes > Pezizales > Ascobolaceae > Ascobolus > Ascobolus immersus. The sequence goes on along the minus strand of ML119718.1, from coordinate 77,807 downwards.
TTTGAGATAATACCTTCGGAAGATAGTAGATCCCGTGTCTTCAAGCTTGCAAGTCTCTCTCTTTCGTATGAAACTCCTTTGCAATTTGGTAATCTCTTGCTATCTTGCTTTATGGTTGTATGAGAGCTGCTTTTACCTATCCGTACGCACTCCAGGGCTTTTTTGAACAGTCCATGGTATCTCGATGGTGTATAGTCGGAAATGGGGATCTAACACTCGTGGACGGAGATGTTGAATAGTAGGATACTTCGACGTGAACGACTAATAATTATCCTGGTTTCTGCTTGCTTTCTGTATTCGTATCGATCCTTCAAGGCTACATTCCGGAATACAGGCTCGTAACGTTGATTCATAATCAAGTAGTAATCCAGAGTTGATAGAGTTGCTTGCATATTTGTTGGTCGATGCCAGTGTGACAGCATCCCCTTTACGCTTTTCCCGCATATCAATATATCCCAAGTAAGCTCCAATTGCGTGTTCCTTGATCAAGGTCAGGTCATCCCCTTTGTGCCTTTTTCGTAGCCCAATTTACCTCCTTCTTTGACTTTTCTGGTCCCTTGTGTATTTGGGTCACGGTTCTAGAATCACTACCGTGCGTACTGACGAGGGTTACGTTGTGTCGACAAACTCGTGAGCTGCATGAGTGAACTTTGTCATGTAGTAGGATATACGCTTCATCCATCGTAGTCATGCTTTGTGCATATCGGGAGAGAGGATACGCAGAGAGTCCGGAAACTGTCTTCTCAAGCTCGTGGCAAAAAACGTGAAACGGCACTTTGCCGTCGGCGTCCTTATCCTGGTTCCAGTTTGCTTTCTGCATTTGTAGACGACTCCGATTCATGATACATTACGTATGAATGTGCAGAACAAACTCGTGCTTTGATTTTGCTACCAGGAAGCAGTAAAGACTCGGTGGAATTGGTACGTTACGTGGCGTGTTCCTGGTGGTTCATTCCCTTTTGTATGTACTTTTCTCGTGCATGCTTTCCGAGCTACTTCAATATGATTGTAGTTTGAGAGGATCGAGGATCAAGGTTTGTGCATTTTCGGGAACTTGTATTTTGTTGAGGCCACGCACTCATGATATTGTAGGTCGTACCTTATTTTCATGTAATCCTGAGCAGTTCATTTGTTCCTGGTGACTTGATGAAGAGTAATGCGTGATTTGTTTTTTACAGTTGTCGATCTTCTCAAGCTCGTATTTGATCTATTAGCAGAAGGAAGATCATCCTTGGATCTGAGTTGACTTGGTTCGAAAGTTTCTATTCGTATGTCGATGTCTCTGTAGAGTATCCCTGATATTGCTCGATCTGTGATTGAGAACTCGTACACTGAAATCTTCTCCGTATGTTAAAGCAATATATGCTCTACAAAACATGGGGATGACTCTGTGACATGTAGTAGAAGTCTACAAGCTCGTGAGCCCATTTTCCGAGTCTTGTTCTGCTTATGTCTAAATGCAGTGTGCTCGTAGGTGGACGAAAAGTCTTTCTGCGCAGGGTGTTGAAGATAAACTCGTATCTTGTCCTGGGAGAAGCTTCGAAGTGGTTTACTCTTTCATTTGGTGAGCTTTGGTATCGTGATTCGTCCTGATACTCTTAAGCCGTTTGTGGGTGTCTTTAGTAGTAATTGATCTCGTATATCCATACTTCTGCAATAGTTTTTGAACTGCTCGTAAAACAGTCGTTGGAACTCGTAAAGCAGTCATGGGTCGTGCGAACACCGGATGGTGCTTATACTCATCCATGCTCGTCGTACTACCCGCCACCTTCGACCCAATCATCCGGCCGTGGCTCGGGTAGAGGCATGGAGAGGTCACGGCTCTTCCGTTCATCGGTCTGGAGGGCCGCAATTGCTGGCGCGTAACTTGCGTCTCTTTGGGGAAGTGACATCGGCAGTCGTATCAGAGGTTCGTTTGCCAGAAGTAGCTTCAGTTAGTACGTCGTGATTATGTAATACATTGTTAACTTCCATAAGCATTCGAGATTACAACCGTGACTATTGCAGCTTCGATGGATAGTAGATCTCGTGTGAGACCTTGTGCTTTCGTGGGGGCGAACTCGTTCGCGATCGGAAGCTTCTGTTGTAGTTGGTGCATATGAGATATGCTTGGACTTCTTCGTGCATCTCATATATGCTCACAATGACGTTCTAAATCTATTCTGTGAATAGAACGTAAAGTGGTTGAGATATGGGGTCTATGTAAGTATGCTCGTGTCGAGATTATCGATTGAGTGCAAGTTCCATAGTACTCGTGTCCGTAAATGAATGTGAGGGTCTTTGAAGTATCTATGCGTATTGGCGTCGGTTGTGTTTTCTGTATTCGTGCGAGCGAATGTCGAGGTGTGAGATGCTTTGAAGTACCTAGGCGCGTACCCGCTTTTGTTGCCGACTTGCGGTTTCTGTAATCCGTCGACGAGTCTGGGTATGCGACTGCAGAGGACAATCTCGTACATACATGTAGGTGCTTTGGTATAGACTGCAGTGATGAAGTTGGTTGCGTGTTGGTAAACGTTGATGTAAGTTAGTTCATCCCCTTTGTGTTTTGCTCGTGTACAGGGTAGGGTGGGACTCTTACTTTCGTACGTGAATTGACGTATACGCGTACGTTCCAGGTTCAGAGAGTATCATAACCTTTTGTAGCGTGTGAACGTTTGCCTTTATTTGAAAACTCGTATCATACTTCCGAATCTTCTTGCTCTTACGTGCTTTGGGGATGTTGCGCTTTTCTTTCATCGTGCTCGCGCTCGGATGTTGGGAGAATAGTAGTACGTGGCTTGTTCTACGGACTCGGAAGTCTTCTCCAGGTCGTATTGACTACGGACGACCGTTCTTGGATCTGAGTTGAGCTTGGGGCTGGTGTCGATGTCTTTGTGGCAGTTGTTGATCGTACTCGACTATGGATAACAAACTCGTATGTTTATGCTGGCCACGTAAAGCAAGAGAGAGTTGGAGTTGCTCGCTGAATGTTGTAAAAGAACTGGGAACATTCTCACAAAAAAAGACACCATCAATTAAGTAGGTACCTACGCAGTACTGCCGCGCGAAATCGCCTGATGGAAATAAGCACGCGGATTAGCCGCCTCCGGTCGTTGAGCCTCCGGATCCCCATTCACCCGTCTCCACGCCTGCAACTTCCTTCCCATAACGCATCTAAACCTTCCCTCGACCACAAACGACTTTTTCCTCCCCGTCATAAACCAAAGCCGAAACGCATTAATCCCACCAAACCAGCCCGGACCGTCCAGCAAGTGCTGTATGAAATACTTCATCTAGAAGCCTCCCAAAACCAACGCCCTAGCCTCGGGCCCATACGCCATTTCCTCCTCCCGGCTCTGCTCAAGCACCATCAACAATAACCCCGTCTGCACCATAATCTCCTCATACTTGACCCTATACGTCACCGTCCTCCCCACGCCCTCATCCTCAGCACCAGCATCCGCAAGATCATCCCCATAAACCCTCATCCGAATCGCCACATCCCCCCTCTTTCCCACCTGCACCCACTCCCCCTCCCACTCACCCCCATTCCTCTCCCTCCCCATCCTCGCCATCCTCCCAAGCCACTCTCGACTCAACCGAACCCTAACCCCATCAAACACACCCACCACCGTCGTCAACACCCCCTGTGCCCCTCCCTTCAACACCAAACTCGCCTGTGGGCAAAGCTCAACAAACGTCTCCTCCGCCCGAAGAATCACCGTCTGCACCGGCGTCTCCACCCCCCTCAACCAATCCACCACCTCCTCCTCTCCCTCAGCTGGAACCTCAACCCGCTCAGCAACAGGCACAAAGAAACTCCCCCACCCGCCCAACCCCCGAGTCTCTTCACGGCTCTGCGGCTCTCCAAACCGTCCAGACTTGTAAGCTCCGAGGCTGAGGCCGAGCACCTTGTCGAAGTGGCAGAGGTCGAGGCAGCGGAGTGAGCCCCGGTAGAGACATTCGTAGTAGGGGACGTTTGTGCGTTCGGCGGGGAGGAAGGATTCGAAGATGAGGGTGTGGGGGAGGAGGTGGGTGGGGAGGTGGGAGAGAATGCTGGAGAGGATTTCGTAGGGGAGGGTTGTGAGGGTGGTGGTTCTGGTGGCCATGGTGGTTGTGGTGGTGATGGTTGAGGAGTTGAGGTTTGGTGAGGTTTGGTAGAGTTTCGTGGAGTTTGGTGGGGGTGATGAGATGACGTCGTTGCCGAGCTGAGATGAGATGAAACGGTGGAAACTGGCACAGGAGTAGTAAAGGTAGAACCTCTTTAAAGTAGTGACCAAAAGTCGTGATGGTGTTGAGTGATGAATTAGGCCAGCCAAGTATAAACCTGAGAGTCTCGACCCGGGAGATGTTTTAGTTTGGTAGGGATGTCACCAATTCAGCCGGGAAGGAATTGTGGGGTGCATGAAGCCGTTGCGCAGGCTAAATCGCCCGTTTCAGTCAACCGAAACTTGCCAAGACTAACCTCGCATCTTTACGCCTTCAACCAAAAGCTGGCCTCTTCTCCATTCCCTCTTTCTGCAACTTGTCATCAACGAAAAACGCGGCTACTTCTCCGTCCCCCCTCCTCGATTCCCATCTCCATTTCTGCTTACTCCTTCATTTGAAGTCTTTTCTACTACTACAAAGAGCCTACCCTATCCAGCTTGTCCGGTACAAACTCAACACCACAAAACCACCATCATGAGATTCCAACTTCCCCTCACATTTGTCCTTTCTCTCGTCGCCCTCGCTCTCGCAAACTCTCCAGACCAGGGCACCACAGATACCGACGGCGATGTAATCTGCCACGGCACGCTCTGCTACCCCAAAGTCTTTACCGCGACCCACGAATTCCAGCCCGTCTACGATGACCAAGAAGTCCCCCCCGGTCTTCACTACCGCATGGACGTCTCGACCGGCGTAAAGACGGCCAAAATCAACGTTCCCGACAGTCCCGAGGAGGAGCAAAAGATGGCTGCCGTCGAGATTGACCCCACCACCGGCCAGGCCGTGACTGGCGACATTGTCCTCGTCGACTCTGAAGTCAGCACCGACGAATCCGCCAACACCGAGTCCGCCAACCCCGATACCCCACCATCCGACGCCGCCCCAGCCGACTCCTTCCCCGAGACAGTAAAGCTCCAGTTTGAGCAAGAGGCTACATTCGACGCCCCCGACCCCGCCGAATCAATCAAGCCCCACAAGCAACACACCAACGAGTCTCCCGCCTTCACCCAGCTCACCGACGCCCTCGCCCACCACCCCCACCTCACCCCCGAAGACCTCTCGGCCACTCTCCAAGCCCTCGACGACCTCGCCCACGAACTCTACTGGGGCGTCCAGATCGCCACCCCCGGCCCACTTTCGGCCCTCATCCAAATCCTCACCACCTACCTCGACAACGACCTCCGTGCGCAAGCCGCCATCGTCCTCGGCTCCGCAATGTCCAACAACCCCACCGCCATCAAAGGCGTCGGCGAAGTCGGCATGGTCGAGATCTTCCTCCGAATTCTCGGCGAAGAGCGCATTGGTACCGATGAAGAAAAGGCAAAGGAACAGCGCGTCAAGCTCCGTGTCCTCTTTGCCCTCGACAAGGCCGTCAAGTCGCACGCCACAAAATCCCATTTCCTCCGAAACGGCGGAATCAAGACCCTCGAGCGCTTGTTTTCCAACCCCATCACTACACCGGCTGTCAAGGGCCGTATCGCAACCTTCTTGGACGATAATTTCCTCAATAGGGATATGATCAAGGAGAAGGATCTCGAGTCCAAGACGATCCCGAGGAAGATTGTGGGGTTGGAGGGGTTCTGTGAGTTGTTTGAGAAGGAGCTTGTGGAGGGGAAGAGTGGGGATGTGAGGGAGAAGGTGTTGGGTGCTTATACTGGTATTGTCGAGGTTGGCAAGGGTGGATGTGGAGAGGGAGGTGCCGATTTCAAAAAGTGGCTCCAGGAAGTGTATGCTGAGGATGAGGAGAAGGAGGAGTGGCTTGAACGGGCGGGTAAGGTCATTCTGGGGCTTGGAAAGACTGCCCAGGAAAAGGCTGAGGAGGTGAAGGAGAAGGTTGAGGAGACGGTGGAGGAAATCAAGGAAACTGCCGAAAAGGCTGCCGAGGTTGTGGAGGAGAAGGTTGAGGAGGTCAAGGAGAAGGCGGAAGAGAAGGTTGAAGAGGTCAAGGAAAAGATGGATCTGTGATCGCGCTGTATATGGCTGTTTATGTTTTTTTTTTCCTTTGTTGGGATGGAGTTCTCTGGTTTGTTTGATTTGTTTTGTTGCCTTTTTACCTTTACCTGTACGTTTGTCTTTTCTTTGATTTGTATTAAAATTCCATAGGAGGTGTATTTAGTAGGTTTTGTAAGAAGTATGTACGTATTGTCCAAGTATTGTTAGGATCAGAAGCACTGGCTTACGAGTTGCACAGAGAACGTCCAAGAAGTTACACGGCTTGGCGTTCCCAAAGAAGCTGTCGAACTGCAAAGGGTATCCATCGATCAAGGTCCTCGAGTTTCCTCTTTCGGAAACAGACCATACGAGCAGTTGCGGTCCAGTTGCAATGAATGACACTGCAGACGGCAGGCTCTCCTACGTGTAACTAAGCCTCGGGATCAACACAGAATCGCCACAGTTACAGAGTTTGAATATCACCGCTTCTAAGGAGTCGACCTTGTGCGACCCTCACCAGTACTCCGTTTGCACCAACACCAAAGGGGGGACAAACGAATTCATCACCACAACCCCTGGGCCCGTTTGTTTACCATGATGCTGAGCCCTTCGGATCCCCGTTTGTTTATCATGGTGAGGATCTCCAGGTTTTGGGACAACCAATCACCACATCACCACAATATCACCATTCTCATTCACTGCTGGCAAGGTACTTCGGTACTAATAGTCCGGCTCGGAATCACCGTTGTCTAGCCAATAATCGGCCACACTCTGCAATATCGCTATTCACATTTACTGAAAACGTCCTCGGTATTCACATTTACTGGCAACTTCCTTCGAGGCCCGGCCCGGAACAAAGCTCGACCAAGCCGGGCATTGATTAATATACACCTTCCTCTCCACCAGGCACCCTCATCATCAAACACACCCTCGCCAATCCCACCCCACAAACACCACAATCCTCCAGCTCATCGTCACATCCCCGCCAACACCCCCCTCCGTGGCCGCCAACCATCCTCCAGGTGGCCGGCCAGGCGTGCTAGCATCCAGCACATCACCATCCCCAAAAATGTCCTTCTCAAGCTTCACCCACGCCCGCTCCTCCTCTGCAACTCCCCACTCTCACCCCTACTCCCTCCGCCACATCTCCTCCATCTCCTCCTTCCACCGCAAACGACACACCACCACAACCCCCTCCTCGCAAGGAAGGAAAGACTACATCACAGCCCGCACCTTCAGCACGCACTTCTCCCTCGGCTCTGCGCTCGCCCTCGACCCGTCCGATCCCCAGAATTACATTTCTAAACCGAGAAACTCGGTCATGTCGAACCCACCGAGACCTGCCGCTCCAACCCCCACCAAATCTCGACCTCCCCCTCAACCCACCTCATCCACCTCTCGAGCCCCACCGACTTCCTCCTCCTCTCGACCTCCACCCCCCTCCCCAGCACCAACAGACCTCCAAATCCTCACCCTCCAACTCCACTCCCTAATCAC
>ML119718.1:0-70075 GCA_003788565.2 Ascobolus immersus RN42 | reverse complement strand
CCTCCAACGCACCCTCCAACACCTCGAATCCCACATCGGCCACGCCTCCTCCCACTTTGCCTCCCTCGCCCAAGCATGGAACACCATCCTCCTCCGCTACCACATGGCCCACCCCGATCCCTCTCGTGCGCTCGACACTTCCGAGCCGCCTGTTGTCGAAACAGACGAAGCCAGTGGGGAAGCACGGATTCGGACCGTCGAGGAGGCCCTGGGCATGTATCGCGAGTATAGCCTCCTGTGTATCGAGGCGCTGAAGAAACACGGCCATTGGCCTACCCCGTCGGCTGGGGTGAAGTTTAACCCGGAGCGGTGTAAAGCGGAGCTCACCGCGTTCGTGGCAAGGACGGAGGAGATCTACCACGCAATCCAATATTTCCGTCGCGCGCGCCTGGAGGGCGAGCGCGAGGGGTACCACCCCAGCTGGGACCGGCAAAAACGGACCGTCAAGAACGAAGGTGAAGTCGACTGGGGCGTCCGCGGCCGTGAAGGCATCCTCAAGCAACTCGAAGAAATCGCCGAGAACGCAAGGGCGGGCAACACAGCTGCAGCGGCGGGGGGGAAGTTAAAGCGGGGGGAGAGTAAGACGGACAGGAAGGGGTTGAGGGGGACGCTACGCAGGAGGGTTAAGAACCTCTTCTTTGACCCGCCGCCCGAGCCGCTAGTGAAGACGGTCGTCCGGCCCGCGGCGGAGAATCGGTATAGTTTGATGCCGGATGCGGTGGTGCCGAGTCGGGTTAAGGGGTTGAGGATTTCGCGGCCGGTGATGATTACGCCGATGCCGGGTGGGGGGAGGTTGGTGCCCGCCGGCGCCGGGAGGAGGGGGGCGTTGGGGAGGGGGTTGTCGGTGAAGAGTGATGGGGATATTGCGGAGACGGGGCGGAGGAGTGGTGGGTTGGTGGGGGCGTTTGAGAGTTTGGAGGTGGGGAGGAGTCCGAAGCTGCGGATGGGGGTGAGGAGCTTGACGGGGGAGACGACGAGGCCGGAGGTGAGGAGGAATACGTTTTCGGATGGGAGTGGACGGTTGGTGGAATTAGATGGCGGTGTTCCGGGGCTGCAGAGGAGTGGGTCGAAGTTTGTGCCGCCCAGGGATGAGGACGAGGATCCGTATCGCCATCTTCGGAGGGAGCCGAAGACGAGAACGCAGAAGAGGGTGGAGAAGGGGGGCGGGCCGGTTATGGCGCCTCCGGTGTTGAGGAGTGGGGTGGCTTCTCCGCCTCGAGTTCCTCACGACAGAATAGCTTCCCCTACCCGGGATCCGCGAGATGGGGCAATATCCCCGACATATTCACGGCCTGGGACGAGTCTAGAGCCGTCCAATCCCTTCGACGACCCGCGCATGAGCATCGACGATGCGGCCGTGCAGGAGGTACTGAGTGATTATTACGATGATGATGAGGCGGAGAGGAGGCAGGAGAGGGAGGATGAGGCGTTGGCGAGGAGGTTGCAGGAGGAGGAGCGGGTGGAGAAGGAGAGGGCCCTGCGGGCGAGGGGGGAGGATCCGTTGGCGGATTATTTGGAGGGGCGGACGGACTGGACGAGGACTGTTAGCTTGACTAGTGCTGCTGGTAAGTTCCGAATTTCTCTTGTTTCTGGTTATGATTTTTTTGGGATGGGTGGCTGGATGGGGAAATTGGTTTGCGGAGTCTTGGCCATCTTGAAGACACTGCACTGTATGGGGATTCAAGATTGCCATGCAGTGTCTTCAAGATTGCGAGGGTTCGGCAAGATGACCATTCCCATCCCCCCTTCCAAGACCTTCCCCATCAGCACATCATCTCTTCAGCAGAGAGCTTGAGGAGTACAATACTAACCGTGTACAGCCCCACCACCCAGCAATAGACATTCCACGCCATCAACCTCCTCGATCCCCTCCACCGCCAAGAATAGGTTATCAACAGCGAGTGATATCGTCCACGCTGGGACGTCGTTTCCGTCCTCGGCTCAGGATCCTATGCGGTATACGGGGGAAAAGATAAAGAAACCCATGCCAGTGCCCAAGAAGGAACGAGGGTCTACGGGGAGTGGGAGGAGCGTCGAGGCGAGGCAGTGGAATGGGGCGGATCGTGCGCCGCCGCCGACGGTAGCGAAGGGTCTTGGGCCGGGAGAGGTTGTCCAGCCGGTTCAGGCTGCAGCACCGTTGGTACAGGTTCGACGGCATAGTTCCAGGGAGAGACGGAGTGGAGGTGGAGGGGGCAGGATGGATGAAGGGAAGCGGTACAGTGCTGGAGCTCAACCACTGGAGACGCCCGGAAGTATAATTCATACACTTAGCGATAAGGAACAAAACCTAGAACAGGAACTTAGACTGGTTCGGCAGCACAAGGAAGAGTTTATTCGGGAACAGGAGGCCAGGAAACGGGAGGAAGGTAAGCGCAAGTTTGACGCCTGGATGCACAACCGAGACGCTGGTCCCGCTGTGTGGAAGCCAGATCCAAAGGCATTGCCCGAGGATATGAGGCTGACGTATGAACGCACAGGGGAGCTTCGGTATCGACATCAGATACCGCAGGAGAGTACTAGTAGGTCGGGGCTGAATAGGACGCAGACGGCGCCGGCGGAGACTAGTATGGGGCATATGGGGATGGAGAGGGGGGGAGTGAATCCGAGGGGTCCGGTGGATTATGAGCATCTTGACAAATCGCATAGTGATTTGAATGAGGAGAAGAGGCGGAGAGAGGTGCCAAGACAGGGACAGCCATCCAGTTCCAGACCGGGCAATGGTGCTCTTGGCCGGACAGAGACTATGCCTATGCCGATGCCGGGGCAGTTCCCACCGCAGCAGCAGTACCAGCAACGGCAGCATGGGAGAGCAGGCTCGGAGCAACCTCGTCAAGTACAATTCTCAGATGCCGACCCTGAAATAATACGTTCTCGGACCCACCAACGCTCCGGTTCTCATCAAATCCAAGGACATTCCCGCCAGCCTTCGGCATCTACTGCTCAGCAACCACAATACCGGGATGATAGACAACGCTCAGACCGGACAAGAGGGTCGACTAGTACCAAGGGCTCGAGGGACCATGCCCCGAATCTAGACAAGTCACTGCCTCCTCCTCCGCGTGAACCGGAACCGGAACGGCGTCTTATGGAAGACCATATGGCAACCTGGGCCGAAGCCCGACCTCTGATACGTCGAACGCAGCCTGACCACCCTCGCAACCCACAAGGCCCCACCTACCCCCGTCTCGGCACCGAAGAACAACCCCCCCACCAGCCCACCAGACCCCATCAACCCCGCCTCCAAACCCACGACAACAGACCCCCCCAACCCCAGCCAACCCGGCCTCATGACGAAAGGGATTACGATTACCGCCTCGATAGTAAGTCCCCCCTCGGCCACTACGCGGATGCTTACGACCCCTCAGACACCGACTCCGTCGACTCCGTCGGCTTCAACACCAACTTTTCCGACTTCCCACGCAATATCCACTCTCGGGGCCCGGGCCCAAGCCACTCGGAGGAAGTCTCGCCCAAGACACTCGGAACTTCCCCTGCCCCGTACCAAACTCTCGACCCTGATGCTGCTCGGAATGAGGTGCAGGTTAAACCCTGGGGCAAAGAGGTGCCGACGCCGATAGCTACCGAGTTTACACAGCAGGCTCGGGGTTATATGCCGACCAGTCCGGCGGGGAGATCGCAGTCAAATGGACCAACTACGGCTCGGCCTTTTGCCTCGCCCACGCTGCCGGCAAAGAATCCAAACCGCCAAAAATCAAAGGCCGAACGAGCTGCAGAAATTGCGTCTTCAAGCCGGTCCTTTGCCAGAGCTTCACCGGCCCGGGCTTCACCGCCCCCTCCCCTCACAAACACCGGCCTCTTCAGCAAAAACAGTACCACCCCGCAATCCTCCCCGCGGAAACAACATCACCAGCCCTCCACCTCCTCCCCCCTCGCACATACCCGTCCCAACCGCCCGGTAAGAGCAGGAGACATGACAATCGACACCACCTACGCCCAGGCCCACACAAAGTTCGGGCTCTCAACACCACCCGGTAGTTCAGATATCTCCGGCCTCGACTCCAGCCTCGATTTCCAGCTCCCCCGATCAAGTCCCCAGCCCCGCCTCCCCCCCACCCCCGCCGCTTCCGGCACCGACGTCCCAGCTGGCAGGCGGAAAGCAAGCACTCCAGGCTACGCGGAAGCCGTCTATGCCGACCCCCTCACCTCCTCCGCCCCCCCTCAGGACATCGCCCCTTCCCCCCCCCACTCCACACCGCCCCCCTCGAGTCCATCCACCCTACCGAGCGTCCACCGTGGATGACCACCCCTACAAGGCCGAACATGCCAGACTCAACAGTCTCAATGCCCACCCTATCCCATTCCGTGCGGACAGACACCGGCGACTCCATCTCCTCCCCGCTAACCCCCTACTCCGCCGCCCCCACCTCCGCAAGCCCCGTCGTGCTGAAGGAGCGCGCGGAGATGATTAAAGTGCACCTCTCTGCTGCTACGCCGCAGAGTACGTTTGACTTTGACGACGACGAGGAGGGGAGGAGGAAGGGGGGGAAGGAGAAGGTTAGGGCGAAGTTGACGGGGTTGTTTGAGAGGGGGGAGAGGAAGAGTTCGGCGGAGGGGAAGAGTCGGAAAAATTCCGAGGCGCATCCGAAGAGTAGTAGAAAGGGGTCAATAGCCCAGAGTAGGAAGGGCTCATTGGCGCAGGGGGGAAAGAGCAGGAAGAATTCCGCAGCGGTTCCGGAGTATGGGAGGACGTTTAGTGAGCCGTTTGGTGGGGGTTCGATGGATCTCATGCCTGCCGGGTTTGGTGGAAACGCCGTAAACGCCGTAAACGGGAATCATCGGAAGGAGAAGAAGAAAGAGAAGAAACAATCGCTAGACAGCTCGCGGACGGCGGGAGGGAAGGTTATTACGCATGTTGGGGCGGCGGGGGTGAGGGATGATAGGCCGGTTGAGGTTGTGGGTTCTAGTGGGGTCACGGTTGGGAGTACTGGGAGGGCTCCGCGAGCTGTGAGTCAACCGGAGATGAGCATGGCGGGGTTGTTGCCGGTGAAGAAGAAGATGGCGGTGGTTGAGGTGCCGCCGGAGGTGGAGGTGGTGGATGATGGCATGGCGAATGCGTTTTAGGTAGAGTGGGGTAGAGGGGGGTATAGGTACTTGGGAAGAAGTAGTGATAATTAATGATATTGGTTTTTGTTGTGTTGTTCAAATGGAAATTGGCCACTTACTTTGAGGGTGTGAATTTCACGGTGATGAGTGGTTGAATGTTCGGGTTGGTGCATGGGAAAAAGATAGTGATTGGATGCATGTACTTAACGTCTGCGTGCATGAACCATACATTCCCGGTGCCGAGCCAAGCAACGGTGTGAGCATATAAGTACCTACTTACTTACTTACTTGGTACTTCTTATAATTAAAAAGGGGTCGTTTGTGTTTATATTCCAAGTTCTCAATTACAACATTCAACGAGCAATCAAGCCGCTCTTTTTGCACGTGTGCAGCGTACACAGTACAAACGAGTTCTCACACAAGTCAAGCGTAGTAAGGGTCACTGCAGAGTCAACTCACGAACATTTCGAAACAATTAAGCTTAAGAAGCACGGTATCACATAGGACGATTTCCCGGCACGAGCTGGGAAACAGATTCGTCGGAGCCTATCTCACGTACTATACTCTCCTGAACCCTCCACCGCAAATCAGCACGATGAAAGACACATACTTATCCTACGTGACTCGAAAGAAATACGAACTCAAGCTGACATACGAGTTTGCCAACACAGTACAACACTCGTCCCGTATGCTGGTACGTGGATCTGTTATTCTCCGAATTCGCGAAGCTGCTACCTCCAACGCACGTGGGTTCGAAAGTAGGATTGGAGCTCACCAGAGATACGAGAAAAGTACAAAGGGGATGACCAGAAGTAAACTTCAACAATCAACACATTAACACGCAACCAACTCCATCAAGTCTATACCACAACACCTATATGGATGCACGAGTTTGTCCTCCGTATTCGCGCAGCAAGACTCAGACACGAATACAGGAAGCAAACATGCCTACCTACCACAGCGGTACAAAATTTTGCGGGTGGGGCTCGGATTTGCACCATGGCCCTCCCGGCAGGTGCAAGAGCTGCACAATTTGGTAAGAAAAGTGCAATAAGGAAACCAAGAATATAGTAGGTGTAAGTAACTACACTGTTATAAAAGCCCACGCAATTTACTTAACTGGTGCAGTCCCTTACACCCTTCCCAATAATGGTGCACACTAGCACCTTTTACCCCGTCACTGGTGCAAATCGTTTAGACCCTTGATACCTAGTTGTTGGTCTCCCTTTAGTTACATCAAAAGGCTCTCGTAGTAGAGTGGTAGGGCTCTGGGTCCTGCTACTCAAAAGAAGCAGAGTTCGAACCCTGGTGAAAGCTTTTGCTTTTGCTTAATTATCCTGCACCAATTGGAGCTTCTGCACCAATTATACTTGCACCACATACATAGGGGGCAGTAATTGGCCCAAAAACATGCACCAAGATTTGGTGCAACTCCAAGGAGGTGCAAGACATAAGTGGTGCACTCTATTATTATGGGTGCAGACTTCAGTTTGTTCAATTTTAATTGGTGCACTGTAATCCGTTCACGTCCGGAACCACAGTGCTACTTCAAAAATCTTACACCGCATTTGCTGGCACGAGCGTTACATCCAACTTCATATTCCCGATTCTATACGAGCGTTACCTACTCATGACAGTAGATCTTGGTAGCTCGAATCTTGCAATTGCACAGAAACGCGTCGTTCTCATGCCACGAAGTAGGACTAGCAAATGAATATCCTACGAAAGCTCAAGCCCAAGGCCAGAAGGACGTACGAGCTCGAGATCAACTCTCTTACGAAACTACTAGCTCGAGTTCTCGTGTCAGTGGAATAACGCGTTAACGGTATAACTCAACACTCGTCCGTACGTACGAATGCGCTGCCAGTACATGAATCTACTATTCTCTGCAAGTCCTCAATATTGTCCGTGGTAAAAGTCGATCGTACAGATACCATTCGAGGTACGAGAAAAGTACAAAGGGGATGAACCAAAATTGCAAAGGGAGCAAGTACGCAACCAATCTCGCCTACAACTTCGAAAGTCTCAATACGAGTTTGCGCCCTGCGCCCGCTATATATGCCCGTACGTACCACGAGCAGTACCTCTACGAATATAGAAATCCAGCAAGATGTAAAAAACATCGGCTTGGTTGAACAAAGTATCCCAGCACGAGTATTGGATTACAATCCCGACTACAATCTATTTCACAGACTATTCAGAGCATTCAAGAATTTGCTGAGAAGAAGGGTACGAAGAAGTGGAAGCATCGACAAGTACCCAGCCACACGGAGAAACCGCCGAAATGTCGAAAGCTTGAAACCAGATTCGAACGAATGCGCTTACGAGTAGTTCAAAGAACAGGCCGTGCAACTACTCAGATTACGAAGCACATACCGGTCCAAGGGAGCTGATTACGATATATCAACTCCACAATCCTCTTGAACGAGCTCGAGTAAACAACCCCTTACGTCAAGCTCAGGAACGCCGCCCTCACAAATGTACGAGTTTTGATTCAGCAACATCTAGAACATTCGACCGATCCTCCTACGGATCGATCGCCCATGCACGGCCATGGCCACGAGCACATCCAAGATGAGAGAAGAGATTAAGGACGAGCTTGCACTGGTTGGCTTGAACAACTACGTTAAGTCTCAAGTCGTCCCCATATTTGCTAGATCATGCAAATGACTTGCTTCGATGTACGAAGAGGTACTCACATATCTATGATCCATGAGTATGACACGAGAAACTTGAAGTTAGAGACAAACATTTGCCACGAAAACACAAGAAAAGGTGACAAGAAAGGGGATGACGAAACTGACGTGACACCACCAGCCTGAGCATATATATATCGACGGCATGAGTATCCGGTATCCGTTCTAATCACCCAAGACTTCTTTACGAGCAGACCAAAGACCAGCTACGTAGTACTTATGGATCCGATATCCAGGCACGAGATTAATTAACAGGACACACGGAGCTAGGGGGCAAATCATAATATCACATACAAATGCAAGCTGCAAGCGGCCTCTTGAACGAGCAATTGCGCAAGCAACCCCTCTTGTCTTAGTATCGTTACCCAGCATCGACTCACGAGCATAGATTTGGCTACGTCCGGATTGAGCGAGTGTCTTACGAGCTAGTAGATTTAGAACAGCAGAGGAAGACTTCTACAACCACACGTTTGCTAAACCGTGTTCCCTGCTTGCGCTTGCCTCATACGAAGAGGTGTATGTACTCACGCACCTGTAACTCAGGAGCTATTACTTCACAAGAAAGTCAGAGACCAAGTCAACATGCATGCACTACCAAGACACGAGCAAAGCACAAAGGGGATGAACAGAAGTACATATGATCAGTCAACACGCAACCAGCTCATCAAGTCCATACCACAGCACACGAGCTTGTCCTCCACATTCTCGTACCAAGAGGCAGCCTCGTACCAAGATGTATCCACGGAACAGGAAGCAAACATGCCTACTTCAAAAGCTCTACACCTGTTACCTTTACTATACTCGCACGAGCGTGCGCATCAACTTCACAATCACGATCCGGTACGAGCGATACATAGATCACGTTTTTCACTGCCCTCACGATTATCATGGCTTTCTATCTACAGAACATTCAGAGGTTCCTCGCGAGCAAGCGGCATACAGAAGTAGAAACGGTCTTATGCTACGAAGTAGGACTAGCAAATGAATTTCGTACAAAAGCTCAGACTCAACCTTGCAAGACCTGAAGGAAGCTTCAAGCACGAGATCGAAATCAACTATTCATTGAAACTTCTATCTCACAGTGGTACCAACTCTGCACCTATAACCGCAGCACAATTTACATAGCACCATTTTCCAAAGCACCAATTAAATACAGCACCAGTTAAGGTAGCACTGCAATCGACCAATCGAATTGATTGTGCTATCATGCACTTTTTACTGCCACCCTATGTATGTGGTGCTATAGCACTCTTTGCATGGAGGCACCATTTAAGAGTACATACCGAGAAAAAGCAAAACTATATTGACATCTTCTCTCCACACGGGCTCGAACTCGGGTGCCTCTCTTCCTAATAGGAAGTTCATGGTATAAAGCGGTAACGATCTACCACTTGACCAAGCAAGCGTAATATAATACTTCATCGGAATGCACATTTATAACGTCTCCCATTAGAATATACTGTCACTAACCACGGGAAGTGTCAAAGTGTTCCCAACGATCAAACATTATTGGGGCACCATAATCTTAACACCTTTAAGGGTAACTGTGTAAACATTACACAACTTACCGTTAAAGTTCCCAAAATTACAACATTAAAGCAAACAGTGCCAAATTCCACCAATTACCGGTTACGGTGCACATTCTACACCAGATACTATAATGGTACTGAGGCAACTCAAGTTACCAGTAACAGTGGTGAACTCCACTGTATACCAATATGGTGTCGAACTTACTCTATTTACCGGTAACTGTGGCTTCTGCACAGTTAATAAAGACCAATTGTGCCAAATCAATGTTTTCCTACCAATGTTTGAACCACTGTGATCTCGAATCCTCGTGCCTGTGGAACGCGAACGACCCACAACGATTTTACGAGCAGACCAAAGACGATTAGAGTATGAAAATACGAGATTACTAGTGAACACATTAAAGGGGACAAGTCACGATGTCACAATATCACAACCCCCTCTTGAATGATATATCGATATGAGTAGACATCTACTTCTCCTGTCTTACAATCTACCGGCCCTGTGCAAGCATACTACGAGTTTGTATTCAGCAACGTCTAAAACAAACACCCGATCGCCTACGAGCATATCTAAGATGGCAGAGTAAGAGATCTTAGACGAGCTTCTGGACTTCTACAACCAAATACTCATGTCACAAGTCATCCCCACGTTTGCCAAATCGTGCCTTGCTTTCTTCGTACGAATAGATTACTACTTACTTAGTCACTCAAGTGCAATTACACAAGAAAGTCAGAGACCGACATGCACTACCGAAATACTATGAGAAAAGCACAAAGGGGATGATCGACAAAAGTTTGAGAGGTACGAGTACGAGCACGCAAGCAACGCCCTACCAGGACACTGCACGAGCTTAAACTCCGCATGAGCATGCCAAACCTCTACGAGCATGCATACGTTTACGTAGAGCGAGCGAGCTTCAGTACAAATTGACTTCGTTGTACATATACTTTACTAGTTCCCGCCGCCCGACACGCTCGTTAGATCTCATTTACTGTCGCGATTTGAATATAACATTCATCTCACGAATTCTCCGACGAATCTCCGACCGTCGACGCCGGGACAGCAAATACACGAGTTATTATTTCACATGAGTCGACAAGCAAGACAGTACTCCTCACGAAAGCATCAAGACAAGATCCACAACCATCCAATAATTCCCGTACACGAGCAAGAGGCCAGATTTGCGAAAACCAAGAATCCATGGATCCTTGCACGGATCCCAATGCAACAGCGCGAAAAGTTCACCCACTTTCCACGTAAGAAAGTCACCAAGGCTCGAGCATGCGCATACGATTTGCGTACGTACTTTTTGACCACAACGTTCATCACTCTGCTGCATCGTACGCGGTTCCTTCTACTTGCGAAGAGGATGTCTCGAACGGACGTGGAATACTGGAGGACAAGACCATATCCTACGTATACACCGGAAACGACGCGCCAAGAGTCCAGAAGAGCATTAGATCAAAGAGCAGATATCGAATGGAAAAGTGTGAGGAGTACGAAGCACAAACATACATAGTACGCATCAAAGGGGACGCGGAGCAAGCAACTGCGCTGTACGTAGTTCCTTCTACTTGTGAGGTGAATCCATGCATCGACGCACGTGGAACAGGCCAGAACTATATCCGTTCTGAAAGAAGCGACTCGTTACGAGTCTTGATGAGCACTAGATTAAAGATCAGAAGGATGGAATTACGAGGCAAGAAGTACTAGTAGTAACCCAAGTTACTTTTCACATATAACCAGGAGCAGCCACGATTCACAGCTTTCTTGAATGAGCAAGCTGTCAGGTCCCTCTCAGGAATAGGTCCCTGCCAGGGACGCTCCCAGCAGAAAATCCCTGCCAGGAATTCTTCCCTAACAGGAATGGGTCCCTGTTAGGAATATTATTGCCTGGTACAAAAAAGATAGTTTATAACAATATTTACACATAGAACAAGAGTATAAGACTTAAATAATGATATATTTGTTATATGTTCCGTACTATACGTATCATTTGTTTTGTAGTATACGGAACCTAACGAGCTATTTCAACAAAACCTAACTCCTTCCAGCTCTTCTTTCACCCATCCTTTTGGAAAAACACAAGATAACGCTTTGATATCTCCAAGCAATTGTTTCCACCCACCTCATTGTTCCTTCCACTACCAATGTAAATTCTTTCCACTTTCATCTAATTCCTCAATGTTTTCACAAAAGATAGTGCCCTGAAAACACTGCAGTCATCAATCCGACGTTTCTTTCCATCTTTATGAAAAGATGTATCAAAATCAGGATCCATAATGGCTACCTCATGATCTTTATAAAAAAGAAAGTAAGCATGCCAATTTTGGAATCTGAGAGTACCAGATCCTGATTGAACATTTCCAATAAGAAAAAAAACGGAGCCTATAAATATTAAATGTTGTGATGATGTTGCCATCTTCCACCCAGGCGGCTCAGGATGCCGGTTGGTGAAGCGAGGTCTTATGGTCTTGGACTCCCACTCTCACTGTATATAAGCCCTGTCTATATCCCAGTACATAGACAATTGAACAAGCATTGATTCTTCACTCTATTCAATATTAAACACTAAGATGATAGAGAATAAAAAACAAAATACCTTTAGAAGTAGCTCTTCCGCATGCAGACGCAACAGTTGCCCCTTTGAGCTCAGAAAATTTATCCTCTAGACTTAAAGTCTTTAGATAAAGTTCTTTTGCTGTTCCATTGTTATGCACAACTGGTTTGTCAAAAAGGCTCCAATCAACTTCTTTCAAGTAAGGTGAAAACCAGTGAAGGAATTCATGAATCTGATTGCTTGAAGACGAAGACATCAACCTTTTTTTATAAACAGAGTTTCCTATATAGATATTAGAATAAGAAAATGTTAAGAGAAATAGCTTACCATCAATGACAGGGTTAGGCCACCATGATTTAATTTTTGTAAAAGCAGTGGCGTTTGTCGAACGGGTTCGGGAAAGTGACATTTTGATAATGGTATTAGAGAGTATTTGGGCCCTATTTTGCCAAATACCTATTGTGTCTCTCAAAGCAGAAGTATCTTATGCAATCTTACTGCATAAGATAAAAGCTCAAGCACTACTAGACTGGCAATCTCTGTAGGCGCAAGTGAGGCCTTGCAAACGAAAACTCTCCTCAGCTACAGCTCGACCCTGTCATGGCTCTGGCCCCAAAAAGCGATAGTGCCTGCATTATTGAGATTCGTTCAGGCCATGGATACTTCAAATCTTACCTTTACTACAAAGCCCACTCTGCTACTGTGGAGCCCTCCGTTTGTCTGTGCCGTCGGCAACCAGTTGCGAACAGCAAAGCACCTAGTGCTTTACTGTACAAGGTGTTGCGCAAAAATGACTGTTAAAACTGATGGGGGATCCCTAAAGAAAAGGTTCATTTTTGTATGTTATCTGCATTCAATTTTAAGTCAAACTTTCCGATCACCACATTCATTTTAACCGGTGACTTTTGCCCAACACTTTATACACAGTTCAAGACAAAACGGCAGCAGTTTCTTCAGAAGTGAATCGGCACATATGCATATCGACAGCGCTTGATTGATGTATACTCTCGTAAGGGTATTCAAGCCCCCCTTTCATTCATGGAAGCAACGTTAATATGCCTTTGCCATCAGACTACAGCTATCTGAGTTATCGGATTTGGAGAGCTGTAACAGCTTGGAGAGGAGGACAGACTCTGATTCTCCTTCATATCTTTCTACTTTCATATTTCCTTCTTTTCCTTTGTTTACACAGCCTTTGCCTGCTGGAATCCCACTTGACTAGTATACGGGAGTCTGAAATAGGTAGCACTTCTTTCAATATATTTTTGGAGAGGGGGATAAATTACTACTAATACTACTATTAAATGTTCCGTAGCATACAGAACTGCTTGTCATTTAGGTAGCAAGTGTTCCGTAGTATGCGGAACAGAGTTATATTAAAATAGTATAAGCGTTCCGTAGCTTACGGAACTGAGTTTGGTTTAGATAGTAAGTGTTCCGTAGCATGCGCAACAGAGTTACATTAAGATACTAGTAAGTGTTCCGTACCTTACGGAACTGAGTTTCGTTTAGGTAGCAAATGTTCTGTAGCATGCAGAACTCTGTTTGTTTAGGTAGCAAGTGTTGAATCGAGGTAGGCAAACATATTTTGCATAAGAAACTGAATTGCATTAATGTAGGGAGTATTCTTTAGCATGGGAAATCAATTTCTGTGTATGTGTTCTGTAGCATCCAGAACAGAGTTAGATTAAGATAGTAAGCGTTCCGTAGCTTACAGAACTGAGTTTGGTTTAGGTAGCAAGTGTTCTGTAGCATGCAGAACAGAGTTAAATTAAGATCGTAAGCGTTCCGTAGCTTCCGGAACTGCGTTTCATTTAGGTAGCAAGTGTTGAATCGAGATAGGCAAACCTACCCTGTATAAGAAACTATATTGCATTAAGGTAAAGAGTATTCTGTAGCATGGGAAATCAAGTTTCTGTTTAGATAGTATGTGTTCTGTAGCATGCGGAATAGAGTTATATTAAGATAGTAAGCGTTCTATACCTTACGGAACATATCTTATTCTACTGTAATAATATAGAATTTTGTATTAGGTTGACAGATAAAATCTCATATTCATTGCTTATAGTGGTTTTTAACCCATTTGGTGTGGATTTCTAAAGTTTCAAAATTTGTTGGGGTATGCCAAGAAATTCCCAAGAGGGACTTCAGGTTCCCTGCCAGGACTTTTGCCTGTTATTCCTGGCAGGGACAGATTCCTGACAGGGACCTGACAAAGCAATTCCTTCTTTCTTACTACCGGACGATGATCCACCTACGAGTTCGTCTTCTACAAGCGCCACCGAGAAGTTTTGCTACGAGCAGATTGAGGAAGCTTAAGAGAATAGCATGAATACACGAGCAAAGTACGTAGTGCAGACAACCAGGACATTAAGCCACGATAAAATAGCGCAGCCCTCTAGGACGAGCTCGCGAGCAAGCAACTCCATCCGTTATACTTGCCCAGCCCAGCGCATACGTATGAGTCCGTCTTCTACAAAAGCATCCGGAACTTTCCTTACGAGTAGATCGAAGAATAGAGTTGCATGAATACACGATAATAGTACGTACTTGTAGCACAAGCAACCGAAACGACTCAGCTACAATATCAACACTCGCTTGAACGAACAAATATTAATCGCGATGAGCAATTCCTTCCGTCCTTCTTGTATTCAAGCACGACTATACAAGTTCGTCCTCCACAAAAAGCACCCAAAACCCTCCTGAAACGCAGATATCTATATCAAAAAGAGGTTAAGTCAGAGGCATTACGAGAGTACAGTGCACACATTTAAAGGGGACGATATCTGACCCACAGCCCTGTCGGACGAGCTGGCAACACCTTCCGTTTTACTTGCCCAGAGCAATGGTACGAGCTTGGAATCTTCTATGGCAACATCCAACGACGACACGGTTGCAAACTTTTACAAGCATATTTGGGACGGCAGAAAAGCAGGCGAGGTCCAAAACGAGCGGCAGTACACTTCTACAACCACGTCACGTCACGTCACATGACATCTGCACGTTTACCAGATCATCATACCAAACTTTCTCCTACGGAGGATTTAGGTACAAGGTACTTGCGCACCGGTCAAACGCACTCATTGCCATTATGCATCAAACGAAGAAACTGGTTAAAGACCGATATGCACTATACAAGAACTAAATACGAGAAAAGCACAAAGGGGATGCCATTACTGACAAGCTTGCAAGACGGACCTTTTGCACGCAACCTGACCAAGCTTTCAAGTGGTCGGCCGGAACAATCACCAATGTCCTACGAGATTCTCGTACTCCATAGTCTCGTATACCAGGGTTCTCTACGAACAAAGAAAAGTTCGTTAGCTAGCAGAGATCGACATCTACACAATATATACTTAGTAAAGTGCAGGAAACCCAAGTTCGAACTTTCATATGAGATTGTCTATTTTGTGATGCGATCAATCACAAAGATGCAATCACGCATTCTTATAGACCGAGTCACCTTGAACATCGCAATACTTCTGTGATCTATGTTGACCAGCCACGCTCGCGAGTACGAGTCCTGATGAGCAGATTAAAACACAGAGAGGTATGACATGACGGTATCTATGAGATTACAAAGAACATTGCGTATAAAAAAGATAGAGTCACGCGCAATATCACAACTAGGGCACAGGATAACAAGACTAGTTGACTACCCATGACACTCAGAAAGCAAAACATTAAAACAGAGAGATAACGATGATGATCATACGAGCTCGAGGTCAGAACCTCCGACCAAGATTCTGACAAAGACCAACGGCAAAAACAATGAGCTGGAAGGAAACCAAATGAGCCAAAGATTTTACGGCCGGTGAAGATTCATCTGAGGGTGAGAGCACATTCTACGTACGATGGCAACAAGCCCAGTAGTACAAACCTAAACCCGCCTTCTGATCTAAACCAGTAACAGTTGAAACCAGTTACAGACTTCTACATTAAACCCATAAGATAATGAACCCATTACACACATTTACACCATCATTGGGTTTAACTTTGAACCATTTACTCCCACCCTATGTATGTGGTTTAAAGTTAAACCTTTAATAGGTGGTAAAAGGTTTAAGTACAAAAGCGAATGAAGAGCAGTTTCGAACTTCTCAAGACTTTTGCGGTCCGATCCGATTGCCGTTATGCGAATGATGAGCTGGGATAGATTCAGATAAATAACTGTTGATGATCTGAATCGAAATCGAAACTTCAAAGACGACATTCAATACCTAAAAGATCTCAGCCATGACATTCACCGACTACCCCATTCGACTTGCCTTTGATTTCCTAACCCCTACTTTCCATAAGAATTCTGGTTGTCGGCACCAGAATCCGATGAACTTTCATACATTGCAGTGAGTGTGTGCTGATGTTAGGAATTAGGAGGTCCGGTTACCATAGAGTTGCGCTGGCACTGGAGCACCATACAGGTTTCCATTATGAACCTTTAACATAAATGGTTTAATTCAAAACCTCTTAATATAAGAGGTTCAAATTGAAACCCTTTGTGGTAAGCGGTGCAAAGCTCCAATGCTTCAGGCCCTACAGCTCTAACACCTTAAACCTCCATCAATCAGCTGGTTTAACTCGGCTATTGCACAGCAAAAGTCTGTACCGCTGTGCAAGAAGATAAAGAAGAAGAGAGTTAGGAATTCTCATCCACAAAACATGCGCGTACACATGTATGAAGGTTAAGAGTAAAGAGCTTAAGAGTGAGCCATTGTCAGTGTCTTGAATTGAAGGGTGATGTCTGTACGTATTTATGCATATATGGGACGAACATAAAACGTGCACGCCTGTCTGGGGGGTCGATGGTACTCTGGTTATTCAGAGAAGAAACGTAACAGAAAGGGATCATACGTTGCATACGCAAGGAGTTCGTACGTGGTTGAGAGGATTTGATTGGGATGACAAAAAGTCTAGACAAGATTTGTTCGACGATTTGCAAAAACAGTATCAAGAACACGTACACCATGACATAGTAAGGTTGCGAGGCTCTCAAGAACGTGTATACTATTTGACAGCTGCTATCTTGATGCATGTAAGAAACTGTAGGAAGAGGATCCTTTCGACAAACGAGAAAAGCACAAAGGTGATGATGATGAATTCAATAACAAGTACTTACAAGCTGATGTCTAATCACGATCGTACGATAGCACTAACCCGAGTCTCTACTGAATCTTTCAAAACCCCTTATGTACCATCTCGAATGTTCGTGGAACACGATAATAATGAGCATGCATGTATCGGAGCGATTTCAAACTGCTCAAGACTCACTATACGAACAGTCCAAATTTGCAAAGAACGTTCCATTGCACAATCCAAACCACGAAGCAAATATATACCGGCACAGGACAAAGGGTACGAGTACGCAGTCAGGATATCACAAGTCCGATTCCCTTGCCAGTGAAGGAGCAAGACCATGAAACGTTTAAACTCCTTAAGCTTCCATCTAACGTATACACCGGCACACGCATACGAGATTGTATTCCGCAAAATCGTTTACATACAACCAAAGACGTTTCGCTGAGGTTCTACGCATACGAGCACATCTACACAAACTATCAATGAAGAACTCTGGGAACGAGCTTGTAGACACCCGCCATCAAGTCGTCCTCACGAATCACAGTGGTACAAAGTTTGGCGGGCGACACCTACTGTATATTTGCACCATGGCACTTCCCATAGGTTCACATTAAGAACCAGCAAAGTATTGAGTGTAAGTGGATGAACAACTCACTACTGGTGGTGCATGCTCTGCACCACTTTGGGACTTTGAACAAGATGCCGAAAGTGGTGCATGGTCGCTAAACGGTGCACAGCTGCATCTTTAAGAATTCATTTTGCAGGTCATAAAGTTCGGCGTTCCTTTATTTTTATAGAGTGCTCTTGTGGCTTAAGAGTTAAGAGAATTGAGGCTAAGACATTGAGAGTTAGATGAATGAGGGTTCGAACCCTGCCTGATTCTTACTCCTTTTTGTAGCCAGTTTGCACCTTCTATGGAAATTGCACCAGTTAGACTTGCACCACATACATAGGGGGCAGTAATTGGCCCAAAAACATGCACAAAGATTTGGTGCAACCCCCTGGTACGTGCAAGAGAAACATTTCGTGCAAACATTAAATTGTTCACTGTAATGGGCGCATACTCAAGATGTTAAAGTCTATTTGGTTCATTGTAATTGGTTTTCGTCCGGAACCACGGTGGAATGTTTATATTTTCTGAATCAATCTTATACCGGCCTTGCATCGTTGTACAGCCACCTTCACGATGTAATGGGACAAAACCGAGCCCAAGTTCTCGCCAATTTTCATTGCTGGAGGCACTAGTTCGCTTAGCGAACCTTAGTAAAACCAAACCGGCGAGAGTTTGCACTAAAAAGCTGCACTTTATCGCCGCTTGTATAACTTTGCAATGGCCGCTCTCACAATTTCTTGGCTTTTACACCTCACAACGACAGCCATGTCCCATTACATCGTGGAGGCGGCTGTACGAAGCGGCACTCATAGACTGCCACTCTAGGGCTATCACACGAGAAAGCCAGAGACCAGCATGCACTGTACTACCACTTGCAACATAAGTACGAGAGAAGTTCAAAGGGGATGCTGACCTGCCGCAGTCACGTCATATATTAAGAGCCATCCACGAGTACAGAAAGCACAATAAAAGCCAGTATACACATACTTGGTAAGAGAGATGTATGAAGGTTAAGAGTGACTAGCAGGCCACTATCTTGAAGAGTGATCTTTGCACGTATTTATGGGACGAACATACGAATAAAACTTGTCTGGGAGGTAAGTAGATGGTACTCCGATTACGCGGAGAAGACACAGAAGGGTATTATGCGAAAAAGTTTGTGGAGAAGAGGGAATTAGATTGGGATGACAAGTGTCACGACGTCCGAGATTTGCACCACAATCTGACAGAATAGTATCACGAAAACACGCGCGAAGAACAGAAAGAAAGAGCAGAGAGATAAGAGACAAGACGAGACCACGCAATCGAACAGAAACAGAAAGGGATAGGAAGACAAATAAAGAGACTGATCTACGGGAAAGGAGGAAGACAAATAAAGAGACTGATCCACGGGTAAGGAGGATGAAAAACGGCCGACTATAAATCTGGAATGTAGAAATTTCTGCCGATACATGTTTTCGTCATATATTGCTTCAACGTACAAAGAGGTACTCCGGCCGCTCAGAGGTACGAAAAGGTATTCCGAGTCATACACTTATCATCTACAAGCAATCGTACGAGAAAGTCAGAGACCAACATCCACACAATACTAAGATACGAGAAAAGCAAGAAGGGGATGTTATGGAGTCAGACAGTAAGTCATTATCACCGGAGCACAACCATCCACGTACGAGCTTCCGTATTCCACTCGAGTACTCCATATTCAGGGAGCAGAACCATTCACGTGAGTAGAAAGCAAGTGTATTGAATGCAATTCAGCACGAATCGACATCGTTATACTTTAATCTACTTATCAACACGATCGTTAGATGGATCAAATCTATGAAGAACGTACATCCATATCACAGAACGTCCGTCGAATGCCTCGTTTGAAAACTAATTCGAAGAAATAGAAGCATTTCTTGTACAGCACTGCACTGGAAGTGACTAAACGAATTCTTAATATACTCATGCACTGAAATTCACATATACACATTTATCAAATATCAGAACCCATAAAACACGAGCAAAGTAAGTCCCAATCCCGGCACAACATGATAGTTAACTTCTCTGCCGACTAACGCATTGTATTCCCATCCCATGTATCAGTGCGCATTCGGTCCCTCCCGCCCATAAACAGTCTGGACGACGCTTGAGTGACAAGGTCCATGGTGTCTTTTCGTACCTCACGCACCACATCCCTTCTTGAAGATCTTCGCCTCTGGACCTCTCGTTGGCGTTGGTAGTAATATGCATCTTGTGCCGGCCGTATAATTCTGCCCTTTGTCATCGTAGAATTTGGAGGTATCCATTCATTCACCTCGGATGTTGGCATGAATATCATGGATTCTGGAAACTGTATGCCGAGCTTTTTGGCCTGCTTATCTGCCATTGTTGACATTCTCACTTTTCTGAGTGGCTTGGCTGGCTCTGGATCCGGAGGCTGTTGCACTTGATCACGACCACCCTGATCATGATCATAATCCTCACGCTCAAAGTCGCCGGGCGAGACTCTGCCGTCACGGCGTGCGTCCCTTGACCAGTCTCGATTGTGAACCCGGGACATCCGTCTGTACTCTTTTCCTTCGACTGTATCCGCAGGCGGAGTGCTCATCAGTCGGCGTCGCCCTTCTCGCAGTCTCGTACGCCGCTCCGTCGCTTTGTTGTGGTACTCTGCTAAGCTTGCACCTAGCGCGGTGTCTTGATGGAGTGGTGCTGGTGGGAGGGGCGTTGACATCCGGCCGGGCGTTCTGCGAGCTCGAGCTCGAGCGTGACGGTCTACATCCATATGCATTGGTGTCTGCGAACCGTCAATGCCTCCGGCCATATGTTGGGGCTCATAGTGATGTTCCACATCATGATGGCGTGATCTTGACAGAGACCCATGGGGAGATGTGGACTGTTGAGGGGCACGAGCATGTACGGGAGACACTTGCCGATAACGAGACTGATTCACCGGCGACATTGATCTTGATAAAGATCCATGAGGGAGAGATGTGGACTGGTGAGGAGTAACGAGCCTGTACTGGTGATATATACCAACGAGACTGATTCTCCGGCGATATTGATCTTGACAAAGACCCAGGGATAGATGTTGACAGTCGAGGAGTTCGAGCCTGTACTGGTGACATATACCAACGAGACTGATGACTATGCCTATTGTGCGGTGACCTTGATCTTGACATTGAAGTCCTTGCTCCTAGGGACAGTGGCGATCTTGATCTTGACGTTGAAGTCCTTGCTCTTACGGACAATGGCGACCTCGACCGTGAAGGAGATCTCCTTGCTCTTACGGACAATGGCGACCTCGACCGTGAAGGAGATCTCCTTGCTCTTGTTCTCGAGGACTCTTCAACCATGTCTTGATTGACATGTACAAGTGGCGGCGCGGTGGGAGAAGCGGGAGAGCGGGTGACCGATGTGAGGGCTCGCCTTCCAGGGTTAGACTCCGAATTTGAAATTTGGCCACTACAGCTATACCTATCGACAGGCGGGTGTAGGCTGCTTGGGGCAATAGGACTGGCGTTAAGAGTGAAACCATAGTCTATATCATCATATTCTTCCCACCGTCTCGAAATCCTTAAGCTTGCCGCATGATCATCATAAGCCAGTTGTGCTGGAGAGCTTCTTGTGGAGCGGCCAACCTTACTACCACTCGGATCAGTAGTGTGGTGCCCATATGCATG
The DNA here is from genome assembly GCA_003788565.2 of Ascobolus immersus RN42. NCBI lineage: Eukaryota > Fungi > Ascomycota > Pezizomycetes > Pezizales > Ascobolaceae > Ascobolus > Ascobolus immersus. The sequence goes on along the minus strand of ML119718.1, from coordinate 48,871 downwards.
CTCTGGCCATGAAGGTTCATCTCGAGTCTCGGACATTGTCCTTCGTATGCTTTCTGTCCGGTACCGGTCTAGATCTTGCGGGTCGTGATGAGAATGACGGTCGATATCATGGTATTCATGAGACGCATTCTGCGAAGCAGCCGGTGGTGTATGGCGAGATACAATAGAGTCCTGTCGCGATCGCGGGGACAGGGTATCAGCAGCAGCAGTTCTGTATCCATGACGAGAATTCGAATGACGATCGTGGTCGATATCATGGTATGCCTGACTTGTTTCCACCGACTGTTGCCTGGCATAGACTACCCCTCTCCTCGACACCGATAACGACCGCCCAGTACGACTTCCGAAACCATGGGTCGCAATACCATCGTTGAAGGATCTGCCATCTGTCCTTGATGTGCTGTCACTCCTCCTCGCGGGGTATTCGCAAGTCCTATCTTGATGCCGCGGCTCGTTGGATGCATATGGCCTTGTCCTACGTCTCGGCTTCTCGACAGGCCCGTCCGTACTGACGTGGTCGCGGCGACGATGCAAGAACTCTTCGTTACGACCATGTGGATCTGTCGAGTGGTCATAGGAGCTGTCTGGAAGTTCAACGTTTCGATTCAGAGCTCCAGCCATCCGCAATTCCTTGATCAGTTTGGCTCCCGTCTTTGCCTTCAGCCTCTCTTTCTCTCTAGCGTTTCGTTGTCCGTCCTCCCCGAGAGTCATGATCGTCTTGCGTATCCTCCACGACTCCCAATTCCAATGGCGAAATTCAACTGCGAATGTGTACATTAAATTTTCCTTGACGACCTCTGACATGTTTTTCCATGACTTCCGGAATATGTATCTGTACTTGTAGCGAAAAATTATCCGTATCTCCTTCTTTCTGAGGATAACATCCTCGTCAGTGTCGACTTTCATGATGCTTCGCATCTGTCTCTTTTGTTTGCCTCGGTGGCGTCTTGGGATATCGCATGTAACCCCCACGTCTAGTTTTGGAGCTAGTGGCACGGTAATGTCAGCCATATTCATTGCATGCTGCACCGCCGACCTCGTAACTACAAAAGTGGAAGAAATAGAACTTACGTGGTCTTCTCAAGAATCTTGGAGAGCCGAACTTCTTTCTCATTGACCTTTCCAACTCTCTATATTTCCTCACCTCGATCTCATCGTTCCAGTCAATATCCGTGTCCAATTCGGGGGCATATGCCCGCAGCTCCTGCGGATACATGTCGATGGATGGCATGCCAAGCTGTACCGGTGATGGTGAGCGTCGGCGTCGGTGAGCTTCCCGGTGACTGGAGCTGCGTCTATGAGCACCATAGGACCTCTCCCGCGTTCGAGATCGATGTCGACTCCCTAGGCCTCGAGCTCTATGGCTATGTGCTTGTGGTCCATGTGAACTCGAACGATCTTGACCTTGTCCTCGCTGCCCTCGGCTGTGACCGTCTAGTCGAGCTCGATAAACGTCTCTACTCTCTCCTGATTTCGACTTGTCAGCAGCCTCGTCATACCTGCGATGGCGACCTCTGTCTAACTCTCTGTTACTTTCACCATTTTGGCTGATCCTGCTCTGTCTCTCGGCCATGCTCCTATCTTTGTTGAGTGCAGATACCACACCTTCGGCGCAAAATCCCCTCTCCCTGCCCCCGTCCCGTTGCCTGTGCCTACTGCCGCTCCTGCTCCTCTCCCTGCCCCCGTCCCGAATGTGCAGCTGGAGTACTCGTGCCAAAGTACCAACTCGCTCAGCTATCGAGCACACCCAAACATCCCCATTCACGTTTACCTTTCCACCTTCTGTGTTCTGAAAATGCGTATAAGTGAGCAGGCTAATGGTAGCTCGTACTCAGTCAAGAACCCGTGTTTGTCTTGTAGCCTCCACTTTTGCCGTATGCCGTAGCTGCATGTGCAGATTCCATCCTTTCTGCCTGTCGTCTTGATGCAAACACGTACCTTCTCAGCTGCTGCATTGTCTAATGCTAGCCTATCTGCTGCGGCTTTCTCGTATCTTGTCTCTCTGCTGCGGCTTTCTCAGCTGTGGCTTTCTCGTATTCTTGTCTCTCTGCTTCTGCTTTATCGGCTTCTCGCCTCTTAGGCGTGGTGATCTTCTCCGATGAACGTGGTTCGTCTGGCGCATACGGTGACGAGAAGCGTGAGAGTGATCTCGTACTTTAAGCCTTCAACTTGTCTCTGAATTGTACTGCGTGAGCTCACTGCATCTTTGTTAGGAGAAAGTGTGTGTGCGACTGGTGAGCGTGGCATACGTACTCCTCTATATCGCGATATCGTAGCAAATCTTTACACTCAAACATCCCCATTCACGTATGCTCTCGATTTCTCCTTTGTGAGAGTGCATAACAGCTTCTTAAGCCATATGTCGCTCGAGTTCATTCTTGAACCTGTGTTGTGTAATCTCGTAGAGGTATTGTGCTTGACCCACTCGTACGTCGCGTCGATACACGAGTCTCAGGTAGTAAGCAAACGAGCATTGAACTCATGCAAACATCCCCATTCATGTATTGCCCCCTTTTTCTCTTTTGTACAACTGCGTAACTGCTCACCAAATGTTGCTCGAGTTCATTCTTGAACCTGTGTTGTGGTTTCTTGTAGAAGTACTTGACCGACACGTACGGGCGAGCGATACGATCTGTCAGGCCAAGTAGCAAACGAGCGACTGGTGCCAGTCCCGTTGAGGGTTTCCCACTCTTTCCACTCAATGGGCGCATCGTGCAGACTTGCGAACCCAAACATCCCCTTTCACGTGACAATTGCTTTGTCTTCCTGCGAAAATGCGTACCAGCTGCCGAAAGATTGCTCGAGTTCATTCTTGAACCGATGCTATGGTTCCTCGTACTTTGAGTTGGCCGACAAGTAACTTGTCGGTACGATCCAAACATCCCATTCACGACCGTATCTCTTTTTCGCTTCTCAAACTGCGTAAGAGCAAGCCAATTATAGCTCGTGCCCAATCTTGATGATACTTGTACAGTCGTGTTTTCTCGTATTGTTTCTCGTTCCAGTACCATTTTCTTGGACTTGGGTCCGGTGCCCAATACACGTATACACCACTGTGGGTGGTGTTCGAACACGGATTTCCGGTGAATTCCTAAACCACACTGGCCGAGATTAAGAAGCCACATCTTGTGGATTTCGAAACTGTTGGAATCCGTCCTCGGCCCTCACCCCCACCGCCGTTTGTCTACTTAAGCTAGCTAGATCCCCACCCTTCTCGGGCTTAATTGACGCTCTTTCTCTCTCTCTCAACCGTGTCTCCAACCGTCGTATCCACCGTATCACCGTCCACTTACATCAGAGACCACCATATGTGTAATTCTTAAACTGCACAAGCGGGCGATTGCGAATCCATGAATGGTACGATTTGATAAACTACTTCCTGTGATACATGGTAAACCGCCCATCGTCATGCGTATGGACACCACCCACCCTGAGAGACTCCACCCAGTACACCACCCAGTACACCACCCAGTAGTACACCATCCAAGACTCCACCGGTATCTCCACGCCCGCGCCTCGGCCCAAACTGGAATCCGGTGGGTCACGGTGTCCAGGGCTGGTCAGCATGTAGTACAGGCATGTCTCGCCATCTCCAAACTCCATGTCCTCCACAAACTCTGCAAAGTCTTCTCGCATGGCAAACTGGAATAGTTTACCAATGCCAAAATGCCCTTCACTATTAGAGAGCTTGTCTGACTCGAGGAGAGCATGAAAGCTCTTTCCGACGCCTGGTGGTAATCGTGGCATGAATATTGAATGCAAGCGTATTCATCACCTAGCTCGTGGTCGATGATTCTGTTTGCACAACTCTCGTTTGGAGCCGACATAGAGTGGAGGAGATTTTTGACTACCCTGATCACCCTTTCCATTGGAAACTGACTGGAAGCGTAAATGGGTTCAAGCCGACGAGTATATTCTGCAATGTGTCGTATAGCATGGAAAACAGGCAGGCACGTCCTGAGATGCTTGTACCTCAATTTGTATATGTGTAAATCGTAGTACTTGGAGAACTGTTCAAACAGCCGCTCTAGACCGTCCATCTCATCATCTAAATGATTTCTGCAAAGTATTTTTGAAGGCTTGCACGAACAAGATATAACCACGGAAATGGACGTCGGGGAGAAGACCATAGAGGTATATTGGAGATTGATGGAGCGTCCAAATAAACCAGTCTGCTGTGGTAAACCTGCCGCTGGTGATTGAAACAATATTGCCGATACTTGGAGAGAACAATCGTCTGGATTCCTCCTGGTCGTTGCAGATCCGGACCCATTCCTCCAAAGAAACAACATAGTCGTTGACGTGGTCCGGCTGAGCAGGCGGAAGCTGATCATCATCGGCATTCTGTCCATCTACGCCATTCTCACTGTCGGACTCTTCTGGTGATTGAGGAGCCTGTGACTGTACTCGTACATAGACGACATCATATTCTTGATCCTGGCCAGGTCCACCTGGTGGTCCTATTCAATGTCATCACCTCCGCCAAGAGCCGCGAATGCACCTATGTAGTGCTGATACATTGCCTTCGAAATATTGGAGAGTAGATGCATGATATCCAGTGAGGCACTCCATGACGGGTAGAAGGCAGCCGTGTACATGAAGACATGTCTTTCCTTGAGGCCGTATAACGATTGGTACTTTGCGTCGTGGCGATGCGACTCGAGATACTCATGAACACGGAGGACGTGATCCATATTCCGAAGGGTTGGATTGAGCCGATACTCGTACCCCCCAGGACCGAAATCGAAATATGCGAGATGCCCGTTATTCCGCCTGGCATTCGCTTTGTCAGTCCTCCCTTGAGGCATATCAACCGGTGTGCGGTGGGGGCCATACAAGCCAGTCGCAGCCTCCGGTAATGATGTTATCAGACAAGTGTCGCAGTATCTCCTGGCTCTAGATCATATCCGATGCAACAACCGGAAAGCGGGCTTTCATGTTGAAGTATGTCCCTGCAAGACCACAGAATTAGCATCATTATGGGAAAGAAAGCAAACTCACCCACGTGTAAATCCGTCAAACGTCATGAAAGACTCGTGTGACACCATTAGACTTTTTGAGCAGGACTCGTAAAGATGACTTCTGCTTGTAGACATCCCCGTTCGGTGAGCTTTCTATCATCTGTGTTGCAACGTTTTCGAGTACTCAATCAAAGACGTATGGATGTTGACTTGACTTTCTGCCTGCTTTCTTTGTCTAGATTATCCGCACTACGTAAAATTGGCGCTGTGATCTGAGGGAGGTAATCATCAACGGGACTCGTGCAATTCTGTCTTCACCAAATTCGAGCAAGCCTCGACATCCCCGTTTGCTTCTCTGTACTCGGCATTGAACCTGAACGGAAGCATAATACCAGGTCGTACATCCAGACTGCCTGCATGCATGGTAACACGTCTCGCGATCTCGTACAAGACGTCGAGTGAGGTACGTGCAAAACGTACAGAAGTTCTCAACCTTGCTGCCTGTTATACCTGACGTGACTATGGTACGTAATGCAAGTGCAGGAGTGCCGACTTGATCTCGAGGAAACAAACAAAAGACTGGTGTCAAGATGTCCCTGTTCTTCTCGAGTAAGCCTCGACATCCCCGTATGCTTCTTAATTCGTCTTTACTCGGTTTTGATGACCATATCAAGATATACGTCGTATTTCCAGATTGCTGGTACACCGTCTCGCGATCTCGTATGGCATTACCTGGAATAATGGTACGATCAGCTGAGGAAGCAAACAAAAATCCGATCGTAAAGTAATCGTGATGTCTAGACGTCTGGCACCCTGTACTGCTATTAGCAGGCCTTGACACCATTCGATTCTTCGAGCAGGATCTATGCTTGACTTGCCTATCCGGACAATGCAGGGTTGCATTTCCCGACTTGATCTCGAGAAAGCAGAGAAAAGACTCGTACCAATGTGTGGCTCGTCTTCGAACAAGTCTCGACATCCCCATTTGCATCTCTGTACTCGGCATTTCCGAAAACGTAATATCACTGGCAGTGTACTGTGTCGTTGAGGCCTCGTGTGTTCCTCTTGTTTTGTTCTTCTTAGGCAGCAAGTAATAAAGTCGTACAACCCTGCAATATATTCCTCTCTTTCGTTCGGTGCGGCTGCTTGTTTCTTCATGTAGCTTTGCCTTTCTTGTCACTTCAGGTGTGCTTTCTTCTTTCAAAGCTTTCGAGATTGAGCCCGGTACGTGTAATCTCGAATTCTTCCAGATCGGTGCATGGGATTTCTTCGATCCGTACCTTGACTTGACCAGAGAACATGTTATTCACCGCAGATGCTGCTGTACCGTCAGAGAAATCCTCATGCAGTCTGGTTTTCGTGCAAGAACTCACGTAGAAGTTTAAAGCTCATGGCTTCGTTGACTTCGACATTCAGGTATGCCTTCGAAGATTCTTCAGTGTTACCGACTGATCAAGACGTACAGATGGTACCTTGCTGTTTGCTTTCTTTGACTTTCATTAACGTGCTGGGAGTGAGTGTTGAGATGATCTCGACGAAATAGCAGCTCGTGCCATGACCTTGGTACCTTTCAAGCAAGAATCGACATCCCCGTTTGCTTCGTATTTTCTCGTGTTTGATGAAGCGAAACAACCATGAAATCAGGCCGTACTTTGACAGTGTCCATGGAATGTCTCGCAATCTCGTACGAGCTCTTCACAAAACATGATCCAAAGTAGCAAACAAAAGTCTCGTGTGTTACCCTTCTTCTCTTTTCTCTACCATCTGTTAGGAAGCCTCATCCCCGTGGCTTTTTTCGGCACCAGAAAATCATCCGTAAAACGAGCATGGTTCTCTAGCTCGACCTTTCTTTACTACCCACTTACTCAGTAAACGATGACGTGATCCTTTTATGCATCGTTTGGTGATAATGTTCCAGGTAATCAAGCGAGCAACTCGTGCCATGGTGGGAAGCGCCCTACTCTGCTACTTTGAGCACACTCAAACATCCCCGTATATGTCCTTCGTCTGGCTTGATGTAGCTTCAAACTTTGTAGCAAAACGCCAACATCGATCCGTAGCTTCTCCAGGATTTCCAGTTCAAAGCTTGTATCTCTCTCGTCCTCAGAGTCCGCATTTGCCGGTATAAATGCAATGAAGCTGCCATTGACGTGACTTTTTGGATTCGTGAAGGGGATGCCATGATTGACGTGGAATTTGAAGGTATCGTGTGCTTTAGAAATGCGTGAGAGGATGACAGGTGCGGAATATGGAATGAAGAAGGACGGACGGAGGGATGAGTGCTTAAATAGGCCTTCCTCATCAGCGTTTTTCAGGAACGGAAAGGCAAGCCAAGAGCTTTCCGGAAGAAGCAGTAACGTATTACTTCAACCAAGCAGTTCGATATTCTCTATTCGTGAGTCAACATGAAATCTGACTGCCATACAGGAAGAAATAACCCGCGAGCCTCGTGTCGAACAAGAGACGTTGCTTTTCTTTACTTCCTGCTCAGTAATCCTGCATCGTGGATCGTCACCAGCTCTGGTAAACAAATGAGAGACTCGTCTGCGTGCCACAATGAACCGCTCGATTTCGGCGATGATCAAGCACACCCAAACATCCCCATTCACGTTCACTCTCCACTTTGGTCTCTTCAAAAACCGCGTATTAGTTACTTGCCCACGAGTAGCTGAGGCTGTAGTATCGTGAACAGTTCCTTTGTGTGATCTCGTACATATGTACATGAACTTAAGTAATCGTATGTCGATACGATCAAACTGTGAAGTAAGACTCAAACGAGCGACTCGAACCATGCTCGACCACTTAGCGAACGAGTGCAGACAGGCATCCCCATTCACGTTCTCCTTTTCCTCCTTTCTCTGTACTGAAAATTTGTATAAGCTGGCCAAGGGTAGCTCGAATTCAATCTTGCAATGAACGTGCGTTGTGTTATCTCGTACTTCATCCCACTCGCGTATGTCGATACGATCTCAATCCTTGGACCCAAACGAGCAATTCGTGTCATGCTCGTCCACAGAGCGACCAAGTACACCCAAGCATCCCCATTCACGTTCAAAGCCTTTGACGCCTTTTTGTTCTGAGAATACGTAGACGCTTGTAGCTCAATCTTTAACCTGTACTGTGTTGTGTGATCTCGTACGTAGTACATTATCGCATTCGTACGTCGATACTGTCCCAGATAGTCAAACGAGCGACTCGTGCCATAGTGGACATCCTGTTTTTAATCTGTGTTGTGTCATCTCGTACATGATCCCACTTGCGTATGTCGAAACTATCTCACTGGGCTGAAGTAAGCAAACGAGGCAACTCGTACCATTGCAATGATCGTCCACTCAGCGAACAAGTACACCCAAGCATCCCCATTCACGTGCCCTCTCTGCCTTCTCTGTACTGAAAATGCATAAGAGCAGGCCAATGCTATCTTGTACTCAATCTTGAGCCTTTGTTTTGTAATCTCGTATTAGGTCCAACTTACATGTTGATACGATCTCACTGGGTAGCAAACGAGGTAACTCGTACCATGGTAATACCCAACAGTCGAGAACACCCAAACACCCCCATTAACATAGCTTGCCACTCTCTCTTTTGTGGAACTGCGTACCAGCTTGCGAAGGATAGGTCGAGTTCCTTCTTCAACCTGTGTTGTGTAATCTCGTGCAGAGAGTTGACTGACACGAAGGTCTGAGTCGACGCAATCTCAGGTAAGCAAACGAGCAAATCGTGCCATACTCATCCATATCGTAGCAAACGTTAAATCCTAACCATCCTCGTTCACGTAATGCCTTCCTTTGTCTCTTCTGAAACTGCGTGAGGTCTCTACAGCTGTCGCTCGAGCCCAATCTTCGGCCTGTGTTGTGGGTTCTCGTAGTACTTCCAGTTGACCGACACGTAGGAAGGAACTGACCCGAGTGGGTAAGCAAACGGGCGACTCGTAGTACCATAACACTACCCAACGGTTGAGAACACCCAAACATCCCCATTAACGTAGCTCACCTATCTCTCTTCTGTGAAACTGCGTACCAGCTAATTGCGTAAGTGTACCTCCGAGCCGTGCTCCATCCTGAACCTGTGTTTGTGTTGTGTTGTGTAATCTCGTATCGCGCTACTTGTATGCGTACGATCGCAGGTTGTTAGAATGCGTGCGAGAAACGAGTGCTGGCCTTTCCATACTCCTCTACAGCGTAGCAAACGCCTAAACATCCCCATTCACGTATGCTCTCCCATTCTTGTCTTCTGAAACTGCGTACCAGCTCTGCAATAGTAGCTCAAGTCCAAGCGTGACTCTGGGTCGTAGTGTGACATGACGTAGAGGTAGTTGCCCAGCACGTAGAGCGAAACCCTACTGACTGATACGTAGGACGAAACGATCTCACTGGGTATGCAAACGAGCAACTCGTGCCAGAGTGTACGCCTTGGACAGTCATTCCGCTCAGCAATCGAGGACACCGAAGCATCTCCATTCACGAACCAGTCTTCTCTCTTTGAAAACGGCTTAGAGCTCACTTCTGAGCTTGTATCGTGGTTTCTCGTGCTTGTACCTCGAACGTCGAGACGATCTGACTGGGTGAGCAAACGTGCACCGAATACTTCCATACTCGTCTCGAATCAATCACGGAGCAAACCCAAACATCCCCATTCACGTATTCATTGCTTTCACCAGCTTCCCAAAGCTCGCTCGAGTGCATCCTTCAATCTGTGTTGTGGTTTCTCGTAGAGAAAGTTGACCAAAGGCAACAGGGAGGACGAAATGATGCAATTGGGTAAGCAATCGAGCAACTCGTATTCTCATTCTCGAGCTCGTCTTCGAATGAATCACGGAGCAAACCCAGACATCCCCATTTACGTGCCAGCCCTTTTGTCTTTCTGGAAATTGCGTAATCGCTTCTTACGCCATGTGTCGCGCGAGTGCTTTCTTCAACCGTTGACCTGTGCTGTGGTTTCTCGTACATGCCGGGAGTTTGTAAAAAGTACGTCGTAAAGTCTGACTGGGTAAAAGCAAACGAGCGACTCGTGCCATACTCTCGTTCATCAAAAGCAAGCCAGGACATCCCCATTCACGTACTGGTCTCTTCTTAAGCCTTTTCTTTTGTGGAACTGCGTAAAAGAACTTCTTGCTCCAATCTACCGGGAGCTCCGGAGCTTAATCTTGAACCCGTATCATGGTTTCGCTTCGAGGTAGTAGACCGACACGTAAGGGAACTTGACAACGATGTCAGGCAAGCAAACGAGCGACTCGTACGAATTCGTTGCCGGCCGTGTCTCCAACTCACTGCCAGCGAGAAATCCTAAACATCCCCATTCACGTACGACTAGTTGCTTCCTCTCCACTCATAGTTCTCTTTGGAAGCTGCGTTCTACAGCCAGCAAAGTGCTGCTTAAACCTGTGTTGTGTTTTCTCGTAGAGGTACCGTTGAACTACCGTGATGCGTGTTTTCTCAAAACTCGGGGTAATGTTCGATGAAGTGCATGCATGCGTGGGAACTCCGGTTGATGCAAGATTGTGGTTATAGGAAGCCGTGAACGTCGAGGAGATCTTTGGCGGGAAACGCTGTGTAGAGATGGGGGGAAGAGAAGGTTGAGTACTTGTTGGGTGATGGAATGAAAGCTAAGTGAGAGCGAAGAACGGGGGGGGCATGGTGTTTATATAGACATTTTAGGCCGGAAGGGGGGCCTGTCCGGAAAAGGAAGGCGAGGCCTCGAGGCGAGGGCCTGCCAGAAGCGGAAGGAGAGGACAACAAAGCAGAGATGAATGCGTATCTGCAAGGAGAACAAAAACGTCGATGAAGCGAGGAATACCATACTGTACGACGCATGCAACAGATCAAAGCAGGAAGCAAACAAAACCTGCAATATTACAATGGGGTATCAACCAACTCGAGATTCTCAACGCCACATACTCGTACATGCATGAACATAAATCCACCGCAAAGCGCATATATCATGAACTCGCTGCATATCTCAATATTACTACATGCCATTAAAACGTACACTACCACCGGCCCTCGTCGAGATACCAATATATAAACGAAGAAAAGCAAAACACACACAAAACTCAGCAAGGAAGTAAGCCAAACCTCTCAAATAAGTAAGCAGGAGTAGGAAACCAAAGAGCAGTCAAAGCCAAATTAGACCGCCCATGCCATGCTCGCACCCACACACACCAAAGAATCGACAAAAAAAAACATAAGAAACATTAATCCCAACCACCATCCATCCTCCTCTCACCACCTACTCCTTCTCCGTCTCCTCTTTCCCCGCCTACCCCTTCTCCACAATCCTCTTCTGCCAATCATCCGCCAAATGCACCCTCTCCACCACACTACACCGCCCCCTATACTTATCCAGCACCCCTCCCTTAACCTCCCACCACCTCCCTCCCCCATCCTCCCTCGCCGTATCCTCATCCTCCGTATCCACCAACCCCGCAACCTCGCCTCCCCGTCCCGCAAGCACAACAACAACATACCCCACCCAACTCTTATCCAGCAGCGCCTCGACCAACTCGCCCTTGGCGCCAGCCAACGCTTCTTCAACATACACAATCTGCGGCTCCATGGCACGGAGCATATTGATGAGCCCCTCGGGCTGCACCTCGTACGGAATGAAAAACTCCGAAGGGTATGTCGGCGGCATCAATGACCTCGCCTGAGCCTCGATCGGGGTGTGGGTCAACTGGTTTGGCTGATGCAGCAAGAAAAATAGTGTCGTCGAGGATTCATTGATAAGTGGCGGCCTCAGGAACGAAAGAAGCGACGACTGTTGCGCTTGTCAGTAACCCAACTCCATACCCGGATAGATCAATCAAGAAACTCACCTTTTGCACCTGAAACACCTGCTCGTCGCTCACGCCTCTCCCCAGATCCCGTTCCTGCAGCACCAACACAACGCTCCGCTTCCTCACAGGCATGACATACCTCTTAATCTCATCCTGACTCACCAAGCTAGCCCTACTGAGCCCGCCTCCATTCACGCTCCTGCTTCGTCCACCTTCACTGGCGTACCCAGACGCATACCCACTCGGATCCACCTCCTGCTTCTTCTTAAACTGACTAATCTTCCCCTCCTTCTCCTTGCCGCTACTCCTCAACTTCTTCTCCCGCTCGCTCTCTGTCTCTTCGCGCACGTCGGGGAGTTTCTCTTTCTTTTTGCCCCCGGAGGTGTGCGTGTCCATTGCTTCTTTGCGCTTGGACTTGGAGCGGGATTTGGAGGTGGAGCCCGGGGGGGTGGAGGCTTCTTCGGTGGGGTCGTAGTCCGAGTCGTAGGTTAGACGCTCCGAGGGGGATTTGTCGCTGTGTTCGGTCCACCACCAGAGGGCGGCGGTTGCGACGGCGGCGGTGGCGGTTAGGGCGAGGGGGAGGACCCATTGGTTGGTGCGGCGGGAGGAGCGGTGGCCGGACATGGTGGGTGGTGGTGGGTGGTCAATCGGGGGATTGGTGATGATGGTAAGGTTCGCGGAGTATAGCGACTCGTGATGGGTCGAGCCGTTTGTCTCGTCTCCTTTTGAAGATCGTCTTTTTTGGTGGTGATGTTTTGTGGCTCGAGCGTGACAGCTCCTCAGCGCATTGAATCCCTCGTCGGTCGGTCGGTCGTTTGGTCGAGTCGTCCTCGTCTTGGTGATGCTCCTTTCTCCACAGCCTCACCAAATCAAGCGGCTACCGTGCTCGAGGTTTGTTGGTGATGTGTGATGTTTTGGTGTTGATGTTGATGATGTTGTTGTTGCGTTTCCGTTGCAGGGGAGATTCGATTCGACAAATTGATCCCGTTGGCCCTGGTCTTTCGATTCGCGCGCCACGGTTCTTTCAAAGTCCCAAGGGAGACTTCCTTGTCCTGCAGCAAGTTTGCTCGTGATAATCTCGCGATACTCAAAGAAACGAGTGTTGTAAAAGGAAGGGAGGAGAAAAAGAAGGAAATCAAGATTCACGGCGGTAATGATTTGTTGGACACTTCTTCCGTTCGTCTCAGCCCAAGGGAGTTCTTCGGCTTCACTCCCCTTCCCAGAGAGAGAGAGGCGTTTTCAGCTGAATCTCAATCCTCGGCTTTGGCCTGTGAAACGTGAAAATGGATGGGCTGGGAGATTAGATGAGATCGGGGTAGTGATAACGGGCAGAGCCGCTGGTTGTCATGTGAGAGGGGCATGCTGCCAAGCGCTTGGGGAGAACTTGAAGCGGAAGTGGGCTCGGGTTCGATTCTTGGATGGGGCGATACGGAAGGGAGAATGATTTTGACCGGTACTTATGCAGAGATATTGTTTACCTACGGGATAGCCTCATCCCCAGTCTCCACTTAAGGTGGCAAGTTTGCAGCGCCTACGGGAGAACTTATTGCTACAATACCGCAAACGCAATCAAGTGGAAATAGTCAAAACTAGGATACAATAAGAAAAGCAGAGAAAGGGTATATAATAGATTCAAGTACACATCGCAAGAATGCACAATATTCCTCTCGCAAATCTTCACATCAGCATCATACCCACCAAGCACAACCTCCGCCTCCCCAACAACGATCAATACCCCACCTTCCAAGCCAAACCCAAGCGGTATCCGCTCAAATAGTGCCCTCACCCCACCAGCGTCAATTACCCTCTTCCTCTCCATCGCATAAACTAGCAATCCCAACCTAAACCAACGATCCATAGTACACTGGCAATAAACACTCAGGATCATGAGTATTTCCCAAGAATCGAAAAGCTTCATAAGCAAACAGAGCAACGCCACCTCCGACTCAGACTCAACCAAGGAAGGGAACCCCAAAGACGTACCTGTCTTTAGTGTTCCTACAACCTTCACTGCGATTCAAAACCTAGCCATCTTTGCAAAGCAAGAGGACCAGCAGATAAACGACGATAGATAAGTACACATCGCATCATATCGTCACAATCACCGCCAATCCAGAAAACCGCAAAGCATGACACTTCCACAGTGAACAACAACAAGCATGCACATGAAAGAACAGCAAAGAGGCACAATAGTGTGATGGGTATCAATGAGCATTCAATTGCAGAAGACATCAAGACCAAATAGTAGCCATGTGTATGTTCCCCCAATTACATCAAAGTAATGGGACAATCGCAATCTCAATTCTCCCAAGCAAAAAAAAAGAAAAAAGAAAAAAGAAAAAGCCGGAACGACAATGCTAGTGATGCAAGGTCGAACGCACAAAAAGAACTTCCCAAGTGAGCCGGAAGACAAAAAGAAGTGGAAGGATATATGTGAAAGCGTAGGAGGCAATCATGCATATGACGTCCGACCACGGAGAAAAAAAAATCGAGGAGATGAAAAACAAGATGCAGACGGCGCAGCGCTTGTTTGTAAAAAAAAAAAGACCTCTTTTGAAGAGAGGAAAAAAAAGGGAGGAAGATGCAAAAGATGCAGAGCTCCAGATAATTGTAAACCCACCCCTCAAAGCAAGAAGAGGAAAGAGAACCATGCACCGAAAGACCATGAGCTTGACAAGGTAAGCCAGGTTGTGGTGAGAGGATACTGAAAGTGCGCAAGAGGAGGCGTGAAAGTTAACGGACAAACGTGCACCCTGGAGCAGATTCAGGACCTGCAGTAAAGTCGTCTGGACACCTTCCTGTCCATGCAAACCTTCATCTGGATCAACCGCTCTTGCCACTTCGCTGCATCTTCTTCAGTACCACCGGTGTACTTTTGCTCACGAAATTCTGCGAAGTTTTCGCTTGCCAGGACGAATACCAGAACGCCAAATCTCTTTCTGCCCTTTGTGCAAATATCATCGGGAAGGACATTGTGGATGCGATCCAGGCCCGTGACTTTCACAGGATGAGTCTTGCCAGCCGTGATTTGCAGATAAGCAACGTTAATCTTACCATCACGGTTGGACTTGTCTCCTTCGAAAAAGTAGAGGGAGTCAATGGAAGTGCAGTTTCGTGACGTTGGCCTTAGGTACACGCCGATCATACCCCGCTTGAACTTCCCGTTCTTATCCGTGATCAGTCTCGCAAGATGAGCCGACCAGTTTCTTCATGGGGGCTTTCTCGAACAATTCATGGTCAACCTGTTCCTTGATGTGACCGGCTAAAGTCTTCCCATCGGAAAAGTGAATCATGCTGTCCACCATGTCCATGGCTACAGAACGGTTCACTCGAACGAGCTCCTTGGCAAAAATACCAGCCACCCATGCTGTCCTCGCATCGTTATCGGGCTCTAAACCAGAGCAAGCTGGTCGCTTATCTTTCGTAGAAGCCACGACTTTTCCATTCAGTCTCCGGAGGGGCGGTCGAGATGCGATCATGAGGTGAGAGTCCTTGTGTTCGTGGAAACCGAATAAACCAGTGCGTTGGAAGTCACGGTGGGCGCCGTCGATGCAGGCACGCTTTACCCGTTGCTGGTGGTATGCCCAAAGCTGGTGAAATTCGTCTCCGGTACTGAACACTCTGAGCGTGACCATGAACAAGCGCGGCTCACCGCCGTGTTTAAAGTATGCCATCCAAAGGCGCTTAATAAAGTCGTTTTCGGTGAGCATCCCACGTGGTGTTCTCAAAGGAAACTCATAAAATTCCTTCAGCAAGTAGATCTCCTCCCAGCTCCAGAGATCCATGAAGTACATCTTGGGGGCAAGTGCCTTCTCCCATGATCCATATGCTGCCACTTCCAGCGATGTGGCCTCAATCAGTCTAGCGTTCACCATGTCTTGGTCTTTTGCAAGGGGCGCCATTCTATCGCAAAGAACCCACACTTCAACGCCGGCAGCGTCGAGTTTCTCAAACTCCTTTGCTATATCGGCGTCATCCCATATGACACCGAGCTGAGTATATAAGAAACTTTCCGATGCCGTCCGGAAAAGCGTGGGTTTCCCCTCGAGCAATCTTCTGACCAACATATAGTTGAGTAGCACCGATTTGCCGATGCCGCTGTTCCCGAGAATCAGCGCATGCTCTTTCTTCTTGGCCGCGCTGTTCATTGCAATTAGGTCGGCCTCTACCCCTGACTCGACGAAGTCCTTGTAGATGGCTTCGTAGTCGGCGATGACAAGGATCTGGTTCTTGTCGAAGGATGGGAGAATGCTGCGCCCGGGCGCGCCATACTTCAGAGAAGCCATGGTCCAGTCCAAAGCTTTCGTCAGGTCCAGCATCTTCGAATCTATCTCGGTCTCGATAAAGTCGAAGCGCAAGTCCTTCTCATCGTCGCAGTCGCTGTGAGGCAACCCATACGGAACCTTCGTCGTGGGAAAAACGGCTTCTAGACGTGAGCGCTCGGCTTCTCCCTTGTCCCACAAGGTCTCTCTAAGCATCATAGCACGTCGACCGAAGGCTGGATAGTGCAGATATTGCAGGTCATCCGCAGAGTCGGAGGTGGCCAGAGAACTATCCACGTCGATGGCCTTTCCCTTCTTCGATGGGCGAGGGTTCTCGGATCCGTCAGATTCATCGAGGTGACTATCCGAGTCGATCTTGGGCGAAATGTTGCGTGGCGCCTTGCGGGCCCTCTTCTTTGAGGCAGCGGGCTTCACCTTCTTCCTTCCATCCTTGCTTTGCGACATGGCGGGTTATGAGGTAAAATCGAACGTCTTCGTGAATCTTCGTGCTAAAAGAAGTAGAAAAAGGCTGAAAAAAGTCTACTGTAGAAGGGAGCAGTTGCGAAGATTGTTGAAGAGGTTCAGGATCCAGATTCTGGCGAACTCGGAAAATATATAGCGTCGGGTAAGGCCTGCTGCCATGCCTTTTTTCCTAGGGAAGTCAGCGGAGTAACTTGCCGAGCACGGACACTTATCTGGCGCATGGCGGCACAAGAAGCAAGGTCCTGACTGTCTTCTTGAGTAGCCATCCCCTTCCCGATGTGAGGCGTCACCTGCTGAATTCGATCAGCTTGTTCTTTGGATTTCAACCAACGTCAACGCAGAAGCCTCGAAGTTCTGGGTACATGCTAATAGCATGCCGACCAGGAGAAATGGCTACGCCTGAGGTGCGGCGGCCCATGTAGTGTAATTTGACTTTGCGGTGATAACAGGCTTGATGGGCCGACCGACGTGCAGTATAGCATGGGCGGGATCTCGTAGGGGCGTAATTGACGACTGAAATGGTCCCAAACAATGCTGCTGTGCCCGACAAGTGTCTAGCAGCATGTCCCTTCTTTGCATACTGTAAGAAACATATGCTAAACGCTTGATCTGTTAGCTTTTGATGGTAGAAAACGGGGATTTTGTACCTTGAGATAATCCGCCGAGAAGGTGTGGATGTTCAGGAATGGAGAGTGGCAGCGTTAACGCGTTGATGGTCGGTTGTCATGCAAGGGGTGGTCGTGACAGATGTCACACAGCTGTAGCACGTGATTGACGCTGTGACTCGTTTCGACTCAGTTCTGGGGCATCACACAATGTTTGGTGAGGAAGCGGGATCAAGCTTTGGAGTATTATGGACTACTGAAAGAGTATATCTAAAGCCTCAAGCTTTTACTATTTTAAACGAACTTACAACACATTGCTGATGAGGATACCGCTCAAGGCGAGATGGCTGAGTGGTCTAAAGCGACAGATTAGAACTGGCTTCCTCGAATCAGGAGAGATTCAAATCTTCATTAATCTGTTATCCTCTGGATGCGCAGGTTCAAATCCTGCCCTCGTCGACCATTATTTTGTTTGTGCTTGACGCCATTGTGCTTTCATGGCCTCCAGACGTTTTTCTCGTCTCCAAGAAGCTTGATTTTGGGCTTGATTTATTTGAGATCTTGCCGAAAACGTGACTTTCCGCTACAACAGGTGGAAGAATGAAATAAAACTGTAGCCTCGTAAATACGTGCCAAAAGAGTCTCCGCCTGGCGGGTCAGAAGAGAAAATGAAATTGGGGAGGCTATCGCTGAAGAGGAAAGAGCTTAGCCCTTGTTCTCCTCACAGACAATTCTCGGTGCCACCATCTAGAACCACACCGCAGAAGCCTCTCCACAAAAGCTTATTTTACTTACAAAGAGGTAACAATGTCAAGGGGTCCCTAGCACAGCAGTTGTGTACGTGCTTCGGCATGGAGAACTGAAACCGAAATCGGAGGGGCCCCAGTTCGAATCCCACTCAAAGCAGTGGGATCGGCAGTGAGTAGGGCGCCGGTCTGCGGCGTCCGAACACTTTTGTTGTTGATGTCATCGGATTATTTTCGTGCTTTCTCTGCAGTTGCAGTCATAGTAGCGGTCTCCTTACAAAGCCCTGTGTTTTATATGAATCCAAGCCTCCATCGAAAATGTAGGAGGAATCATCTGTTCCGTGCCAATACCTCGACTCCGAGCAAAAGCAAGGCCCGAACCGCGAGGCTAACGCGGGACCACTCCCAAGCTGGGAAGCAAGCTATTGAATAGCTCGGAACAGTGTCCCGAAGGGAGTATCATACCTCTAGACCATCCGGGCCGATTGATTATTGGCCGGTTTTGCACAACCTGTTGTTACTCGTAAAACCATTCCAAAAGAGCAAAAGAAAAGCTCCATCGTCCCTACTTAGGATTGAACTGAGAATCTTTCGATTGCAAGCCAATTTCCTCCTCCTACAGAGATAGTAAGAGGAGATTTGTAACAGTCGAACGCCCTAACCAGTTAGGCCATAGAGACTTTGGTGTTGATGGATGAGAATAGCTAATTTGTATCCCAAAACTGACCATTCGCCGGAAAAATGAAGTTAACCCACACCTTCGTACTACGAATTGAACCAAGGATCTTTCGAAACTTACCGTAACCACACATCAAAGTCGTCGATCTTTAAACTTGTTCTGGGAGAGGATATGTTCTTTTTTAACAGGCCGGACCGAAAACTACCATTCAACATAGACAGTCGTCCCAGACCTGTGCATAGCACGGACCCTCTAGTCACTAGCATGACATCGTCCACTTTTAACTTCGGCGCAAGCATCTTCAGTAATTCTTTGCCCTTTTGTTTATTCTCTCCGTAACTCCAAGCATAGCTTCGACAAGCCAAAAGCATGTAATCCCAAAAGAGAAGGCCGACGAGAGCAGGATTCGAACCTGCGCATCCAGAGGATAACAGATCATCTTCATATCCGTAGTAGGGCACATTCTAATCTGTCGCTTTAGACCACTCAGCCATCTCGCCCTGTGTGAAAGCAACGGCACTGCTAAAGTGTTAGTCTTTGTGTGTTTTTTCTGGTCTGCGAGAAGTACGATGTGCAAAGATATCACCACACACAGGCACCGTCGTCGAACAGTATTCCACTATTATATTATATTACCTATCCGACCAACCCTATCCAGAGCCTCCCAAGCACAGTAAGTCTACACCAGATCCCGCCTTAATAGTCGCCATAATCTATCCCCGGCATCTCATCAGGATACCTCTCCATTTCCAACTCTTCACTCCAGCCCCTCTGCGTCCGACTCTGACTCTGCGTCCCATACTCCAGCCCTTCCATCTCTGGCAACCCCGGCAACTGACTCGCCCCACCCATCTGGCTCCACTGCGGCTGACTAGCAATCCAGCCTCCCACCTCCCGTTCCTCCCTCATCCCCTCATCCCACGCCTCCATCCCCCTCACCTCCTCCCACATCTCCTCCGGCACGTTGCAGCCCCTTGCCATACATTCCTCGAGGGAGCAGCGGGCGTCTTCGCAGCTCTTCTTCCAGGTGCGCCAGGCAGTGCCTTGGTCGGAGTGGCTGGGGTCGAAGGCTTCGGAGCGCATGGAGGAGGGGACGGACCATTCGCGTTCCCAGGCGCTGCGGTCTGTGGCGGAGGTGTCTTCCAGCTGGTCCTTCAGCAACTCACATAGTAAGAGATTCACCCTTGCACGGAGGAACCAGAGGCGGAGGGAGTCGGTAAAGGGGGGGCTGAGCATGGTTTCGACGAGCTGGGATTTCATGGTTGTTGCTCGTTGCAGTTTGTATCGATCTCGCTCCGCGCCACTTAGATATTCTGGCATCGTCTCGGGCGAGGGGAATTGCAGCTCGAAGAGCGTCTCGTTGAATTGTAGCGCCGAGTCGCGGATTATCTTTGGGGCTTTTTGATGTCTGCGTTTCTTCTTGGGTGCTTGCTTGACCGTCTCCTCGGGCTGGTTGTCGTTGAGTAGCAGGGCCATATGCTCCGCGTCAGTCTCAGGTGGTGGAGGGGTAGGTTCGTCTTCGTCGTCGTCGTCTTCGCCGTTCTCGACCTTGGCTTCATGCGCCGCCTTTCGCTCGTAGAACTTTCGTCGTCGTTCCTCTCGCTCCTCGAGAACTTTGGCACGTACTTCCTCGCACAACAGTGCTAGATGCTCATCGCTGACGTGGTTTGCATGGTGGATTTTGTTGTATGGGAAGCGGATCTTGAGGAGTTCAAGGAAGAGACAGGCGGCGTCGTAGCCGGCGGTTTGACGGAGAATTTGGAGGCCGGTTTTCCAGAAGAGGCGGAGGTCGACGTCTTTGGAGCGGATGAGGAGAGCAAAGGCACGGCGGGCACGCTCATAGTCGCGGGTGATGAGGCAGCGGTGGAGGAGGGTGTTGAGGACGCAGAGGTGCGACTGGCGTTCGGTTGGAGCCGACTGCCTGGGAGGTGAGCCTGGCCGTTTGCGTTTGCGGGATGTGCGGGCGGGGGTGAGGGGGTGGTTGTAGTTGATTACGGGGTCTGGTTCGCCTGGGTCGGAGCGGACGGGCGAGGGAGAGCGGGTGGGTTCGCAGGTGGGTTCGCAGGTGCGGTAAGGGTACGGGTTGGGAGGTTGCGCTTCGGCAATGCGTTCGCGAAGGTTCGGGTCTCGGGGTAATCGGATAGTGTGTTTGTAGCGAGATTCGGCGACAGGGAGGGGAAAAAGTGTCGATATCTTTCTCTCAGCGGCAGGCATTGTGGTGGTGATGGTGTTGACGAAGAAATCACTCACGCTTCAGATTGAACCAAATAGTTTGAAAAAGGCAGAAAATGGTGGTCGCCCGAGAAAAGATAAACGAGGCTAGTCTAGTTTTAGTGGCTAGGATAAATGTTTATCCGCTTCTGCCGAGAGGTTCGGATTCTTGTGTGCTTTCCTTTCCTGGCGAAGCTATCCCTTATCCTGTGCCGAATTCTATGCAAAAGTAGGGCCTTGTCACTTTACCCAAAGAAGGTATCGCCAACTCGCTTTTTGTGTGGTGACTTCAGATTCTAGGCACTCTCGGCTCTTTAGCGGTGACTTTTCTTGTCCCGCGAGTGCATAGAAACAAAGTAAGGGATGATACATATGGGCATATGATATCATCTATCTTAAGAGCAACAAAAGGAAACTCGACGAGAGCAGGATTTGAACCTGCGCATCCAGAGGATAACAGATAGTTTCTTCTTATAGCACTGATTGATCGGAGCAAGTTCTAATCTGTCGCTTTAGACCACTCAGCCATCTCGCCTTGCATGCCGTTATTATAACCCTCATGCATTGCAAGTGCCCGATCGGGAAACTAAACCATAACATCTGCCAACCTGTAACCGATTTCTTGTACTGGGCAACATCTCGGGGTGGTGTCTTGGTGTCTTGGGTGGAGACTCTTGGGGTGGTGTCTTAGGTGGTGTCTCTCGGGTGGGTGGTGTCCATACGCACGACGATAGGTAGTTTATCATGTAATATAGGATGCAGTTTATCAAATCGTACATTTCATGGATTCGCAATGGCCATGTTGTGCAGTTTACGAATTACATATATGGCGGTTTCGAAATCCACAAGATGTGGTTTCTCAATATCGACCACTGTGGTTTAGGGATTCACCGGAAATCCGGGTTCGGACACCACCCACGCACCCCCAGGTAGTGTCCGAACCCGGATTTCCGGGCGGTGTGTTTGGACACCACCCATCCGATCCACAGTGGGCAGCAAGCACGATAACATCTGCACAAACAATAAGCATATGATAACTTACTGAGTTCGTATATACATTTTACGTATACTCTACCACCTCCTAGCTCTCGTAACATACTCCGCGTAAAACCCATGTAACCGACTAGGAAACCCCACCACAATACTCCCCGCAGCATCAAGCTCGCCCTCAACATGTAAATATCGCTTCGCAATACATTCATCCAGCCACGGATCCTCCTTACCAAGCTCTCCAAACCTCGCCTTTGGCACAACAAAACCACCACGTCCCCAGCAATCTCGCAGCCGGCCCACGACTTCGGCTCTTTCCTCACTCAACGGGAACCCATGTAGCCTCTGCTCGTTAACCATCTGCTCAATCCTCTCTATAAACTCATATTTAAGCCGCAGCCCGCACCGTTTCCTTGTCACCACCACGTTTGTAAGAAGCTCTGGTATATCCCCATCCTCCCCAGCCCGTAAAAAGTGACATAGAACCCCCACCGCCCCAGCATGCCCCGCCGTCAACTCCCACACTATTTCCTCCGCCTCCAAGTATCTCGACACTCCAAGCCGCACCATCATTTCTCTCACCTCTTCCCTCTTCAAACAAACGCCAACATTAACCTCCTCCGTCGGCTGGCTCAAAACCACCATAGCCCGTCCAAGCCTGGCGTTGATATAAACCGGCTTCTCAATCCCCGGAAACTTCATCGTCGGGCACGCTCTCGGGAGGCCCTGAGTTGCAAACATAGCGATATGCGGCCCATGATAGGCAGTTGATCTCCGCCTGATGTCGTTCCAGAAGGAGTAGTCTGTGTAGAGAGGCTCGGCGCCGTCGATGATGATATACGTGTTATCCTGCGACTCGATGTAGCCCGTCCAGCGCCAGCCGTGCTCGGAGAGGAGTTTCTCGATGTTGACGCCTTCGTTTTGGTGGATTTCGTGGAGGGCGGCGCCGGTGATGAGGACGACGGTGGCGGTGGGGTGGGTGTGGCGGAGGTAGGAGGCGAGGAGGTGGGCGAGGGTGGATTTGCCGGAGGACGAGGGAGACCGGAAGTAGAGGACACCGGATTCGGTCCAGAGGGAGGCGATGGCTTGGAGGGTTTGCGTTCGAGGGGACCAAGTGGTTGGGATGGTGGGGTCGCATTCGGGCCAGGGGCGTTGGGTGGTGGCTTCTAGTGGGATTTGGTGATTTGGGGAGTGGTGGGACTCCATAGACATTGCTTCGAAGATTCTGGGTGTGTTAGCAGATGCTTAGCTGGCTGGTGGGGTGCGGTACGTTCTGAGAATGCTAGTCATCGTTGCGGTTGCTTTGTTGATTTCGATTCCAACTGGGTTTTGAGTGGTGATTTTGAGATTTCGTCCGGTAGTATTGAGATCATGTGCAAGCGAGCCTTGTGAGCCTGAGGAACCTGTCTTCAGATGATGTTTTCCGCGGCGTCGTAGTATGCAGAGAGAGAATGTCTGCACTTGCCGAGCCCATGACGATTCCGCGGATTCGCGTTTGTATCCGTAAGCGAGAGCCTCAACACCTCTTCCTCGCCCTTAAAATATCCTCGACCCAGGGCCGTAACGACAATTATTATGTTTTGAAATCAGGCTTCAACAAAGTTGAGGTAAGCATCAATACTTCTTGGTGTAGTTCTGCAAAAGAGGATGTGGCAATCTGTATTTCTGGTCAAATGTATAACCGATGTGCATCGGGTATGTACTTCGTACGCCATTATTTGATATCCTACGGGGATACCTTACGAACTAAGTAGTAGTTGCTCTATTATGCAAATAACAGTACCGTTATACCGGTATATCCCTACTACAGCAATCCCCTCTCCATCAAAATCCACTCGATATACAACCGATGCACCAGGCTAGGGTATCCCAACAAAACTGCATCTCCCCCCAACCCAGTATCCTCCTCCTTCTCACCCCGAACAAACAAATACCCCCTCTTTATACACTCCCAAAGTCCCAGCTCTTCCTCCATAAGTTTCTGAAACCGCACCTTCTCCACCCTCATCAGCAGAGAACAATTCTTCAGCGCATCCAACACCTCTTTCCCCCCTTCATTGTCGATATCTTTGAGAAGCATGAAACCACTTATAGCTTCCTCATTGACGAGCTGAACAAGCCTCTCCAACTGCCTATACCCGATCCTCGCTCTCCCCGGACCATCAAGCAATACACTCCTCTCTCCCAGAACCCGACAAATCAACTCAACCGTCCCTCTATGCCCCCCGGTCACCTCCCACACGAGCGCTCCCCATCCTATCTCCACCAACTCCTCCACCTCCTCCCTATTCAAATAAACCTCCAACTCCCCATCATCTTACGGCTTTTCCCCAACCACCATCCCAATCGACAGTTTCGCATTGATCCCCGTCCTATCGCAAGCTGGCCAGTTGGCGGGTGCGGAGGTGGTGGACGGCTCTGAGGGCATGTTGATTGGGATTTCGGACGCTGGTGAGGAAGTTGTGGATGTCGACATCGTGTTTGTTGAGTCGTTTGCGGGTTGTCGAGTGCTGCGAAAGTGTGGTGTTTTGAGTCCTTTGTAAGGAGTAGCCAAACAAAGAGGTCAGGCCTGTTCTCATTGTTCTCCGTGGAACTGCTACAGACCGAGATGTTCGGCTAACTTCTGTGCCATCGATGGCGAGATGTCAATTAATAGCCAGGTAGAAAGACATCATCTCGCTCTGCTCTTTTCCAATCAACACAACCGTTTTTAATTCCGGAACATCCAGGTGAACAAAGCGCAGTTCTCAAAGAGAATTCGTCCATCGATAAGTAACTTGCGATGATGGTACTGAGGTTACCTGTCGCTTGCGCCGCTAACCGAAAAAGGCAGTAAATGCAACCCGCCTGACCATGGCGGAACATTTATCCGCGCCGAGCAACTTCACGAACGTTCTTTGCCAGCTGCAGATGGACAATACAATTTCTCGCATTAGAAATATCAGCCCAATACCGGGTAACCAGCAATACAACTACTTGCAGTGTGAATCCCGATTGAATTCACTGGCAAGTCCCCAACTATAATTAAATGCTGTTGAGCTCAAGCAGCGCATCCTCCAACCACCCCCTCACAACCCCCGGACACCCTTTCGCCAAATCCCTTCTATAGTCATTTTTCTTACAATCCGGACTACCATTCTCCGGTGGATATCCCAGCCATGTCAGTGCGCCAACGATATCATTCCCCTTCTTTTTAAGCGCTCTGATTGCCTTCTCCCGAGAGCATCCTGTCTGTTCTATGTCAGTGAGCCCTTGTTGTGGATAGGAGTGTCTAGATACTTCGTGCATAACCAGCTCGATATCGAATTCATCGGGAAGGCCAGAGTATCCGTTCGGATTGGCACTCTCGGTCTCGGGGTAAGTGCCGGATAGGATGGACATGGCTGCTTCGATGGCATTGTTGCCAGTGTGGGTGTCTTGGAGGGCCTGGATGGCTTGGGTTTGAGTACAGTCGGTCTACAGGTTCTGTTAGTGCTTTACAGCTATAGCGCTAGAGGTTGAGAGAGGGGAATGGTATTGGTACGGACGTTGTCCTGGAGAAACTGTATGAGACTCTCATCTTCTGCCTCGCTTTTCACTAAACCCGGATCTCTCGAAGCTGTTTTACAACTGTCATCATCAATACAGCATTCCGCTGGCAGGAGTTGATGACGATTGGACTGTATCATGCTAGCACTTCTGCTGAGAAGTCTAGATATCGCCTCGAAGGCGTTTGATTCATAAAAAGAGTGCATGGGAGTTATGTTCTGGATGGCGAGGTAATGTTCTTTGATGGGCGTGGAATGGTGTAGTTTATGTTGGTGGACTGATCTGGGAAGAAAGCCACGGTGCTTCTCCACTTTAAGTTAAAAATATTTTCTTACTACTTCAAGTTGCCCTCGCTTATTCCACGGAAGTCCAACATGACATTCGACAGCTCTTGCAGTATTCTTGAGATTACTGTAGAATAAACTCCACATAAACCCTATGTAACCGACTCGCAAATACCAGCACGATATTCCCCATCTTCACATGTTTAACAAAAAGCCAACCGCTTACGATACATTCATACAGCGCCGGATCCTCTTCCACAATCTTTATAAAAGATGCCCAGTACGAAACCAGAATCTCCCCATGCTCACAGCAATTCCTCAAATGCTCCACCACCCGCCCATCAGCACTTTCAATATCCTTGATCAACGGAAATCCTCGAAGATTCAAACCACTAGCTGCATTCTCCCCGTTAACTATCTGGACCAACTTTTCCGTCTGCCTGTCATCCAGCTCCAGACAAGAACCGTACTTTGACAACGCCAGAGCGAGAGGTGAAGGCAAACCATACGGACACCACCATCCCTTATGCCTCGCATACAGACCAATTCTCCCCGTCGAGAGAGCCCCCACCTCGTTTTGTGACCGACCTTCGATTCCGTCCACCACAAAATCCATCTTCTCGCTCTCTTCACCACCCCCATCCCCCTTCAAAACCAAACACACAACCCCCACCGCACCCGCATGCCCCTCCGTCACCCCCCACACCACCACCTCCCACCGCTCCCGTGAAACCCCACACCTCTCCATAACCTCCCCCACCTCCACCCTCGTCAAATACACCCCCACCTCCACATACTCCCACGGCTGTGGCCCAACATTCATATTCCAACTCAACGGTATCCCGCGCATCCCAAACCCCGGAAACGTCAACGGCTCGCCCCCTCCCAACGTCGCAAACACCGCCACTTTTGTCCAGTCCTCCGCTTGATACATCAGCGCCTTCCAAAACCCCCAGTCTTCATAAAGCACCTCGGCATCATCGATGATGAGGTATGTCTCCGGCCGTCTTTTTCCGTTCCAGCCGTGGGAGCGGAGGAGCGAGGGGATGAGGGCGAGGTCGCAGTCGAGGTGGGAGTTGTTAAGACGGGTGAGGATTGCGGCGCCGGTGGTGAGGGCGGTGAAGGAGGTGGGGTTGGTGGTGCGGATGTGGGAGGCGAGGAGGTGGGCGAGGGTGGATTTGCCGGAGGAGGCGGGGGCACGGATGTAGAGGAAGTTGTTGGCTTTGTGGGTCCAGTGGTGGTGGAGGGTTTGGACTGTTTGGGTTCGAGGGGAGAAGGTTGGTGGGATCGTCAGGTCGGAGGTTGGCTGAGGGGGTGGTCGTGAGTGTGGTGGTGGAGGGTAGTTGGGAGCTATGGCTTCGAGGATTCTGGGAGGGTTAACTAGGCTGTTCATGGCTCCTGGTTGTATTGGAGCGTGGAGAGAGTAGCTACTTACCTTTCGAACATGGTAATGTAGTTGTCCTGACTTTGTCGAGTTTAATTGATTCTGTTGATGGAGTTTGTTCGATTCTGGTGTTGAATCTTTCGGGAAGAGGCACCATCGCAGTTAAGAAATTCCTAATGCGTGTCGATTGGAATGTTCGTCTCCGTGGCATGTGTGCTTTGAGGAAGGAGGCGTTGAGGCTCTTCGCTTGTTTCTGTCCCAAAGGCAGAAAAGGCGGCTCGCCTGCCTGAGAAGAAGCATAGGAAAAACATTTATCCGGTAGCGAGTAGGCGGCGCGGAATGAGAATCAGCAAGCGAGTATCAACAAAGGTCGAGTGGTGTAGTGGTTATCACGTCTGCTTTACAATGTCCCTCATCATCACGATGTGGAGATGTTCGAGAGCGCAGTAGGTCGTCAGTTCAAGCCTGGCCTCGACCAAAGATGTTATTTTGTTGCTCTTGCATTATGTACGGAAGCTCTAGCAAAGTAGCTGCTATCCAACTCTACCAGTCAACTTTTCCATCTCCTAACACAGACTCTGCATACATTCTATGCATCCTGCTTGGCCATGCAAACTTCGCCTTCGAATAGGACCTATCATCCTCTCTAAACACTTCTTCTTCCTGTACGTACAGATATCCCTTTGTAGCGCATTCAAGAAGCACTCGGTTCTCTTCTTTGATCTTTTGAAAGTCGTGAAGTTCCAGAGAAGGCTCTCCTTCCTTCAGCACTTTGGCTAGACAATTGAAGACGGCTTGAAGCCTGTCTTTGTCTTTCAGCAGAGGGAATCCACGGATTTCGGGAGGCTGAGAGTTGACGAGGGAAACCAGCCGTCGGATATACTTGTCCCCAAACTCATAAGCCATCCCCTCATCCTCCTCCAAAACACCACCCTTCTGCTCCTCCATCAACACCTCACAAACCATCCGCACCGCCCCACCATGCCCCTCCGTCAACCCCCAAACCACCTCCCCCCACCCCTTCCCAACCCCAGCCCTCTCCAGCCCCTCCCCCACCTCCTCCCTCCCCAAACACACCCCCGCCTCATGCTTAAACCAATCCCCCTCCTCCCACTCCACCGGCCTCGCCAACACCATCCACCCCTTCTCAACAATCGTATTCAACGACGCATTACCCACCCGATCCTCCTGCACCAACCCCGGAAACTTCATCGGCTGCCCCGACCCCGGAACCCCCAACGTCGCAAACACAACCAACTTCTCCCCATTACTCTTCCCCGCCTTCCCCTTGACCGCGTTCCAGAAGGAGTTCTTCATGTACAGTGCCTCGGCGCCGAGGAGGAAGACGTACGTGTTGTTCATCGTTGCGTAATACTTCTCCGGGGGTGGCTTGGGGAGGAAGCCGTGTTCTACCAGGGCGGGGTAGATCCCGCGGGTGTTGTTGGGGAGGGGCTTGTCGGTGAGGGTGGAGGCGGGGAGGATCAGGACTTGGGCGGTGGGGTCGTGGTGCAGGATGTAGGAGCGGAGGAGGAGGGCGAGGGTGCGTTTGCCGGAGAAGAAGGGGGAGAGGAGGTAGAGGAAGTTGTCGAAGCGGACGAGGGCGAGGATGGTTTTGAGGGTGGAGAGGCGGGGGGACCAGGTGGGGGGGGTGGTGGGGTCGCAGGTGGGCCAGGGGGGGGGGGGGTGCTGGAAGTGGGGGGGGAGTTGGGAGAGGCAGGTGTAGTCCTGGTCGTCGTTTGACATTGGGGAGATGCTGGGAGGTGTTGGGGATTGTTTTGGCTGTTGGAAGTCGGGTATCGAGCGAAGTACTCACTTTGTTTCGGTCGCTTCGTTTGTCGCCGTTTTGGTGTTTGAGGATTCGAGATGGTGAGGTGAGGGTGTTGCGGGTGTGGAGTGTTCTTGCCCGAAAAAGTAATATTTGCAAGAAGAGTTAAGAAAGAGCAACGGAGTCGAATCCGCTCCGTAACACTCCGCCCACAAAAGAGACACGGAACACAAACTGTCTTCTTCGCTTACGTCCGCAGCCATTCATACGACCAATATTGGAATTGGAACCCAAGAGCCGAATCTCTACTTGTACTTACTTAGCTGAGTCTCATCCTCTAGCCTTGGAGAAGGGCAGTGCGGATTGCATTCTGGATCAAAAGATCAGAATTGCTCGCTTGAACTTGACAGCCCGAGATCTCAACGGAAGACCCAGCAATGGATCGAAAATGTACTTACCTGATTCATATTCGAAAGGAATTGATAAATTCATTACTCTATTATATTCAATTTACAAATAAACAAAGAATGCCGAAGCTTCCTGCATTTAGAAAGTTGAGCCGGATCAGAGCACTCCGGGCTTAAGCGCTTTTTCCGAGTTCTATGCACTGCCAGTGAGCCGTCCAGTACCAGGAATCTTGAAGACGCAGCATCCCGACTATGCAGCAGCCTTATAGTTCGTTTGCAAGTTCTTTGTTCCAAAGCAAGAGCTTCACCAGAGGAGCATATTTTACCCACCGGCAGTTCATACTCCACATATCTCAGCTGCCGAAGGATGAAAATCTAAAATGCAGTTTGCAATTGCAAGCTGCCATGCGGAAGAAAAATCGCAAAACATACTTGTACAGCACGAAGGATTCCGCTCTTTGTTGCGAACTTGCAGATTGCAGAAGCTTGTTTGAGCCTCGCCTGCAGTTCAACTCACATATCCCAGCTGCTGGAAAAAGGAAAATACAGGTTGCAGTTTGCATGCAGCAAAATCGCAAAACATACAGCACCAAGGATTCCCGCATGGTCACCCACCGCAGTACTAACTTGGCGATTAGAAGCTTGGCTATGGGAGAGCGGACGGGATCCCGTATATTCTTCAATCTATGGCCGTATGTGACAGGGAGTCCCAATCGTTATTGAGATTTACGTTTTGTGCCGAGTTGCCTTAAAAAACTGAAGCTTCGATGTGCAAATGCATGAAAGCGGATTGTCGAAAGACCGTGGGGTTGGCGCAGGAAGGTGGCTAAGCCACATGTGGCGCTCGAGTGGGGGTGACGTCGATCAGCAAGCGTCCACGCTTTGCTCCTCTGCAACCTCCACCACACCACCTCAGTCAACACCAAACTTCCTCGCTACTCACATCACACCGCCTTCCATAGGCAGTATCGAAAGCTAGGTAAAGAGATCCGGCGATGGATTAGCAAACCTCATGCGTACAGACGACTTTTGTCACATTTCGTCGCACCACAAGCTCCTCTGCGATGATCATCATAATGATGCCGGACGTCCGGACAACTTGAACAAAGAAAGACCGTTCGGGACACCCCAAGTTTCAACCCGGGCTTTCACATAAGGCTTCGCATCGAGCTGTGCATTTGGGATGATGCAGGCACCCGTGAGCTTTGAACATGGATGGCCTTATTCGGAGAGGCAGGTTCCAGTCCACATCAGGCCTCCTTTGGTAACTGGGTTGTCAACAGTCTGAAGTATGATCTTCGAGTTTGCCCTTGTCGCAGAGTACAGGGCCAGTTTTGCAGGAACTGGTTTCGCATCTGAGGCAAGTTTGCACCTGTCAGCAAAGGTTGCAACCTGAATATGCTTACTAAAATATTCTTCAGGACCGAGATACTCCTCCCTTGACGGCCTTCAGATAATCACTGCCACGCACATACTTGGTGTCTCTTCACATCAGCTACCAATCTGATTTTAATATCATGGCTTCTCGGTTCGGACGAGACATCCCCAACATCTTCCGCATAGTACCTGAGGCTGAAGCTTCAACCACCGTCTCATCGCCTACGATGTCGGGAGAGTCTTCGAGGTCAACAACTGCAGAAGCAAGCACGCCCGGCTTACGAACGAACACTCAGAATTCTCCAATCACCATATTGGACTCCGAGGATGAAGATTCGTGCAATGAGCAGCCTGCATCAAAGTTCCGAAAGCTTTCGAATCCTACCGAGACCTCAAGGCTTGTTCGTCCTTGCTCCGAAGAAAAACTGTCGACTTCAACTTCCTCAGACAACATGCAGCTGGTACTTGCCCGAGGCGTCGGCAATCCGGAGCCTCAGATAGAGTACGACACTTCTTCAGACGTCTATTCGGTTGCAAATGAAGCTCCACCTCCACTCCCATCGCATTCGACATCTAGGTTGGGGTCAAATTCGAGCATTCGACATCTAGATTGGGGTCAAATTTTTACAAATCCGGGTTGGTCTCTCGCTAACTGGACTGAGCCGTTCAGAGAACCGGATTCTACCTTGAGAAGCAGGCCGGAGTCTATGTCGAGCGGGACGACTCTTAGAGGACCCGATTTGAGTTCTAGAAAGAGGGCTAGAGAATCCGATCAATTCCCTGAAGATCGATCCTCGGACGAACAACACCAAGATGACGGCGGATTCTCCCATATCTCCAGCTCTTCACTAGCTCATTGGACCCCAGAGCAGGTCTTATTTAGGAACAAACGCAAAGGACTGTCAAACAACCCGCATCAGAAACAAGACTCAGCTCCACCAGCTCGTTCCCGAGACAGTGTCCCCAGCAAGAGCAAGGATGTCGCCGTAAGAAGCACCTATGGCCACGGAGCGCTTATTCGCTTCAAGAATCGAGCCAGAGCCTTGGGTGGTGATATCCCCACTGACAATAACAACACTCCCGGATTCTTTGATGATTCGACTGATGCTAGTGCTAAAGATCGCAAGCTTCTGGATACGGCAATCAACGGTCTGTGCCTCCAGGCACAAAATGGACAGTACTACGTTAAAGGAATGCTTACATCCTTAATGCCACATCAGATCATCGCCGTCAATTGGATGGTAAACGTTATGGAGAACAGTGGAAGGGCGCCGAACGGTGGCCTCTTATTTGATGACATGGGTCTCGGTAAAACGATGCAATGTATTGCCACGATGTGCCAGAACCCGCCTCCAAGGACCTATACCGAGCAGAATCCCCGGATCACTTTGATTGTCTGCCCTCCAGCGCTACTCCAACAGTGGAAAGATGAGATCACCCGTCATACTGCAAGGGAGAAATTCACAGTCTATATTCATCATGGCACACGCAAAATCGAACGGGCCGAAGAGCTTCGAAAACGCCAGATAATCATCACGACATACGGCGCTGTTACGAACGATTATCCGAAGGTTGAAGTTCCGAGCGATATACCAGAGGACGAGAGGCGAGCCTATATCGCCCACACCATCGCCAGAGGGAAAGGGGTCCTTCACAGAATCAAGTATTGGAGAGTTATTTTCGACGAGTGTCATTATATTCGGAACCGAGATACTCACAAGTCAAGTATGACTTCCCTTCTCCTACTGATTCAGAATGCTAATCGTCACCAGGGGCAGCGATGAACATAGCTCAATACGCAAAGCATCGCTGGTGCCTATCTGGAACTCCGATAGTGAACGGGATCGAGGACGTCTATCCCTACTTCAATATAATCAACATGCCGGGGCTAGGCGAATCAGCCGAGAAGTTCGACAGGATTCTCAAAGCAAGTGGAAAGCCCGAGGCTACCGTGCGAGCAGCCTTGAAGGGTGTCATGATGAGAAGAACAAAAATGGATACTTTCTTGGGGAAACCGCTCATTAGCCTCCCTCGGAAGGACTTGCGCGAGGTTCATATCGACTTCGATTCGGATGCTCGCACCTTGTATGATGAGATTGAGGATTATGCTCGTTCGGTTATCAACCATCTCTCCAAGGTATGTCAGTTGAACACCATGTCATTGTGGGGGTATGCTAACTCGTTGCATAGCAAGGAAGGCTGAGAAGGGAATTGCGCTGTATTTTCGTCTTGTTTTTACGTCTTAGGCAGCTTTGTAATCATCCTTACATTACTGGTAACTGGGCCTCGAGATTTGACGAATAATTGCTAATGTATGCTAGGGAATGGTTTGAGAGATTCGGAATGGGGGAAAAGTCGACTGGGATATTGCATTGAGAAGTGCGATAGGAACTTTGCATTGAACTATGGATTGAGAGCCCTTCATGACTCCACGCCAACTGCGACATATGGTAGAGGGGTCCATAGCGGCGCTAATACCAACATGCCTGCCATGGAGGATGCAGCCGAGGACATGGGGACTCGTTGCATCAGGGATTACCTTGTACGATTGAAGAGAACTCGGAAGGAACGAGAGGACGAAGAGATAAAGAAGGAAGAGCAAGAGAAGGAGAATGTGAGGGAGAATAGAAGACTGCAGAAATGTCTGTATTGCGACAACGAGGTCGATGACCCAGTCATCACCAAATGCCTCCACGTATACTGTCGAGATTGTGTTTTAGAGGCAATCCGTATCGAAGCAACCTATGGAGGTCGACAGTACGCCTGCCGAGCATGCGGGGATGCTATCGAGAAGGAGGATCTAGAAGACACGACGCCCTTCGAAGTCGAAAACTTTGACGATGATTTCGGCCAAGCAGCTATCGATTTCCTTCCCGACTTGGAGAATAAAAGGCAGGCCAGCGCCGATAATGACGCGGCGTTTTTGGAAGATGTCAATGAGCGATTCTTTATGTCGAAGAAACTCAGGGTGATGAGAGACCAACTGATCGAGTGGAGACTAAACAAGCCAGGCCAGAAAGGTGACTAAACTTCCTTCAAGCACTTTCCGAGGATGCTACTAAGACTGTTACTACTCCAGTTGTTCTATTCACGTTGTCCACCAAGTTTCTCGACATAATCCAGAAGGTCACCAACGATGAAGGCTGGTCCACCTGCAGATACGACGGTCGAATGAGCATCTCGCTCCGTGAAGAGTCTTTGGTCAAGTTCAAGTCCGACCCCGAATGCTGGATTATGCTCACATCGATCACCGCCGGTGGAGTAGGTCTCAATCTGACACACGCCAGCCTTGTCATTTCCATGGATCTTTGGTGGAACGCGGCAGTGGAGACCCAGGCCTTTGATCGTGTCCATCGTATTGGACAAGTGAACGAAGTGGAGGTGGTGAGATTTGTCATGAAGAATACCGTCGAGACGAGGATGCTGGCCATCCAGAACAGGAAACTTGGGCTGGCGAGCGTGGCGTTGGGCGAGGACGGACCTAAAGGTGGGAAGCTGTCACATGAGGAGTTTGTGGGATTGTTTGGGTCGGTGACTAAGGATGATAGAGGACGGATTAGTGTTAGGAAGGAAGGTAGCTAGTCTGGAGATTAGATTTTGTTTAGAAGCTGGTATGTATTCTGGTCTATTTGGATCGAAGATAAAGAGTTCAAAGTCGAGAGCAAGATCGAGAGCGCTAGAGCTTGGTTCTGCTAGCCGCGACGGTCTGGGTCGAGGCTACATCGTGGATAAGAATTGGATAGAATTCTGCTCGAGTATTAACATGTTTGCAAGTAACACTGCCAGTGTCATTTCATGAAGACTGTTCTTCTCGCAAATGGTATGCATTCTTTCCAAGTTCAGTTTCTACATTAATCTAACGTGCTTCTTCCAGGCATGAGGCAGCAAAACACCCACAGGACGATGGCCAAAACCAACTCTCAGTTCTCTCAATATGCCATCTTCCCCAATTGGAAAGGTCAGGGGACGGTCAGGAATGAGTACTTAGTATGAGGATAAGGTGGTGCACGTGCTGGAGGAGTTTAAGTGGGCAGGTTTTCATTACTGTACGGACGGGTCCTGAGCATGAGTCCTATACGAGCAAACAGCAACCAAATCTTGGGGGATGCTTGACAAGGAGGTGAAAGTATCCGTTTTGGGTGTGAAGCCGGGCAATTGCAATATTTGCTTGATTGCTTGTAGAGCGCATGACCTGGTCGTTGTTTTGGAGAATAGCGACCGTGGCAATAAACAGAAAGCCTAAAAGGTAAGTAAGTAGGAAAACCTTCACTTGGGGCAAATTTGATTGAGAATATCTGCATGCTGTCTTGCCTGGAGAACTACTTATTGACAGCAGGGCAAGGTACTCGAGTACATACGGGAATTGGCGGAAAGTACCGGCAGCTCATCTCTTCTTTTCTTATTACAGTCGAGCTGGATTCTCACGCCCTCCCTTTGAGGCTTGCAAACTTGCAGGTATCGGAGATATCGAGCGAAAATGAAATTCAGCACCGGGCTACCATCTCCACGTGGAATTTACGAGGACAAACAACAATATGAAGGAGATCAAATTCCAAGTTATTGCAAGACTTCCCATTATGGGAAGGTCGATCCGGTCCTTTGTGCCAGTGGGTGAAGCGGTCTCAGTGCGGATATTTACAGTTTCTTTGTTCGATGCGATGGTTGTGGCTCTTTTGATGACTCGGGAGAGACAGACCGGCAGTTTACCGATGAATGAAAGCCTGTCTCAGTCCTCACACTTACCGAAGGTCGTCTGCTTCAGCATTAAGAAGTACTCGCCCTTCAGAGACCTCGCAAAAGTGCCGAGAAAGAACTTCTTCTTTTCAATCTTCGAATGAATACTTGCATGTGCTTGTATTTTACCAACCTGTAACCTTCCTTCAAATGTTCAATCGCTTCGGCAGATGCGATGCAGCAATGTACGTATTTCTGAAAGTGTCTGCTCTTCTTTGAACTACCGAGAGGACGAGATCTTCCCTCAGGCTGGCTCACGTATGTACGCCTACATCTGCCGTGATGCATAGCGAAAAGGGTTGACATGTCAAAATGCTTCTTCACAACAGTGTGTACCTAAGCACCTATGGATTAATAAAAGAGAAATGTGAGATGAAAGCACAGCATTGAAAAGCCTCCATTAAGCTTCCTACGAAGGTTGGGTTCTGTATGCATGAAATGGGTTGCAGCTAAGCCACATGTGGCGTTCGAGTGGAGGTGACGTCACGGACTCGCTGATGGCGGTCCGTGCTTGGCTCCTCTGTAACGTCCACAACACAAACTCAACACCAAACCTCCTCGTCGCCCACTTCACGATGCGCTTAGAACCTACGAACTCCCAAAGATCTCGGGGCTCCTACTATCAACCGCCGGAGCAATGAGCGCCTGGAGGATGATCTGCACGTTCTCTGTGCTCTTCTCGGCGATTCGGAAGCCAGTCATGTCGACAACAAAGAATCACCACTCCCCCAAGCATCAGACCAGTGCGATTAAAACCTCCAACCGAGCTTCTACGAATGTCCGGCCTGAAGATCTGCCGCAACGCAGGTACCCGCGAGCTCTCAACCAGAGAGGGCCTTATTCGGCAAGCCGAGGCGCGATCGGCATCTAGAGACACTTTCTTTGTTGCGAGCAGCCGAGTCATTGACGATGCAAGTTTGTCTCCAATTCGGAGTTTGCTCCCAAAGTTTGCTAAATCTCTGTAGGATAGTCGCCTTCCTGCTTCGACCTATATTACGAAACATTGTTCCGTTCTAAAGCCGGTCGCTCCGCTCGTATCCATCAACGACTCATTGAAACCATTCGCCTTTCTCCAGAAGCAGAACGATGTCTCGAGAGAACCCCATCATCATACAAGACTCGGACGACGAGGATCTCGCCATCAGACCGCCTCCGCGCAAGGTTCGAAAACATTCAAAATCGTCCACCATACGAAGCCTTCACTCAAGCACTTTCAACGGCCAATCAACTTCATTAGTCCAAGTGAAGAAGGAACCTTCGGAGGCGAGCGAAATCGACTGGACACTGTCTCGGCGTTCCCTGGTTGTTGCAAGCTCCAAGCCGCACCTGCAGACAGCTTCTCGCAAGCGGTCTCGAGATTCAGATGAAGCATTAGAAGCGGGACTTTCGAGAACACTACCACCGCCTGCAAGCAGCAGTCTTGCCTTGGTAAAGTTTCAACCGGCTGCGATTGCCGAACAAGAGAATCTTCCTGCGTCTTCAGGCGCCGCCAAACAACGGGAAAATGGGGGTACAATGAAGGAGCTTCTTGATTTGATTGAAGCAAGCGTCAAGTTGGTTCCAGACGATGATGAGATTGTTGGGGGAATGGGCAGCGCTGTGGATGAGGATGAAGATGACGTGGTGGATCCTGTGGTTGAGCGACGGAGGCAGTTGGAGGAGGCAGTTGCAAATCTGGATCTGAAGGTCGAACAAGAGAGGCATAACACAACAAGAGGCACCGGTTCCACGCAGGAGGTTGTTGAGATCAGGAACAGGTACACGATTAAGGGCATGGTCGTTCCTCTGCTATCTCATCAGATAGTTGGTGTCAACTGGATGGTGAATGAGAGGGAGAAGAGTGGCAAGGCGCCGCGAGGAGGCTTGTTGTTCGACACGATGGGATTGGGGAAGACAATACAATGCATCGCCACGATGTGCGCAAATCCACCGCCACAGCATTACGGTGAGGACGACCCTCGGATTACACTTATCGTTTGCCCACCTGCGTTGTTGTTGCAATGGCGACAAGAAATAGAAAAGCACACCGTGAAAGGAACATTCCAAGTAACAATTCACCACGGCCCAGGCAAGATCAAGACCGCCAGAGACATGAAGAAGCGACAGGTCGTCATCACCTCGTACGACATTGTCAGGAATAACTATCCGAAAATTGAGATTCCCGAAGACAAAGAAGACTCGGCAGACCGTGAAGCCTATATTGCTCGTGAGTTTCGTCGCCGCAAAGGCGTTCTGTTCAAGGTCAAGTATTGGAGGATAATTTATGACGAGTGTCACATTATCAAAAACAGGGAGGCGGATGTTACGAGTAAGTGGACATGTCCCTGGTAATGTTCTGACCGTTTCTAACTTCTGTACGTAGAAGCAGCAATGCAACTGGCGGAATCCGCAGAACACTGCTGGTGTTTATCAGGCACACCCGTTCAGAATAAACTAGCCGATCTCTCTTCGGCCTTTAGCATCATAAAGATGCCAGAACTCGACAATCCAGATCGTTTCGACAGGATACTAGACTCCAGCTCAAATCCTTCACAAATGATCCAACTTGCACTAAGAGCTGCGATGCTGAGACGGACTAAAGATGATATCGTTCTGGACGAACCGTTAGCCATCTTACCACCAAAGA
Source organism: Ascobolus immersus RN42 (assembly GCA_003788565.2). Lineage (NCBI taxonomy): Eukaryota > Fungi > Ascomycota > Pezizomycetes > Pezizales > Ascobolaceae > Ascobolus > Ascobolus immersus. The sequence goes on along the minus strand of ML119718.1, from coordinate 11,054 downwards.
ACGTACACGAGATTCTCATCCGATTCGATCCCGATTCTCGGGCACTTTACGACGAAATGGAGGACCTCGCTCGTGATGAGATAAATGATCTCTCTAAGGTATAAAACGAACTTACTGTTGTCTGGATGCTTGCAGATCCGCTAACTTTTTCCGCAGCTGGGCAAGTTAGGAAGGAGCTTCAATCAGATCTTTGTTCTGCTCATTCGGTTGCGTCAATTATGCAACCACCCATATTTGACCGGTAATAGATCACACTGATCCCTGGTTGGCTACCAGTGGCTAATTCTCTAGGAAACGATATAAAAAACTGGAACAGAGCAAAACTCGAGCGATGCATTGCCAGCTGTGACACAAGATACCGCAGAAAGTTCGGAGAAAAAGCACTTCAGGATGCCACTCGCCATTCAACATATCCTATTGGTGGACCTTTAGAACTCGAAGACAGCCCAGAGTATCAAACTGAGCGATCCAGTGCACTGGTAAAAGTTCCCAGCGCCACACATAGGTCTCAAGCCTTCCAGAATCGTCCGGTAAGGGAGTTTCTCGTTCGTTTGCATGCAAATGCAGTGAATTTGGAGGACCAGGAGCACCATGACGAAGAGGAGGAGTTGGAGGAAGTCGAGAAGAAGCATAAGACTTCGACGAGACGATTACAAACGTGTCCTTACTGTCTTGACGAGCTCAATCAGCCTGTTATTACACTCTGTGGTCATGTCTATTGCCACGAGTGCATACTGGAGGGAATAACACTGGAAGGAGCTGCCAGGCGCGGTTTTGCTTGCATGGTATGCAGTGAACCGGTCCGAGAGAGTCATCTGGAGGTCACTGTGGCAGAGGAACTGGAGCTCGAGGATTCCATGGAAGATATGGATTATGTTGATATCAAAGAGGCGCAGTCCAAATGCGATGCGAAGATGGCTGCATCCTTCAAGGACGACATCAACACCCGATTATTCCATACAAAAAAACTGAAGGCCATGAAGCGACAGCTTCGTGAGTGGCGGAACACGAGGCCAGGACAAAAAGGTAAGCAAGCAACTCTTATAAATATCCCGAAAGTGTACTGACAACTGCGAATAGTCGTCCTATTTGCCCATTTTACAAAGTTCCTTGACATCATCGAAAAGGTTACGGACGCAGAAGGTTGGGGCACAGTCCGATACCGTGGCAAGATGTCTCCGTTGGCTCGTGAGAAGGCTCTTGACAAGTTCAAGAACGATCCTGATTGTTGGATAATGCTCACCAGTACTCGGGCAGGCGGTGTTGGGTTGAACTTGGCTCACGCAAATCTCGTAATAAGCATGGACTTGTGGTGGAACTCTGCCAATGAAATGCAAGCATTCGATAGAGTGCACAGGTTTGGCCAAGACAAAGAAGTAGAGGTGGTGAGGTTTATCGTGGAGAAGAGCGTGGAGACTAGAATTTTGGAGCGACAGAAGCAAAAGCTGGAGATCGCAGGGATGGCGTTGGGTGAGGTTGGCTTCAAGAAAGTTGATAAGTTGACGCAGAAGGAACTTCTCGGCTTGCTGGGGTGCTTTGGAACAGTTAACGTGGATCCCAAAGGCAACATTACTGTGAGCAAGGATTAGGTACGGTTATAGGATTTGGCAGAGTTTAAGTGGTATTCTTCCGCACATTGTTAGGGCATTGGGTTTTATTTTGTTCAGCGTTGCTTTTGTTGTTAGACTTTATGATGTTGGTCAGTCACGTGGGCTACGGAAAAAGAAGAGGCAAGTGCTTAGAAGTAACAGTTGAGGTTGACTGATATAGATTCTGTCCCTGTCACTCCTTGTTCCTTTTATATTGATGTTAGAGCCACAATCTCTCAGATGATGCCCGCTTGGATCACCATCCGTAATTGCTCAGTGCTTCTGGCTCGGTTTAGTCAGACTGTTGATCAGGCCAGAATTCTCCGAAGCAGAACCACCGATGTCAACTCCAACGATATCCATCAGTACAACCACAATGGATTAGGTCTCTAAGAAGAGCTCAAGTGTACACGTGTACGGAAGCAATGATAATCCAACTAGCCTGATGAAGTTTCCATAAATTTCCAAGCTTGCAAGCGCAATCCGAACAACTCAACCTAATCGCTAGCTAACCGCTCCACTAGGTCCCTGCAAAACGACATCATTTGCATATCTCACCAACATTGTAAGTTAAGTAGCTCTCCATACTCCATAAGAAGTCTCATTCTCTGTCTTGGGGCGACATGCTGCGTTTTGGAATGTACTTGTCGAAATATAATGCCTTGGCGCTCGGTAGCTTGCAGGGTCTGTTTTGCTTACATTCCTGCCTCCTTTTTGCTTCCTCATTCTTTACTTGGTCAACTTTCTTCAACCCGTTTTTTGTCTCTCGAAATCTTCCCTCAAGCCAACTCGACCTTCAGTGGGACAATGCCACTTCGTTATTGCGACATCGATGGCTGCGAGTATCCTGCAATGTCTCAAATTGGTGACTGTACCATCTGTTCAAAGCATTACTGTGTCAAACATGCCGCTTCTGACAAGCATTCATGTCCATCGGAGGTAAATTCATGAGAATCCTCTCCCCTTCTATACTAATCAAGCGACAAGGACAAAGACGCTGATGCCTACTACGACGCCTACGATAAAGCGACAACGCGCGACCTCGAGACCGTTCTTTTCAAACTCAACTACAAAGCCCTCCAAAAAGAAGCCACCCAGGTCAGGGGAGGAAAGATTCAGTGCCATCTTCCAGCACTCTCAGATGGGCCTGAAGGGACTGCGTCGATAGTTTCTAGCCAAACAGGAGGTCAGAATTGTCATCTGGACATCGTATTCGAGGATGGAGTCACTTGGATCGCAAGGATCAAACTTGCTGATTCTCCTCACATGCCTCCCCAAGAAGCACAGGACCTCGTGTTTCTGAGCGAGATTGCGACCATCAAATACCTTACCGAATTCACATCCATCCCTGTCCCTGTGGTTCACCATTATCAGCTCCGACAGGATCCCGACAACAAGGTCGGACTCTCGTACGTCTTGATGGATAAGCTCCCAGGAACACCACTTTGCTGGGATGATGCGGACCCTAAGAATCGACAAAAAGTCATGGATCAGCTTTCCGACATCTGCATCGAGATGGAGAAGTACCCATTCAAGAAGGCTGGTTCTTTAGTCCTCCAGGAGAAAGGCGAATCTACAATCGCGGTCGGAGGTTATACCCAGTTGCCTTACTTCGTGGACGCCGGCCATCCGTTAGGTCCATTTGAGTCACTTCGAGACTCCCTGAACTCGCTCTTTGAGCACCAAAAGAATATGATCATCAATCGCGAGATTGCAGTGTTCCCTTTGGACAACTACCTCGGACTTCTTTGGTGCCTTGAGAAAGTGTCTACTTTGCTTTCTGCAGCTGACAATGGCATGTTCTTTCTAAAGCATCAGGATGACAAGGGCGACCATATTCTCATCGACAAAGACTACAATATCACTGGAATCATCGATTGGGAGTTTGCTAGCTTGGAACCGAAGCCGATTGCCTTCGCCTCTCCGTGTATGATGTGGCCCGTCGGAGACTTCTACGATGGAAAGAATGGGCTCTCAGAGGATGAGCTCTACTTTGCGGAATGCTTCAAGCGGAGAGGCAGAGAGGACATAGCAGAAGTCGTGATGGATGGAAGGAAGTTTCAAAGATTCTTGTTTCACTTAGGCGGATGGTCGAAAGATGAGATGGAGATGAAGAATCTATTTGATGGGTTGAGAAAGGCTTTCGGTGAGGAGGACACATATGATGAATGGTATGCGAGAATGCTGGAAAAGTACACTTTGCTTCAACCAGATGAGGGATTGATGCAGCTTCTTACAAGAGAGAATAACTAGATAGTACCAATCCAGGAAACTGCTCTCGGGACTTCAAAATGCTGATGCACATTGAGGAAAGTTAAGAAGTTTATGTATGAGTGCAAATGGTTGCTGTTAAAGCCACCTGTGGCGGTGCAGCCTCGGGTTTGCTTTCCTATTTGATTTTGTGTGACATGACGTAATGGATGGTGCTCGTGACCTTCAATCCTCAACACCAACCATCAACATCTCATCCCGCTCCCTGACACGCGTACAGATTTGACACGATACTTTGTTCGACCAAAGCACACCCTAAACACCAAATCCGCTTCAATATCGCGCCCTCTGTTGGACATGGTCGAACGTCAGTCGTTCAAACTTGAAGCAACTCCCATACTGGATCCTTTCAGTCAATGGAAGAATGCGACGACCTCAAGATTCATGGGGTTGTGCCCCACGAATTACTAAACGTCAACATGCAGCGTGATCTGAAAGAAAATACAAAGCATGGCTGATAGTTGCATGAATTTCCTTCATGCTTACTCCTTGCGCAATTGCCAGTGACCGTAGGTACAAATCTCTGCAGCTCTGTTATGTCACGGCGGAAACTTGAGCAAAATCTAATTATCTTCCAGATTGCATCTCATAAGCATATGAACTGCTCGCTTGAGGAGCCTTCCTCAACGGGTTATGGAATATGGCACTTTCCCTTTGTCTCAGGAGGCTCTTGATTTACAGTCGGAGCTCCTGTTCCGAAGAATTGGGCTGCGTTCAAATATCCTGCATCTCAAAGGATGCTTTGACGCTGCTGGTACAGACTCCCAAGTCTTTTACTCTGCATGTTCTTTGTTCCAGATATCAAGCTCTGGAGAATTGATGTCCGACTCGCAAGTGCGACATAGAATGGCAGTTTGGCATCAAGTATGCGTCCCATTGCCGTGCTAGGCTTCAGCGCTACTTTTCGTGCCCCCTCAACTGTAGGTTTGCTCCTTCATTCAAGCCTGACCGATATAGTATTTGCTCACACTCCTTTCAGAACCGAGACTCACGCTTCTTGAAGCTACTATCAGTATCGTCCCAGCGCCTACAAATCCCACCACTTACCTGGTCGATTGTTATCAAAGTCGGGAAGTCAGAATCGTTAGCCTCAGCTATCCCGCATTATTCGACATGGCCCCTCCGCTAGTGATTGTCCTCGATTCAGACTCGGAAGATGAGCCCGTACGAGGACCTAAGGTCCGCAGAATTCCCAGCTCGATTGATGCTCCTAGCACAGCCTACACGGACTCGGATCACGATAACGAATTGGGGATACGTGAACTGGCTAGACTTCGAAGGGGACGACAACCCTCAGAAACCGTCGCTCAAACTTCTTCAGAAGTAATACAGGAAGGCCCGGTACTCGTAACCATCGATTCGGATGACGACAATATACCAGAGACGATCGATCTGACGGATTTCTCAGACAAAACACCCGAATATAGAAAGCAGATTACCCAGCTCCACGACACGTTAAAACGCTCGCGAGCATCTCGGGTCACCAACGCCACCAAGAGGACGAGAGAAGCGGTAGGCATCCTTCAGGCATCTCGCAAGCGACGTCGAGAGGGTGGTGGCTATGCAAATCCGAGTGAGGGTGATGAGGGACTGGGAGGCGAATGTCTTCGAGATCTGATCATTCTTCTTCAAGGCCAGGGAAACCAGATCAGGAACCACTACGACGTTGATGAAGAAGAGCAAAAAGACCCTTTGCAAGTCAGTGCTGAGGAAAGAGCAGGGCTATCCCTAGCTATTGCCCGGTTAAATCTGGTGCAGCGAGAGGGAAAGTACTATGTGAGAGGAATGGCCACTTCGCTGTTACTCCACCAGATCACCGGCGTTGACTGGATGGTGAATGAGATTGAGAGGAGCAAAGAGGCGAACAAACCGCGTGGTGGGCTCCTGTTCGACGATATGGGTTTGGGGAAGACCGTGCAATGCATTGCTACGATGTGCCAGAATCCCCCTCCGACAGATCGTATGGCTGGTGCTCCGCACACGACCCTCATAGTCTGTCCACTTGCGTTACTTCATCAATGGAAAAGCGAGATTGAGAAACATACCGAGCCTGGAAAGTTTAGTGTTTCAATCCACTATGGGAAGGACAAGCTTACAAGGAAGCAGTTACGGAAACGAGATATTGTCATCACGACGTATCAGATGGTCGCTCAAAGCTATCCGAATCCTAACAAAGTCGAGCCTCCCAAGGAATTACCATCTTCTGAACGCGAAGGATATATAGCGAGAGAGTTTGCTCGTGCCAGGGGCAACCTCCATTCTGTCGACTACTTCCGGGTCATTTTCGACGAGTCCCATAGAATTCGCAATCCAGAAACTCACACCTCTTGTATGTCCCTATCTCTGCTCTACTGAACTGGGTCAACTGACTATTGTAGGTGCCTCAATGGCATTAGCCTTGCGTGCCCGACATAGATGGTGTCTCACCGGAACTCCGATATTCAACAAGCTCAAGGATCTCTATCCAGCCTTCAACATCATCAAGATGCCAGGGCTCGGTGCTTCGGCTGAAAGATTCTATTATTTCCTATCCAGAAGCTCTAACCAGCAAAAAGCCATGCGCTTGGTGCTACAATATGCAATGGTACGGAGATCGAAGATTGACTCGTTTTTGGGAAAGCCGTTGGTTGAGTTACCACCCAAGGTGATTCGAGACATCCTGATCAGCTTCGACCCGGATACCCGCGCTTTATACGATGAGATTGCAGACAAGGCCCGAGAGAAGCTCAATAAGCTTTCCAAGGTTTGAGATAACCTTTCCGTTGACAAACCCGCACTGACTTACTCCGAGGAGAGCAATTCGAAATCCAAGAAGAGCGCACTAAAAACGAAGAAAAGCATAGAATTCTTATGGCTGATGCTCCTCAGGTTAAGGCAGCTCTGCCTCCACCCATATCTGCTAGGTAAGGCAAATCGTTCATCGTCGAGAAACTTCTAACTTGTGCATAGGCGATGCACTCGAAAAGTGGCGTGACGGCCAGTTCACACACTGTATTGGAGCTTGCGACAACTATTACTCCACAGAATATGGCTCTCAGGCTCTTGAGGACTCACGAAAAGCAGAATTACAGCCATCGTCTAGAATTTGGAAAAACAAGACTCGACCTGTCAAAGAGCATGTTCGACGCATGCGAGTTAACGTCCGCGACGAGCATATTCGACGCTTGCAAGATATCATCCACAAAGAACCGGCAATGCAGTGGGGGCCTAAGAAGGATGAGGAGGGAATGGATGTCGAAGCGGAGGAGAAGGCCTTGCAAAACTGTCCATACTGCCACAAAGAGCTCGAGCTTCCTGTCGTACTCACCGCTTGCCAGCATGCGTTTTGTGAACCATGCATCAAAGAAGCGATACAAATTGCAACCGAAACCAATCAGATCTACCCGTGCGATATTTGCAGAGAATCTGTGAAGGAAGGAGACCTGGTCCTGCTTAAGGATACACGGTCCATTGAGGTCAAAAAGAAGAAGAAGAATTCGGATACAAGGTCTATTGAGAAAGTCAGTCCTTCCAAGGAACCGGATGATCCTCGTGAGATTCAAAAGAGGCTCGCAAAAGAATTCAATGAGAACATTTCCGATCGGTTCTTCCTAACGCCAAAACTCAAAGCAATAAAAACGCAATTGGTGAAGTGGAAAACTAGCAGACCCGGTGAGAAAGGTTAGTCTTCAAATGAAATATTGACTCTGCCATCTGCTCTTCTTGTCTGCTTTAGGTGCATTTCACTAACATCGATTCGTTTAGTTGTAATATTCTCCAACTTCAACAAGTCTCTGGACATTATCGAAAAGATGGTTGACGAAGAGGGCTGGAGCACAGCTCGGTATGATGGTGGTAAGACCATTGTTGATCGTGAGAGTGCTCTCCAAAAGTTTGCTACCGAGCCAGATTGCTGGATTATGTTAATATCCATCAAAGCTGGAGGCGAAGGTCTTAACCTGACTCATGCTAGCCTTGTACTAACAGTCGACCCTTGGTGGAACGCTGCTGTTGAAAAGCAGGCATTTGACAGAGTACACCGGATTGGGCAGAAAAAGGAGGTGGAAGTTGTCAGGATTATAGTCGAGAAGAGTGTCGAGATTAGGATATTGGAGATACAGACGCGGAAGCTTGATATTTCGGCCGAGGCCTTGGGAGAGGGTAAATACCGAGACCCCAAGGCGCAAATGGCAGGTATGAGCCAGAGGCAGTTGATGAGTCTATTTGGCGCCGTTTATACGGATAGCGAGGGTAGATTGATGGTTAGAAGAGACTGATGGGATAGAGGTTCTTGTTATGGTGAGTGTAGCATAATTGAGCATACATGGATGAAAGCACATAGCACTTAGGTAGAATCTTACTGGATATTGCTCCTGGAAACGAATTGAATACGATGAGGTATAAAAGGCAACACCATGCAGTACTTAACTAGAGACAGGAACCTTAAAACAAAGTGCTCATCATCAACAGTAAATAACCTGCCAGTGGGATTGTGCTCCGTATCCGTGGGGTGTAGCATATCTTATTTGACAGGTTGATGGAACGTGAGCATGTAATGATGTCTAGCTATGATGCTTCAGTTTTGGTACTTTGGAATTGTTCGTCGACGACGTCTACCAGTCTTGAGATACCTTGGTTGTTACATCCCCTTATACGTCAGTGATTCTCGTAATGCGGTACTTTTCTTGCTCGTGAACTCCTCCTGCCCGATTGATGGATCCAGAATCCAGTCGTGCTCCAGTCCACTCTTCGAGCTTCAGTCATAAAGCGTTGTAATATTCTGGCTCGTACTACTCGTTGCTCTGAAAGCTTTCAGGCTTCAAATGCAGTGACGTATCACGAAAGAACGCCTTCCACTGTTTCGTACATGTACTTGACACCGCGAGAGAAGTCTTGGGTGTAGAGATCCAGAACCGATCGATGAATGGCACTTCTCGTACGACAGCTTTCAGCTTTGCATGCAGCTCGTTTCTTGGGAGTGCCGAAATTGAAGTTGAACTTGTATGTAAGTACATGTACATAGTGTAAACGTAGGAAGGTAGTGGTGGGCATAAGGTTATACTGATATGCTCTTGCAAACAACTATATGTACGTGTGCATATTTCGTAGGAGCTCTTTGTGATCTTCCTGAGCATACTTGACGTATTTTCATGTTCAGCTCGTTAAGCATTTCGTACATATAACCCTGGCCGGACTGGCTATTCCTTGTGTATGAAGATCCTCGTGAGGCAACGTCGTGCGAAGTTTTCAACGTTCTCCTCTACGCCCTACGAAACATTGATTGTATGTCTAAAGGGCAAACCACCCCATGCCGCTGCTAAAGTCCCACACCACTGCTAAACTATATGAAGCTGTTTCCTCTTCCGGGATTACCCTTCCTGAAAGGGTAGTAATTGCCCCGGCCAACAGGATGAAATACCTCAAACTATTGGTGCAGAATGCAGAAGCAGTCTGTGGCCTCAAATGCTAAGTCAGCAAAAAGAAGAAAACTTTTCAAGTGTCAAACACAAAATTCGTCATCCCTACCACACATCCAATATGACATCACCACCGCAACATCACCATCACAACATTATCATCCTATCCAAATGGGTCAAACATGCCGGCAAATCTCAGTTAGGGGAACCTGAGGCAAAGGCTAACAGTTGAGAGCCCCAGAATCCGAAGCCCCAGCCTGAGTTGGAAGCAACTGCCTCTAAAGCACCAGCGTCAGAAGTATAGTCGGATGCACCTGTCTCGGAAGCACCAATGTCGGAAACACAGCTCGCAAGCAACACTCGGAAGCACCAGCGCAAACCATCGGTCGGAAACATCGTAGCACCAGTCGAAAGCACCTAAGTAAGCATTCGCCGTAAGCATCGGAGTCGGAAGCATCAACCAGAAGCAGCAGTCAAAAGCACCAGTGTCACAGTTGGAAGCACCATTTCGAAGCATCACTCGAAAGCATCACTCAAAAGCATCCCTCGAAAGCATCCCTCGAAAGCATCACTCGAAAGCATCACTCGAAAGCATCACTCGAAAGCATCACTCGAAAGCACCACTCAAGAGTACCAGCCACGGATCACTTGGAATCCGTAAGCATCAATCAAAAGCACCAGTGAAGCACAACTCGGAAGTACTACTCGGAAGCACCACTTGAGAGCACCATTTGAAGGCACCATTCGGAAGCACCATTCGGAAGCGCGGCCCAGAGTCGGGCACACTCTTTCTTGCTTCATAGAGGGATCAGAAGAGGTAAGTTAGCCCTACCCAATGGTGTCGCCCTTCATTCAGGTGATTACCCTTCGTTCAGGCGGTTACCCATTCTTTGGGGATCACATCCCCTCCAAAAGTGTAGATATTGTACCAACTTTGGCCTTTGTGAATGTATGATTTCATCCCTCCCCAGTTGCCAAAATTGCACCACATTAAGGTGTAAAGATATTTGCCCTTTCTTGTTTCATAGGGTACGTGAGTTCACATCGAACCATGTACCATGGTGGAACAAACCATAAACCTTTTATACTTGCACCTTTTCGAAAACCAGTGTAAGTCTTACACTCAAATACGAGGTTACACTACATGGGCTGTAACTGGCGCAAAAAACTTGCGCTTTTAACTGCCACCCCCATGTCTGTGGTGTAATCGTTAACGGTGTTAGTAGCTACGCCTTTTAGACTTTACGCCATTTACAGATTGCGATTTAAAAAAGCAAAAAGCTTTTCCTTCCTTTTACTTTGACCAAGACTCGAACCAGAACATCATTGAGAGCCACTCCCCTTATGACCCCCAAGCATAACCCCTATGCCATTTGAGACTATATATTTATGTACCCCTGCAAAAGTATATTGCCAGAAGGCAATTCCGCTCGATTTCCGGAAAATTGAGAAGTAGGTAACCGGTACATCAGGAACGGCACGTGCTGTCACAGAACACCAAACGCTGTAAAATGACAGTTTTTGGTGTTATTTGACAGCCGGAAGCTGTTAAGAGACAGTGAGGAGGCCGTTACTGTCAATTGACAGCTGTGAGGTGTTCAGGAACAGTGCAGGTGGAATCGGCCTAGACGAGAAAGGAAAGGGCTGCTCGGCTAATACAGTTCGGGAGGTTTGGGAGGTTAATGGGGTGTTTTCGGTTGGAATTCAGCACATTCGGGTGGGATCTCGGTTAACCGACAACGAAGATCGAGGGGGGGGGTGGAAACTCGGGATTCGGCAAACTTTTTTAAGAGGTTCG
>ML119717.1:7605-228296 GCA_003788565.2 Ascobolus immersus RN42 | reverse complement strand
TGGACATCGAGGAACAAGAACAAGGTCCGGACAGAAGTGGATCTGAGTATTTCGGGCGGCCTGGCGACCGAGAGCCATGGGCTGCTCCAAACCAGGGCCTGCGTAGGCGGTATACAAACCACCTGCGGAAGTATCCAGCCAGACGACTCCCACGACTGCCACTTGCGGATGTTCTCTCAGGGTCTGAAGGGTCGGATTATGAAGGTGATGACATCAGCAATGCGGCAAGAAAAAAAGAACGCACAATTGGCTCAAACATGGTGCTTGCTCGACCGGTCAAGAATCGACGAGGGACCGACTTGTCACACTCCCACCAGCGGATTATCATCGATGCCCTCGAGTCATGGCAATGGATACCGAAGCGCTTTTACGAGAGATCTAGTTGGAAGACTGCCAAGAAAATAGTGTTTGAGCACAGAGGATTCACCCAGTGGCGCACTCTGTTCGTGGAGAGGAAGCGGCATGAGATCACCAATCCCATGGCGTTCTCTATGTTTGAGGTAACTGGCGCAGACTACCCCCACCGTCTGCGAAAACGTTCGGCAGCTTATGTTGAGTACCTGCATCATAATGGCGTTGGCGTTAGGGAGCGAAGATTTGGGCAGGTGCTATATTTTGCCTCACTCGAGCGTCCCGATTTTCCCACTCTCGAAGGCGAAAGTAGTGAAGATGAGTCTATCGATAGGGTGCGGCAGATGAAGAGCATTGGATTGCTCGGACCTGCGCCAAGAGCTGAAATTGCGGTTGTCAAACGTCTAAAGGTTGAAACTGTCGGTCCAGGTATGTTATTGCGGACTCCAAAGGATGGTAAAGGTACTAGGTTGGAAGTGCCAGTGATTCAAACAAGCTGGATTCGTGAGCCGATAGGGCTACTCCAATGGCGGGATGGGGATTATATAATCTGGCAGGATGGATGCATGGACAGTAGGACGTAGCAGTTACAAATAATCCATTATGTCGAGATCGCGAGGTTGACGAGTTCGCGCGAGCGTGGGGTACATAGTTGGCACATATTTTTAGGTCTTGGGACTGTTTCATTTTATTACATTTTCTCACATACTGCTGTTATTTCTGTTATTTCCTGTTTCCCTTTTGCCCTATTGCAGACTTGCGTGTTGGGTTGTCGGGTATAATTTTGTGCTGTTGAAACGAGTTGACCTTCGGCTCTTTGTCTTTGGTTGTTTCTGGTCATGTGCAGCTATCCACCGTTTGACTCGCTTGCGCCTTCCCGATTCTCTCTCTTCTTTCACTAACCACCACCAACAGCACTCCAGACTCAAACGCCGCCATCGCCAATCTCCATCGGTTCAATCGCTATCGAAATGCCCAAGTCCAAAAAGAAGCAAGATACGAAGGAAATATCGGCAGATGAGTCTTCTTCTGATGACGAATCTGGCAGCGAAAAGTCAGACAAACAACAGGAAATGGACGACGACGATGAGGCTGTTGTTGCCCGACGAAAGAAGCGACTGGAGAAAGTTCGGAAACAGAGAGATGCTGCATTGAAAAAAAGAAAGGAGGCAGAAGAAGAGGCAGCGAGAGCGGCAGCAAATGCAAAGAAACGGAAGCAGGACGGCAAAAAGCGCCCGTTTCGGACACCTGGTATGTTAACCCCCAACCACCGCCAGAGGCTACATCGACCATACCCTCTCGAATGTCCGGCCACTAACATTGATGGTGATATGAAGAGCCTTCTGATGGATTTGAATCTGAAGCTATGCGCACTGAGAGCGACCTGTCTGGGAGCGGTGGCGAGGAGGGGCGGCGGAAGACAAAGCAGCTCCTGCGGGTCAAGTCGAGGAAAGAGCTTATGGCGGCGCTGCAAGAGCTTCAGTACATACTGGAAACGGAGATTGAGGGAGGCCCTTACCTACTCAACAAACCCTTCATGACGGGATACAAACGCACAGATCGGAATGGAATAATCAGCGAAACCATCGGATGGCTCAAGAAGGCAAGGGGTAACAAAAACGTCAAGTATGAGGACGCGAAGCAGTTCATCATGCAGCGTTGCAATGATAACCGGAGAAATAAATTCAGAAGGAGATACCGGCAGCTTTGCGCTGAGCACAAACGAAAGGGTCTTCCTCCTCCACCAGCACCCAAGAGAGGTCGTCCCCGAAAGAACCCCGTTTCAAAGCCACAGATCCAGTCGACAAAGGGAAGGGTCAATGGGAAGTCGCCAGTTCGGAGGTCGAATGGGAAGTCGCCAGTTCGGAGGTCGAATACTCGACGTCGCCCTAGCAAGGAAGTAGGCAGCACACGAGGACAGAGTGAAAGGCTAAACTCGGAAGGTGTTGACGCCTACTCGTCTGAGCGTGTCTCCCCCTTCTCGATCCGGCAATCCTCTATTACTTCTCGTCCGTCACCACCTGCCTCGCACAAGAGCGCTCATACAGATCCTGCTACCCTGACAACCAGAAGTCACGATGGAGGTCGGTCAAAGTGGCTAGTCGCTTATGGTCAGATTGGCTAACGGTTTCCAGGAATAGACCAACCTACCTCTCTACTCGTGCGATTCCCCGACGACGACTACAAAACTGCCGTCGAGTGTCCATCTACCGTTACCTCTTCTATTATATCATGGCATCAGTGGATTAGACGCATGTGTATAACATGGAAACTTGGGATTGTTGACGGGGACATCTTATGCTATGCTCCGACGGAGGACTACACACCAGGATGCGAGGTTTCGCCAGTCATGCGGCTATTTGATTTAGCAAAAGCCAGAGAGTGTAAGAGTATAAATATCGCTGTAATGCATCGCTATGATGTAAGATACTTTCGGCTCCTGTTCTGTAACAATGATGGCTGACTTTTGCAGTTCGAGGGGTTATATGGATTTCTTGATCCAACAGCAAATGGCAATCGCTGTATTCTGTCCACCATACCGGCTCGTCAGGATACGCCTTCTGCTAATCCGACATCTATCGTTCGCTCACCCAATTCTGGTCATCATGATGGTATTGTGGATCTATCAGCAGCGCAGGACCAGTCTGAGTACTATGATACACCTGCCACTATCTCTCCGACAGTCCGAGCTCGGTCATCAGGGCAAGCGGCACATCAGATGGATCCATCAAGAGAAATAAGCAATCTGCCAAACCCATCTATTTTGGATGCTTTGACACCTGCTCTCCCGGGATATTCCTTGAGTCGGTTTTCTCCACTTACGCCGGCAAAACGGATATATACATCGACTACAACAGGTGTAGACAACCTCGAGATGCGTAAACGCCAGAAGACAATGGCTGAAGTTGCTCAGCTACCGCCGAAAATTGATCCGAACAGACAGGTTATTGAGGAAATCAGCAACAGGAGTCGCGGACATGATGCTGTCCCTCAACATACATATACACCACAAGTTGTTCCGGCCGACACTCGCTTATCGACTGTTAATGATTTTATCAGGCAACGGATTGAGACCGTTGCAGTCAAGCAAGATTCAAAAATTGCATCCATGTTTCAACGAAAGCATGAACAGGTACGGCAGGAGCAGATCCGGCTGGAGGATGAGAGACGCCGAGCGGAGCAGATCCGGCTGGAGGATGAGAGACGTCGAGCGGAGCAGGCCAAGTTGGAGGATGAGAGACGTCGAGCGGAGCAAACTCGACTGGAGGATGAGAGACGTCGAGCGGAGCAAACTCGACTGGAGGATGAAAGACATCGAGCGGAGCAGATTCGGCTGGAGAATGAGAGACGTCGAGCGGAGCAAACTCGACTGGAGGATGAAAGACATCGAGCGGAGCAGGTCCGGCTGGAGAATGAGAGACGTCGAGCGGAGCAGATTCGGCTGGAGAATGAGAGACGTCGAGCGGAGCAGATTCGGCTGGAAGATGAGAGACGTCGAGCGGAGCAGGTCCGGCAAGAGCAGATTCGGTTGGAGAATAAGAGACGTCAAGCGGAGCAGATCCGGCTGGAGGATGAGAGACGTCGAGCGGAGGAGGCCAAGTTGGAGGATGAGAGACGTCGAGCGGAGCAGGCCCGGCAAGAAAGAGAGCAACGTCGAGCGGAACAGACGCGTCTGGATAATGAACGACAGCAGCAGGCAGAGCTGGCCCGTCAGCAAGCTGGCTATGCCGAGGAGGCTCGACTACGCAACGAGCAGATTCGGGCACATGAGGCCGAGGGCCGGAGGCAAGATCAAGGGAACCTAACTCAAACTCGTCCACATGTATCTCGATATCCTCGAGGCCAATCACAGCAGTCGGGAGATTTGTCGCTTAATGAAGCTCAAAAACAACAGTTGCTTGAGATAGGACGGGGTATGCAATTTTCAGCAAGTGCCAGTCGCCATGCTCCCCGTGGTTCAAAGCACCCTCTACCTGAGCAACCTGTCAACGATTCATCCACTCGGCCACATAACGCAAGACCTCCACCGGGAGCCTCCTCGTCTCGTCAGGCACAGACACAGCCCCAACCACCGCCGCCAGGAGCTTCTTCATCTCGGCCACATAACGCAAGACCTCCACCGGGAGCCTCCTCGTCTCGCCAGGCACAGGCACAGCCCCAACCACCGCCGCCAGGAGCTTCTTCATCTCGGCCACATAATGCAAGACCTTCACCGGGAGCCTCCTCTTCTCGCCAGGCGCAGGCACAGCCCCAGCCACCGCCGCCTGTATCTTCTTCATCTCGGTCACGGTCACATGCGCCTTTACAAGCAGCTTCTCTACCTCGTCCACATACCCCGAAACCTACACCTGATCCAGAAAAGCATCCCAGGCACGGCAGGGGTAATCTCGATCATGCTGGCCACAGAAATAATCAAGCAATGAATATTCAATCTGGTTCTACAACTCGCTTTGGCATGAATGCGCCAGCCAATACAGTTCAGCATCCTGTCCCGGTCCCCGAGAAAAGACCGGCCAATCGTCAGGAGGCTGCCATGTCTCGTCATGGCGAGTCAAGACAGCCCGTAGCCAGAACTGATGGGGCTGGTATGGCCAAGAGTACTGGTATTCAAGAGGCTGGCAATAAACGGCAGAATGACATGGCCCTCCAGATGCCACCCCCAGCACGCCCTCAAAAGGTGCCGGCTTTTGCCAGAGCACAGCCAATATCGGCAGGTGTTTCTTTTCCATTTGGAAGATCGCGGTTGGACTCGCCTGTACCATTGTCTGCATTACACTCAGGTGGCTACAGCAGCGGATTTCATGAATCCAAATATAGACAACCTACTCATGCGGAAATAGTTAGTGGAGAGGCGTATACAGAGGCATGGTATGTTCTTCGGTTTCTCCCTATGTGCTTATACTAACTGTGCAATAGGAAAAAAAAAGTGCAGCTCGAGTACCGCATGGCTCAGCTACCTTCCGGCCCTCTCGTTCCTCCTGCCCCTCCTTTTATTCCTCCTGTCACATTCCGTCGTCCGCCTCCACAGCAAGCCACGCCTCCAAGTCACCAGCCCGTTACCACTACTGTTACAACTCGGCCTGGTGCTATGAGAATCCCAACACCTTTGGGGATCATCCGGCCCGAACCTCTCGACCAACCTTCTCTGGCGGTTAATCCTCAGGGTCGGCCTGGCATTCA
This sequence comes from Ascobolus immersus RN42, assembly GCA_003788565.2. Classification (NCBI taxonomy): domain Eukaryota; kingdom Fungi; phylum Ascomycota; class Pezizomycetes; order Pezizales; family Ascobolaceae; genus Ascobolus; species Ascobolus immersus. The sequence goes on along the minus strand of ML119717.1, from coordinate 222,764 downwards.
CGACCATGGAAGCCATACACTTGAACAGAACGGCCAAGGCAAGCAGTTTTCTGAGCATCCAGAAACCGGAAAAAAGAGCACAGCAAATACTGAATCGGGAAATGATGGTGCTGCCAATAATGGATCCAGAAAGAATGGCACAGCCGGTCATGGCACTCTTCAAAATACCTCTGCTCTAAACACCGAGTCGCATCTGCGCAAGCAGGCAGCTTCTGAGGTACCAGATGAGCGTGCTACAGCCCCAGATGTAGATACCGATGCAGATCAAGATGGCCTGCCAGAGAAGGTTCAAAGTGAGCAGCAGCCTCAGCCAGTTGATGCAGCTCCATTGCCAACAGGTCGAAAAAGAGGTCGCCCACCAAAAGAAAAGCCAGCTTCATCAGTCCAGCCAGATGTCGTACAGGACGCAGTTGCTCCAGCGAGAAGGCATAGCAGTCGTATAGATATCATGGCCGAGCGGAAACTGGAGAGGCAGCGTCAACAAGAGGAACAGCTGCAGGCCCAGCAGCAAGCAATGGCAGGGAGAGGCACGTTGGCGGCGAGAGGTATGGGCAGAGGAGCGAGAGGTATGGGCAGAGGAGCGAGAGGAGGCTCGAGCTCCACTCGAGCTCCAAACAGCTCTACGACCAAGCCGGCCACGCCAAAGGACTCCATAACCCTACGACCACCGCCTCCACCAAAACAGCCACAACGCAGTGGGTCAACTATTCTAACCATGGCTTCCGATACGGACGACGGTCCCCCTCCACCACCCAAAAAGATATTCGGAGCATCTCGATCAGGCAAAGGTGTTGATAAACCCCGCCGTTGAATATAATACATCATTCGTCGTATGTCCTTTCCTTTCCTTCCTTTCTGAATATAGACTAATTCGGAGATAGAATTTTTTTTTTTTTTGAATTTCTTAGATAGATAGGTTAGCGAAAATATTACAGAGTCAAACATACTCATTTCTGACGCGTTTTCTCACTCTTTAATGGCACATTTATGACTCAATGCTCGCTGATTTCTGACGCTTAGTTGGCGCTTTTGCTGCACATATAAATACTCCTTTTGCAAAGTGTAAGTGAAATGTGCCAGAATTTACACTTTCTAGGAAATGAGTGGGTGGCACATTTTTCTTGGTACCCTTGTGAACGCGTTAACGGGGTACCCGCATACCATCTTTTCTCAGTCGAATCTGCTGCACTACTCATCCCCTTTACATCTTCCCATTTTCCATCTAACCCGAGTACTTATGGATCGACCTAACATACTGTGCTCGTGCAAAATTAAAACACGTATCACCTGACCTGTTCATCTGGATCCTGCTCATGCATCGTAAAGCTTCTGCAGTGCTGTCACATGTACAGCACTGACTCGAACATGGTACTCTCGTACTAGCTACTGTGGTCTTGTCAGCAGCGCTACTAGTACTCGTCCCCTCAAAATGTAATCGTCATAAAAACGTGTTTGGTCCTGACTTGTCTCAATTGCATACCGTACTCGCTAGAAGCTTCCCATTCGCTGATTCGAATTGGCTATTGTCGTAACGTGATACTTGTTCACGGAGTCTTCGCTGCTGCGCTATTCGTCCCCTTTACACTCTCTCACTTAATAAGTATTAGCCACAAGTACTATTGTGGCTCGATATATACACTTCTGACGGTCAGCCGATGATCAGTCTGACCCCGTGCTAATTCCCATACAAAAAAAAAATGATCGTATAACGATCATTGGCTGTGATCAGTCAACCATCACGTACTGAGTGATAAGTACGGAAATAAATTAAATGGCGATTGTCATGCATACTTTACTTCAGTTCAATTCCCCTATTAAAAAGCACTTAAATACTAAGCATCTGGCGCTATTCTACCTGTATCTGCATAACAACCTGAACTTCTACCCGCCGCGGTCGGCATTTCTTGCCCGTACAACTTGAAATTCTAACCCCGTCCTCCCCCCTCTACTGCGGTCCACACTCCTTGTTTGCCATTTCCCGACTCATGAGCTTCCTAAAACAAGTCACAGAATTAGCAAGACTCTTGAAATGGAGAAGAACAAGATGACGTCCCAGAAATGCTGACCAACCGACCGAGGGTGTAGGGAGATGGCCAGTTATAGATACCGGCTCAGACCACGAGTTGAGGAATGTTGACCACAACGTGAGGAGGTGGCGAATGAGATTGCCGATTGACTGAGCGGGGCGACGAGCAACTAGAGGAAGAAGTGGTGAGTGAGGGAGGCGACGAGTGGGGAATACTGGCCGCAACAAGAACAACAATATGTTTACTCCCACACAAGAAGACTGTCCAGCGAGCGGTCGAGGAGGAGTAGAGGTAAAAGCCACAAACACCCATGGAGGGGGATTGCGACCGGGAAATGGTGAATGCGGCAAGGAGGTAGCGGGCCAGAATTGGCTATTTGTTTGAGGTGATGGACGAGAAATGCTGACCGAACGGGTGAGAGGGCGAAAGCGAGGTCTAAGTAGGCAATGAGCGGGGAATATCATGAGGGTAGGTGACGAGCGGCAAGAAATACCTACCGACCGGAAGTGAGAGTAACCAGCGAGGAATGCCGACCGACAGGGAATTATGAGCAAGAAGTGCTGATGTTTTAGGAGAGATGGTAATGCGCGAAGGTTACCGACTGAGCCTGAGAGGGGTTATGAGCGAGGAATACCGACGGATCAACAGGAGAGTCTGTCTGGAGAGATGATGACGAGCAATCGAGGAATGCCGACCGATGAGGAGGGCTGTAAGAAGCAAAGGATACTGATGGAGGAGGGGTTTTGAGCGCGGAATGCTTACTGACCGATGGGAGCGGATGGTAATGAGCGAGGTGGTAGCTGGCTAGGAGCTAGGAATACCGGTGCCTGAGTGCTAATGGTGTTGTGCTGGTAATGTTTGTTAAATCTCTGAAGCCTCTTGAAAACTCTGTAAGGTGGGCTAGCCTTGGCAACATTGAACAGAATAAAGTGAATTGGTGGTGGTTAATTGTTTTTGGAGGGAATCAGTGCCTGCTCAATGGAATGTAATGGAATCAATGTGATGTAGTTGAAAAAGATAAAGTTTATTATTTCCAAAATGGGGCCAAGACGTGACTTTGGTGGTGTCATCGTGACGCCGATAGTCACCCAACCGGCCGTTAACCGTTTGAGGGGTCTTCATGATGTCACAATAGTACTTCATGGACGTGACATACGTGCAAAACAAAACGTTCATTTGGGTTGTTTCGGTATGTTGTAATCCCGCGCTGATTCAATTGATCAAACTCGCTATTCTCGTAAATATATATAAGACTAGCTTCCATACTATCATGATCGCTCTTGACTGCTGCACTACTCGTCCCCTTTACACTCTCTCACTTTATATCTTACTCAACTACTTCGGACCTACTTACATACTGTACTTGTTCGAAAAAAGGTCACCTTTGGTTCCACAGCGCGAGACCGAACGTGTTGGGAACTGTGCTGATTTGAACTCGCCACTTTCATGCTTTGGTTGAAACGAGACTCGGACTTATCGTTGATTGTCTTAACTGCTACGCCTCTCACGTCCCCTTTAAACTTACTCACTTTACGTCTGACCCAAGTTAAAGTACATACCCAAATGTACTTCTCATCCAAAAAACGCACGCGCTGATATATATGATGCCTTCTCGAGTCAGATCGTAAATAGTCGGCGTAAGTAATCTAATTACTGAGCTGATTCGAACTTGGTACTCTCGTGGTTCTGGCATGCTCCATCTGGTCTTGACCGCTGCGCTATTCATCCCCTTTACTCCTTTTCACCTCTATCTTGCGAAAAGTAAAGAAGCAACGGACTGTACTCGTCCATGAAAACGTACCATGTCGTTGCTTGTTTCAATTGCACATCGTGCATTGAGAGATTTTCCATTCGCTGATTCGAACTTGGTATTAATATATTCTCGTGCGGTTGCTTCCTGGCATGGCCGTAAGTACTGCACTACCCATCCCCTTTAACAATCTCTCAAAAAATCTCACTTAATATCTGCCCCAACAGTAGTGCTAGTACTTACTTAGTATGGACACACGCGCAAAAAATCGTTTGGTTGCTTGGTATTTTGTGTCCCTGCATTGACTCGAACTAGATTCTTCTGTATTCTCGGTGCAGAGAACGGTTATCTTCGATTTACTAACTGCTGCACCACTCATCCCCTTTACATCTTCTCCCTTTATGTTTGCTTTTACAACCATTCATTCTAGCCAGTGATCTGTACCGAAAAAACGTAGAATTCTTCCGGTTGCTTCAGCACGATCGTGTTTCCTCGGCGCGCTGTAACCATGCTGATTCGAACTGGGTCCTCTCGTGAACCGTCAGCGAATGTGATGGGCTTTGATCAATTTGCACTGATTCGAACAGGGAACTCTCCGAGTCGTGGCGCGAGTTACTCGAACTGCTGCGCTACTACTCATCCCCTTTTCTTCTTCCCTTTCCATCTTCCCCAAGTATAAATTTGAATACTCCACTCGTACCAAAACACGTTTGATAGACTATTGGCGGGAGTTCTTACTATTGGGCGGATTCGAACTGGGTCCTCTCGTAACCCGTCCGCCCAGCGAAACGAACATCGTTTTAACTGCTATGCTACTCATCCCCTTTACACTTCCCCCCTTTACGTTTCTTCTCGAGAACAATACATGTATGTTGGCCAGCGATCTGCACTACAAAAACGTACGACTGTATACAACATGCAAGACCGATCGTATAAGAGTCCGGCTGGTCTTTTCATCATCTGACCCGATTCGAACTGGGTACTTACTCTCGTAACATTCTCTCTTGACCGAAGCTGCTGCCAGTGCGCTATTCATCCCCTTTACACTCCCTACTGTAAGTACAAATAAAAATAAAGTATGGACGTGCCCTACCGTAAGCGTCCAAACAAAACGTAGATCTTTTTGACTTAGCCATGCGAGACCGATCGTGTGAGCTCCGGGTTGGATCTACGTTCCTGATTCGAACCGGCAACTCGTACTTGAGTGCTTCTCACGTATGCACTTGACTGCTGCGTTATTCATCCCCTTTACATCTCCCCACTTTATCTTTGCCGCTCTGTATCGAGGATAATACAGCTCTATCCCATGGACGGTCGAAATTGCTGCCAACTGAAGAATAGAAGCTAAAGTTACTGGCGCAACGAGTTCTCTTGAAAGCAGCAGCTGAATGTGTTGGAAGTTTTGAAAGAGCGACTGCAGCTCCCGTTGCCATGGGTGATGCCATGACGCCAAAAAGTCCGTTGATCCCAAAAGCTTCGACCTTCGTTTTTACAACCCCGCTACATCACCCATCAACCACAAACGGCAACTTTTTTGACCTTCAACCTCTGCAAAAGGTGCGGCTCTTTGAGAAGTTGGTTCGTAATCTACAGGTGCAATCTCCTGAATGAGTTTGATATGACTAACAAGTGTCTAGAAACATCCTCCACTCCACGTCACTGGCAAACAGCCCGATACCCTCGAAGGGACCACCACAACCATGGATCTTCCTGAATGCCTCGCAACAGTCACAGCTTCAAGCATGGGATTAGGAAATGAAAAAGGCAGGAATGATGATGCTTGTACTGCAGTTGATGTCATGGAGAAGAAATGGCAACACAAGTTTTCAAGGCCGTCATCTCAGAACCGTTCAACAACATCAGCGGCAATTCAATTTACAATAGCGCTACATACAGATTAGAATAGAACAAGGAAAATGCAATCATCCAGCCGTTATTCCTCCTACATATCTTTGATTACCAATCAGGCTTGTCCATGGAATTCCTGGAAACAGCGGCGCTTACCTTTTGCGGCCTTCTCGCTACACAATGGAACGTTGCAGTGTTCGCAAAAGAATCTTGTCTGAGGCGTCCGTTCTTCTGGAAGTTTGACTCGTTTTCCGGTCCTGGAGGAGGAATCCTCGACTTCCTTCAGTGGTTTCCCAACAGCTGGTCTCGATGTCCCATCGTGCTTGAAGCTGCACCAAGTACAATAGGAACGCCTGTTTCCATACTGTCGTACCATAGCATGAATGGTAATAGGCAAGTCAAATCGTTCAACTGGAAGGAAACCACGTGGGTGTAAGCGTTGAACAATGGTGATGGATCCACGGGCTTGTCGAGATTTTGTAAGCTGAAGAAGAGACTTTGAATCGACACGAACGCTAGAACCACTAGCTGAGGGCGCTGTTTTAGGACGATGACCGTTCATCTTCTCATGACCATCCACAATCAACGAAAAGGCAACATGTTCCATCCATTTGCGATGAGTCCACTCCTTCAAGGGTGCCGGAGGTGCACCCGCACTCTGCCCATCATTAGCCTCAGCATTCTGTTGGCTCGGCTCAGTTCGAAGCTCCTCTGCATGAAGCCGATAAAGGAAATATGCATTTCCTGCCGTAGTATCAAGGAGCCACCAAAAGATCGGAAGCCATACCCTTCTTCCTTTGCGATGAGTCGTCATATAAGTGCGAAGTTGATCTGCCTGGTCGACACCGTTCATATTTTGGTTGTAGTCATCGATGACTTTGGGAATTGGAAGCCACCTGCGAGTAAACTCTCCAAAGGCTTTTGCAACGGAAGGATTGGGGTTACGAGGGCGGCGGCGAGCTTTGACAACGTATGATTCTGGAATTAACCCAGAACAGTGAATAGTGGTAAGGCCTATTGATATTTCGTTAGTAAAAGGAGCTTGGAAACGAATCAAGTTACTTACCAGTGACTACGGCATTGTCTCTCCAGCCAAAGTAAGTAATTCCACCCGGCAAGACCACTTCTTCGAGCCAATTCCATTGAGTTTGCGCCTTTTCTAAGGCTGTCAATGGTGGTGGTGGATTTGGATTACGACGACGTCGACCTTCCTCATCCACTATCGTCTTCTGATAGCCACGTTGAGACATGGGATTCTCCAAAACAACAATTTCTTTGGGAGTATTCCGGCCTGCGCGTAGGGTCCCACACGCCCCAATATTGAGGAGAGTACGCATTAAAAAGAAGAGCTTGACACTGGTATAAAAGTTGTCCATAAAAACAACAAAAACCATGATCTGGTATGGTAAAGAGTGACAAAGTGTTAGCACTGCAAGGGCAGACCGTGAAGTGACGCCATGATTGTGGCGATAGTGAAAATTAAATTCACTAGGGCCAGCGTCTCCCGCACCACTTCCAGACCACCATAAAAAATTCCACACGTAGCCACTAAAGGCTAGTGTTATAATTTTATATCCGTCGGTTATCGGCTTGCGGTCAATATGGACTCTATGAAAAGTCCGCCCAGTGCACATAGCCATGCTTTCATCAATAGAACAGCATACACCAGGATCCAGATACTCCTGGAATAAAGGACGCAGTTTGCTTGCGAATTTCTCGAATTTTGTTTACCATGGCGGCTGGAGTTCTGCAGGCAGTTCGCACATATCATCTGGCCCATAGATATGAAAGAACCGGCGAAGTTGTTCGAATCGGGTCTAGAATCTATTAGCAATCATATCTAAAGGTAAACGGGAAAGCTAACCTTAGACATGTAGTCATAAACCTGCCAAACACCGTTAGTAGAATCCCAAAGAGATTCTACATTTTTCCGTCCAAGAAAGCCGAGGTAGAGGTTAATTCCAATCCAGACTTTAATCTCCTCGCCACAAGTTGGCCACCAAGGCCGTTGTTGAATATCCACATCACCAAGCTCGTCAATTGCGGCCTGCTTTGACACAGCATATGCATTGGTCATCTCTGCCAAAAACTCAAAGATCTCATCTGTAAAGAACAATGTAAAGTACAATGATGGGTCTTGAAGAGTTTCAAAGCCTTCAGGAAGCTTAGTCCTGTCCTTCCGAAACGTATCTGGTGTATCCCATTCGACAGGGTTGAAGTGATGTAGATGTCCGGGAATTGGCCGATGGTTTTGTATACGGGGCGGGACATAGTTCTCAGGCATTTCACCAATCTCGGCGCCGGGAATGCTCTCTTGGAAAGCTTTCCAGGATTCGGGATATCGATGAGCTGTCGGTTGAGGATGTCGGTTCTGGTTTGTGGTTCTGCCATTTGGTGTTTGCTCGGTTTCTGATTGCCGTAGCCGAGAAGAGAAAGAACGGGTTTGCATCTCGATGTTGGTGATAACTCGCAATGCCATGGACAAGAGGGGCCTCGAGGCTTTTATTTCTTTATCTGGAAATGCTACATCACTACTATTATTTCTACCGGGAAATTAAATCAAAGTGAATTAAATGCTAGCCTCAAACACTGCTTGATCTAGCAAACTCGGCCCGAGTTTACACCCCCGGCAACTTACAGGCCAACTCGCTCCTTTAAGAAGCCCAGGAACGGGCCGAGCTGTCCCTCATGGAGCTTTAAGGAAACATCGTGCTAAATGTCCTAGTGGGGTTCTCTCTGTTGGCAGCAATTTCGACCGTCCATGGGATAGTACGTACCCAACAATAGTACCCCAAAAAACGTATCCGATTGCGCATCCTTTGATTAAGTACCTGCGCAGATTCGAACTTGGTATTCTCGTGACTCAATCGACACCTGGTGTTCTTGACTGCTGCACTACTCGTCCCCTTTACACTTCTTTCTTTATACTTGACCCATGTATATTTCCGGACGTGACATCCTCTACTCGATCGTACAAAAACAAGACGTGCGAAGTTTTGGGAACTGGCCGGATTCGAACCTGGTATTCTCGTAACGCATCCTATCGCAGTCTTGACTGCTGCGCTATTCATCCCCTTTACTTCTTCCCACCTCACATCTACCTTGAGAGTACGGACGTGACATACTCTACTCGTACAAAAAAACACGTACGAAGTTCTGGGAGGCGTAGCAATTTGTAGTACCAGCCGGATCCGAACTTGGTATTCTCGTGACCCTCGTCCGCCCAGTCGAAGGATCATCGCTTAACTGCTGCGCTATCCGTCCCCTTTACATCTTCTCACATCTTCTCACTTTGTTGGCTCAACGACAAAACATGCTAGCCAGAAAACAGTACCAAAATAAAACGTAAGCCTTTGATGTTCACCGCCCGATACCGATCGTGCGAGCGTCGGATCAACCGTCCTGATTCGAACTGGGGACTCTCGTGGCTCTTTCTCGAGCACTGAACGGAACTGCTGCGCCATTCATCCCCTTTACATCTTCTCACATCTTCTCACTTTTTTGGTTCAACATCAATACAAGGTAGCCAGTTATTCACACCCAAAAAACGTAAGGCTCTGGTGTTCTCCGCCCGATACCGATCGTGTCAGGCTCTGATATACCGTCCTGACTCGAACTGGGGACTCTCGTGGCTGGCTCTTTATCGGGAGTTCTGTTCGGAGCTGCTGCGCCATTCATCCCCTTTACAGCTGCCCACTCTATCTTCACCCCAAGTAGGTACGGACGTAACAAACTGCACAGCAAACACAGAAAAAAGACAGAAAGGCGCAACAAGTAAAAAGTATAAACCCATTAATTCCTACTAATTCCTACCATTTATGCACCCCTAAAGTCTAATCAACAACTAAAATCCACTAAAAACCTACCCCTCCTAAGCACCAACCCGTTATAAAAACCCAATAACAATAACAATATCCATAATCCCTAATCCCATAGTGTACCCACACATAAGCATAACAATAACGAAAGTTAACAATACCCATACCAAACGCCATAAACCCCCTACTTCCTCGCAAACTTCCCCGGCTCATACCTCTCATCCTTCTTCCCCTTCCACCAAGCACTCTCCCTCCACTCCCTCCCCTCCACCCCCTTCCACGGCCTCTTCGGCAACTTCTCCTCTTCATAATCCTCATCCTCCATATCCTCCATTTCATCATCCTCGTCTTCCGAACCACTACTCTCCTCCACCTCCTCCTCCGCCTTCTTTCCCATATCAACCGCTTTCCTCCACCCACTCTTCTTCTTCACGTCCTTCACACCACCAGCTCCCTTACCCACAACACCCCCCACAACCGCAACCTCCCCACCAGCTCCCCTACCCACAACCCCCCCGACAACCTCCCCGCCAGCTTCCTAAGCCGGCACATCTAATTCCCCCGCCATCCGCACCACCGGCGCAACCTTCGTCTGCCTCACCCGCAGCCCCGCCCTTTCCTCCTGCTGCTCCGCCCTCGCCATCTCTTCCTCTCTCCTAACCCTATCCGCCTCGACTCTCCTGCGCAGCGCCCTCTCGGATGCCCTCAACGCCTCGTCGACGAAATTGTCGTTCCCGAAGAAGCCACGGAGCGCCTCGAACTGGAGCTCCTCGGCGTTGACCATCCCGTGGGGGTAGGGCGAGAAGGCGGCGGGGACGGCGCCGTAGACGGCGAGGTGGGCGTTGGTTTGGGAGCGGGTGGGGGAGGCGGATCTACTAGATAATGGAGATGGGGTTGGGGGTGGGAAGAAGGAGAGGGTTGGTTCGAGGGAGGGGGTGAGGAGGATGGTGGCGTTGGGGAAGGGGTTGGAGGGGGTGGGGTGGCGGTGGTGGGGGGAGAGGAGGTGGGGTTGGGGTGGACGAGATTGGGGGGAAAGATGGTGAGATTGGTGAGCTTGTTGATGGGGAGAGAAGTGTTGTTGTTGTGGAGAGAGATGTTGTAGATTCTGCGCATGTCGCTCTGGAGAAAGCTGCTGAGCCTGCGGAGAGAACTGATCCGGATGCTGCTCCACCTGCCTCTCCTTAACCGGCGATGTCGAAAGCCCCACCTGCTGTGTTGGCGGCGGAGTCGGAATCGGCGCCGATCTAGTCGAGATTGGCGATAGGACCGGCAGGTTCCCGGAGTTTGTCGACGGCGCAGTAGACAAAGCCGAAGTCGTCGAGATTGGAGAAAGAACAGCCGGATCATTCTCCTTCCTCGGTTCTTCATCCTCATCCTCTTCGTCCTCGTCTTCTTCCATCTCCTCCGTAGTGACGGTAACGTTATACCTCTTCCCCCCCACCGTACAAACCTCCTCAACAGGCGTCTCCGGCAGCACCTCCCCAACGGACGAAAACTCCCTCCCCACATCCACATCTTCCTCCATCTCGTCGTCAAACTCCCTGGGTGTGGCACCGACACTTAGAGCGCCACGGGGCGGACTGGCCATTCGCTCGACGGGCGAGTTGACCTCGGACTTGATTTCCTTCGTCGCGGTCTTTGTGCGGGACGAGGCCTTGCGGATGCCGGTGGTTGCTTTGGACGTCTTTGTCTTTTTGGGGGTCTTCTTGGGTTGTTTGGCGGCGACTCGCGGACGGGGTGCTGCCGGAGGTGGGGAGGTGGGGCGGGTTTGACCCATTGTGGTGAATGTAGGTTTGTTTGGTGAAGTTTGTTCTCGGATAGAGGTTGGAAAAGATTGGACGGGCTTGATGAAAGTAAAAAATTGGTAAACTGAACTGGTGCAAACACTGAAAACAGAAGGTTAGGAATGGTGAGGAAGCAGAGAGAGATGGAAGGGGATGGAATGTTGGACGTACCAAGTGCTAAATGTCACGAAGTTGAAACGGTATTGTATCCTTTTGCTCTTAGTAAACGCTGGACGAAAGGTGTTGTGAATTGCAGTTTGAAAAAGAGGACAGAGAAAAGCCAAAAGATGTTACGGTACGAGAAAAGACTTTCCAGATACGTCTCCTTCCAATCTCAGATTCCCAGTCAAGCAGACCACGAGCCCTTCCATCTCAACAAACTTGACAAAGAAAACGGTGTTCAACGGGGACAGAAATTTTACAGCTTCTTCCCACCAAAGTAATATTCTTCTCGAATCAGTCTCATCAGTCTCAATCTCCGTACCGAGTAGAATCGTTTCTACGAGGAAGCACAAGGTGTAATCCTGACGTTGGGGGAGTTACTTCCGCTTACGGCTCGGTCATGTGCTGCTCCACCCACGTGAGCGGTCTTGGCCGAGGTGGGAATGATCTGACCTCGGAGAAATCCAGGCCGGCTTCGGAACATCAAAAGGGAGTGGGCTGCAGTCAACTCAGGGATCAACTCTGGAGACGAACGAACGAGAGACATCAGCAGGGTCCGCAACCTTATTCCTACTTGGACTCAACACCATCACGACTTTTCGATCCTCTTTCTTCCCCAGCAAACGGTTTGACTCGAGAGAAACACAATGGCAAGCTCTCGGCAAGATACATAGGGCAGCGACATGGGTTCCTCCCATATTCCCCGATGCACCATACCCTATCCGGCGCTGCCTGAAATTTTCCGCCTGGGCTTGTGGGCCCTGAGATGCAAGATCCAGGGGTCCTCGAGGCTCAGCCTTAACGCAATTTTAGGAATTTCTCGGCTGAGAGAGAGTTCGTTCTTCTCAACGTCCTCCGCTTCTTCTCGTCAACGTTTCAAAGGTCGTCAATTCGCTTTGTCACGACTCAAGATACCGATAACCTCTGCAGTTGTCATCTTGAACCCCCTTATCTCGCCAGCACGAGGCAAGATTGACACTTCAAGGCGTCGAGGCAAAATACACACATAGGGCAACAACTACTAATCGTAGGACGACCCTCCCGTTTTGGCCCCCTGCACCAAGCCCCACAAGGCTTTCCGGTCAGAGAAAAAAAACATCAAAATGGCACTGCACCGCAAACATTCCCGCGAGCGCCAATCCCTCTCCTCCAACGTCCCCCCCTTTGGTCCCTACGACTCACTCGCCGACTCTTCTCACCACGACAACACCGACTTTGAGGAGGAGAACGACTACGAAAAGATGGCGCGTCCCCGCTCCCGCTATCCCGACAGCAACCTCCCGCTCCGCCAGCTCGTCCCGCGCTACTTCAAGACGGTCTTTTCGCGCCGCTCCGGCTTCGTCAACGCGATTATCGTGGGCGTCGTCTTTTCCGGCGTCGTGATTGTGTTGGCGGTGAATAGCTACAACGCTGCCACAGCACGGGCGGTAGAGGCGGCCAGGAAGGCGGCGGAGGAGGCAAACAAGGTAGTCTACCCGGACTACAACAGCTACCCACTGTAAGTACCCGACCCGACCCTCGCGAAACATCTCCCCCGTCTTCCAGATTGCGTTGCTAACCCCCCCTCCCCAGCATCGACTCCTACTACAACGGCCTCTTCAACCTCATCAACCGCTCCTCCAACACCCCGCAATGGCCCTCCTCCCCCCTCTCCACAAAACCCACCCCCGAAAACTTCAACCCCCTCCCCAAATCCCACCCCTACGACGCCTCCCACCTCACCCCCGACGCCGTCCCCTGCTCCTTCTCCGACTCCAGCGTCACCCGCGCCTCCCCCCTCCTCCGCCGCTTCTCCGGCCTCCCCGCCGGCTTCCCCCAGAGTGTCTTCGGCTCCCCCTCCCTCCTCGGCTGGGACGCCGAAGACGTCTGCTACGACCGCTACGGCCGCTACGGCGCCTACGGCTACGGCTACCCCGAATCCGAAGGCGGCCTAGGCGTCGGGCTCCCACCGCTCCGCCGCCGCACCGAGCGAAGCGAGGGCGGCCACTTTGCCGAGGGCATGCCCCAGCAGAAAATCGACTGGCGCGGCATCAACTGGGCCGACCTCCAAAGCCGCTGCGTCGCCCTCAACGCCCACCGCTTCTACCAGCCCAAGGACGAAGACGGCACCCCCATCAAGCCCGCCAAGAAAATCACCGGCGTCTCGGAGCACATCGACGTGCAGCCCTCCGCCTCCGACCTCGCCGGCAAGGCGAAACGCACCGCCATCCTCGTGCGCATGTGGGCCGGCTATAAATTCACCCCGAACGACATCCTCAACCTCCGCTCCCTCATCTCCGAAACCGCCCTCGCCAGCGGCGGAGAATACCAAGTGCACATCCTCCTACACGTCAAGAACGACGACATCCCCATCTTTGCCGACCCCGCCGCCTACGCGCGGACAGTGGAGGAAAACGTCCCCGAGGAGTTTCGCGGGCTTGTCACGCTTTGGAACGTGGGGTTGAGTAAGAGTATCTATTCCAACCTCAAGCAGGATGGGAGTCATTTGCCGATACATGGCGTGTACCGCTCGAGCTTCATGCCCGTGCAACTATTTGCGTTGGCGCATCCCGAGTATCAGTATTTCTTTAATTGGGAGGCGGATGTAAGGCTGACGGGGCATGTGTTGCCGATGTTGAGGAGTCTGGAGACGTTTGCGACGAAGCAGCCACGACTCCACCTCTGGGAGCGGTCCAGTAGCTTTTATATCCCGACGCTCCACGGGTCGTATGAAGGCTACAGTAAGATGATCCGCCGCCTCAACCCAGACCCCATCCTTGGCGCCCTCCCACCACCGGACTCCACCCCGATTGGACCCAAGCCACCGACGAACTTGACGGAGCTCGAAACCTGGGGCATCAACGAAGAAGCCGACCTAATCACCCTCATGCCCTTCTTCGACCCCTCCAAAACCCACTGGAACCTGCGCAACACAATGGCCGGCTACCCCAAGAACTTCCCACTCCGCACCTCAATCCTCGCGCACTCGCGTCTGAGTAGACGGTTGCTGCGGCAGATGCATCTCACGAACGCGGCAGAGTCGCGCACGGCGTTTACGGAGAGTTTGCCGGTGAGTACGTGTCTCCACCATGGGCTCAAGGCGGTGCATGTGCCGCACCCTGTCTACTTTGATCGCATGTGGAAGGATGGGAAGGAGGTGGGGGCGTTTTTTAATGTGGAGAGGATGGATGTTTATGGGGATAGGCAGGGGGAGTGGGGGTTTAGGGGCGGGACATGGTACGCGAACGCTAGATTCGGCGGTGACCTCTACAAGGCGTGGTGGGACAGAGACGGCAAGGAGGGGGAGAGGGAGGGGAAGAAGGGACGGATGTGTCTTGGACAGATGTTTATGCATCCGGTGAAATGGTAATGATGCAGGTTGGTTGAGGGACGATGAATGATGGGGTGGTGATGATTATGAGGATCTAATGGAAGGTGAATGGGCTGGCGGTAATATCCTGAGATGTTGTGGAGCGTTTAATATCTTCGTTTTGTTGATACCATTTAGGGTAGGTAGAGGGGGTGGAGTTAATATCTTTCTGTTTTCTTGTTTATCGCTGCCTGTACTGCTTTCTGATGATTGTTCTGGAGTTTTGTTCTGTTGACGTCTGCTTCTGGAGTTGAACTCGTTGTCTTTCTTGAGAGATACCCTGCTGTACCAACCGTTACGTTACCCATCCTTCCTTGGTTTGAGGCTCCTGAGTTGGCGAAAGAGGATGTGACGCACTGGAAAGCTGAAGCGAAGTTCCGAAGGGGCACGGTATATTGTGTTTTCCGCACGTGGTTGGGGAAAGGGAAGTTTAGTGGCTTCTGCTTATAAGCTTATCAGTTTCGGTGAGTGCTATTTGGCGGGGTTGATATCTTTCTGTTTTCCTCTTATTTGAAGCCTGTTTTCGTTTAAACGTTTATGGTGGTTATTCACCCCTCCACTGCTGGAGAGGCCTCGTCCTTGCTGCACTTGGCAGCTGACCAGCACCCCTCCACCAGAGACCCACCACGAAATTTCGAGCCCGACCACGAAATTTCGAGGGCCAAGCCAACCCCACGAAAATCTCTGCGCCACGGTCGCAGCGCTTGCGTTTCTGGCGACCGGTGCTTTTTGATCGCAGCGGTAAGCGCTCTGGACCTCCTCGACACGGAATATGGGATTTGGGTAGAAACGAGCGCCCGATTCACAGCGGAAACGGTGGAGTGTGTCGCTTTAAGAGATGACAATAACGAAGTACAGTGCCCCCGGGTTTCTCCCAACGACAATCATTAGAAACTCTGTAGCAATAACCGTGTAGAAGCACTCGCAAGAAGTAAGAGTAGAAGCCCGGGCCTGTGAAAGCTTTCTGTCTACCGCTGTATAGCATCTGAAACTACTTCAAGCACTTTCAAGACATTTCAAACGGTGCGAAGTAGTTTAGAGCAGCTTAGACTGCATTAGCACGGTGTAAACCAAGAATTCAGGATAAATTGGCACCTCTCTGGCAACCAAACCGTTGGCAACATGCGAAACCGCTTCAAGCGGTTTCGAGCTATTTCGCATAGTTTAGAGAGACTTGAAACGCTCTCAGGCAACTTCAAATGCCGTAAAACACCTTGGGGCTGTCCGATGTAGTTTCAAATCATTCCAACTTATTTCACAACATGCGAGATAGTTTAAACGCCGTTAGCGGTCTCACAGCTACGGTGGTGTTTCTCACTTGGGAAGCTCGTGCTGTGTTTTTAGACTCAAAAGCTTCCTCTCAGCGGCCTCGATTGGGTAGCTCAGGGCGGATCGGATTCGTCAGAACTGCTGCCGTTCGGCGTAAAGGAGCTACTTTAATTACTGGCTGTGTATTACCCGCATATATCGTCGACAGAGACTGGGTTATGCGTATGCTCGTGTCGATTAGTGATTCTAAGAGCTGGGGAATGTAACGAGCTGGGATATTTGGGGTGGGGTATTTTGAGCTGGGATATGTTGAGCCGGGATATTTGAGCCGGGACATCTTGAGCTGGGATATACTGAGCTGGGATATGTTGAGCGGGGATATTGTGAGCGGGGATATTGTGAGCGGGGATATGCTCAGCTGGGATATTGTGAGCGGGGATATTGTGAGCGGGGATATTGTGAGCGGGGATATTTTGAGCGGGGATATTTTGAGCTGGGATAGTTTGTCAACTGGGATCTCGGTGAGCTGCGAGTGTGGTGAGCTGGAAATAAGGAGCGGGGTTTAGTGAGCTCGGGCTCATCAAGCTTGGGTTTAGGCTGGGAGCCGAGATTGTTACAATGTTAGGAGGAAGGGACACCGGTGTAAGCTTTCACGCCCACTTTACGCAGCCGTTCCCACGATTGGAGTTCGGGTGTGGTTTGAATTCCGAGGCGCGGCTGACGGTGACATCGCAGCCCATTCATACCGGCATGGCAGGTGTATAGATGAATACAGCCAGCGGGTGGGCAATAGAAGGTCTGAGGAACTCCAATTCCAAAAGGAGGGCGCGTCTAGTACGTGCGTAAGGTCAAATTCCCTCGGATGCAGTATACATATTTAAAGTAAGAAGTCAACTCTTTCTGCACCATCTGATCGCTTGTATCTATTTCGCTGGAACGCGTTACGTAGCTACGGCTCATTGCCAAAGGGGGGAGCTGGACGTCGGACTGCAGTACACAGCCATGTGCTCACTGGCGCAGCAATTACAGCAGCGCACTACAAATTTCACATCCAATCCATATGGCTTCACACTCGATTGCAAAGGAACACTGGAGTCTGCTGAGCGAGTTTTGCGAGCCGGGATATTTTGAGCTGGGATATTTTGAGCCGGGATATTTTGAGCTGGGGGTTTGACGAGCTGGGATATTTTGAGCTGGGATATTCTGAGCTGGGGTTGTGACGAGCCGGGATATGTTGAGCTGGGGTTTTAACGAGCCGGGATATTGTGCGCTGGGATATTCTGAGCTGGGGTAGTGACGAGCCGGGATAGGTTGAGCTGGGACATGCTGAGCTGGGGTCTTAACGAGCCGGGATATTGTGAACTGGGATATACTGAGCTGGGGTAGTGACGAGCCGGGATATGTTGAGCTGGGATATGCTGAGCTGGGGTTTTGACGAGCCGGGATATTTTGAGCTGGGTAAAGTAACGGTGAACTACTTAAGTACTTAGGACCCAGAGATATTCGACCCTAGGACATAGGGGATATCGGTTCTAAATAATATCGGGCGATTAACAAGGTAAGCGACGTGACAAGAATTTAAAATAGGGACAACTGAAATGTCGAGGTAGACGGGTTAGCGTTCCTACTGACTAATATCTACTACTTAAGTATGACGAAGTTACATCGATGAACAACGGCGCAACAGCAACATCCGCCACTACACACTACAATCGACCATCACACCGCTCGCCCATCATAACAGCTGGACGATTTGGGCACGATGGGACTCCCACGAAACTCAACAACCTCAACTAGCAGTCGAGCTTCTCCACGGAAAGCAGCAGGTACGACTCTGGTGCAGACCCGATCGGCATCAGGTAGGGTTCGGAAGCGACCCAGTTCCAACAAGACAGCCAATATTCGCAACCTTTTCGGACACGACGGCCGAATCCCACCACGTCCTCCAAACTTTCTTGCCACGGCTATGGCATCCACACGAGGCGCTCTAGCAGAGGGCGATGGGCCAGAGAACGATTGGGAAGATGAAGACAAGGAGCCGGAAGACAACGACACGCTGCGCAAAATTTTCGAGAGTAAACCCGGCGAATTCGATTCCACAAAAGATCGCACAGGTATCTCTGCTCTTCATGCCGAAACCGAGGCAAAGAGGTCCGCTTCATTGATACCGCTATGGGCAGAGGCGTACGCGTCTGGGAAAATGAATTGCAGATGGAGGGACACCTGTAAGAAAGAAGTGATCAGTGTCTATTGTATCGGGCTACTTGGTACGCTGCCATCATCTCCCTACACTATTCAATTCACCGTCTAATGCTGTTATATCCAGAATCACGCTATAGAGAGTTCACAAAGTGTCGATGTGATCACTGGGGCGGTGTTCTGATAGAAGAAGGCTATTTTCCGGCGCGCTCTGGATACAGAATGCGCACATGTATCTCATTCGACTTACTGGATCTACACCAATATCAGTCAAGCAATGGTGCCTTCTCGAAGCTTGGTTTCGCTAGATCCTTTCAGGAGTTCCATCGCGACAAGCTACGCCTCCTTGATGGTAACATGCGGAATTACGCCGATGTCTTCCGCAAGTGTATTCCGCTATGGATTCGATGTAGGCTGGAGCGTGATAAGATTGTCCATAAAGCACTCAACACCGCAACTGGCTGGGAGGATGCAATGCAAGACGTAGTCCAGCGTGCACGTCGGTTAGATGGGGTTGCGGAGGACGAGACTATAGGAAAGCCAATTCGCTTTGAGACAGGAAGCATGGTTGGGTTGTGCCCGTCCTGCTTCTATCGAGTCTCGGATCAGGATAAAGGCACCACCGTTATTGGTATCGATGGCAACTTTCAGCATAGTAGACTGGGGTCGGCTGGAACGCGTACCCGCGAGGTGTACAAGCCCTGTATGTTCTTTCAGATGACGAAAGCAGAACGGAGTGCGGTTGACCAGTCTGGGCCGGGTGAAGGAGAAGGCAATTGCAGTCACAACTTCACGGCATCATCATCCACAAAACCGGTCACAATGCAGCATTATGACGAGACGGGCCTCATTGCAGTTGTGTGCAGGTAGGTGCTAAAGTAGCTGTTCAGGGAGAGCTTGCCCGACTGACTACGTATAGACATGATATCCCTCTGCGTTTTCTCAACATGTATGCCGGAGAACGGCTCGGCTGGATTGTTTTCACGCTTGAGTCCTTCGTGAAACATCTCAGGGAACAAGTGGGAGAGCAGGATGTTATACTCATGTACGACATCGCATGTCAATTCGGGCCTCACCTGGCCAAACATGAGTCGGAGCTCAAGAATTTTATACGGGTTGCTGTGAATAAGTTCCATGGCTTCGCGCATGAATACCGATGCTCTCTACTATGGGGTGCGCTCCAAACGAAGGATATTGGTGACTCCGATGGTGAAGGCACCAAACGTGTATGGGCTCTGCTCCGTGTTCTTGTTGTGTCAGGGTATGACTTTCCTTTCCAACATGTTTTCTTCTTGCTCCGAGATGCATCGTAGCATTGTCCCTATTCTTACCTATGTACTTACGTTTCTCACATTTGTATTTAGTCGGGATTCCAGCTCTGCCAACAGGATGCTTTTTCTAGAAAATCTTTCGCTCGCAATCGCGAAACGAAAGAGGTTGAGCATTGGACCTCTGTGGGTACGCCGATACAAAAAGGTTAAACGACTGCTACGGGAGCATGAAACGGGTCTCCGTTTGGTACTATCGGCCACAGTTAAGCATCCCGGAGGGGACATCATTGCCATCACCCCTGCGCTTCTGCGGGAGGAGCATCTCAAGCAACAGTCATACTTCGGCAAACGGAACAGCGCTAACACAAACGTCGATATGAAGGTTTACGCAGCGTTCAAAGCTGAACGGCATTTGGAAACTGCACTCAAAGCCATTGCAGATGACACCAGTTTGGTGGAAGGAACGAGAGAGCACCAAGAGGCCCTTGCACGGGCCACCGCCAATGGTACTCTTGAAGCCTTACGCGCTATCACAGATGCTGCTATCAAGAAAGTTCGTCACTCGCGACATGACTGGGACCCAACGAGCGATAGATGGAGGATTGCCGTTGCACTGGATAGCCCCGAAAAGCGACTGTACGACCTGATGATAGTGGAGCAGACTACATTGGCGACAGCTTCAGGATTATCAAAATCGCCCACTGTGACAGCGGAACAGCAGGAAACGGCCGATAGGGCCGCCCTGGCGGCACAGACTGCAGTAGATGCCGCCTTTGCATCGCTCGGTCTGGCCAGAAGCCATCCGGACTGGGACACAACATCCGGGGAAAAGTGGCTCATTTTCAGCAACTTTGAGGCCGTCACAAAGTTGCGGAGTATTTATGCTAATCTCCTTCGGCATGCCGCGCAAAGGACTTTGGAATATCGCAACTTACGGGCAAAGGTCCGGGGTCAAAAAGAGTCGGAGAAAACACTCGCCAGGATTCAGACAAGGCATAAGCCCATGAAGCGTTTGATAGCTGAATTTAACAAACTGGCTCGTTCGTTAAAATTGCCTTCGAAGTTGACAATTCCGTCGCTTTCCATGCAAGCATTTCAAGGTGTCGATCCCGATGACACACCTGATGCGGAAGTTGAAAAGGGTAGAGATGCCGTTATCACACTAGAACTGCTTCAATCCTTTGTTGTCGAAAAAGAAGCTGTTCCTATCGCTTTCTGGGCATCGTCGCGCGACGTACGGATGGGTATTACACACCAGCTGCGTTTAGACCGTTTAATGGAGGAGGTCGACTTGATCAGGAAAGAATGGAAACGCAACGTCCTCTACACCATGAACGTGGTGAAGGTCCTCATCGATTTGCTGCGACCGGGAAGCATGTTGGAGGAGTACCGGGCGTCTATCTCCCGAATGCTGTGGGAAGAGGTGTTCGGTATGTGCGAATTGATTCGCGCTGCTACACTCATTAGCAGAGATGTGGAGAAGGTTACTCGGAACCAAGCGAAGGGCGATGCTTGCTTTATGGAAGCCGGTGATATTGATGTTCTCTCCATTGCTGGTCTTGAAGAACTTGCCTCGAAAGCGATCAAGATCTGCGATACCCATCGCACAATCAAGTGTGGTGTTCAAGTCAAATGCAACTATGCCGCTCTCTCTGTGCTTTACGTGGGAAGCGATGAAGGCGGCGCGGATGGCGAAGGTGCTGCCCCTGGTGCCGGTACAGATGATTCAGTTGAGAATGGGGCAGCTGCTGGTGCCGGTACAGATGATTCAGTTGAGAATGGGGTAGCTGCTGGTGCTGGCGGGCACCATGACGATGACATTAGGAACATCAGAGACGCTGGTGGAGCTGCTACTGCCGAGGATAAGTTCGCAATATTTCTCGCCAGTCTCCGACAGTTGCGCTTGGATGAGCCTGATCCTGACGCACGCGACCATGATGGACTTGGAGACCATATCATGTCGGATTTGGCATCTACAGTTGCGAAACGGGAAGAGCCTGATGAGGAGGACGGGCGGATATAATAGCTCAGCAGCTGACGTATCTTCGCGGATATGCCGTTTATGTGTAGATATTTGTGTTTGGGGTGAGCCGCCATGGATCCCTCTCCTGGCCGTATACCATTTATTCCCCCATTCTTATTCCCTCACTATAATAGAGTTGGTGACATTCAATCACGGTCAGGTTTGTAGGAGTCAAAGCGAAGTTCAGATCCCCAGTATACTTGTATCATCGAGATGGAGAACATCAATCACAGTCACGTCAGACCCCCAGTATACTTGTATCATCGAGATGGAGAACTTCAATCACGGTCACGTCAGGCGCCCAATATCATCGAGATGGAGAACTTCAATCACGGTCACGTCAGACCCCCAGTATACTTGTTTCATCGAGATGGAGAACTTCAATTACGGTCACGTCAGATCCTCAGTATACTTGTATCATCCAGATGGAGACTATCATTGAGATGGAGAACTTCAATCACGGTCACGTCCGGTAGCAGTCAACACCCAGTTTTTACGAATTCCCAGCTCAAAATATCCCCGCTCAAAATATCCCCGCTCAACATATCCCAGCTCAAACTATCCCGGCTCCGAATATCCCAGCTCATCAACATCCCCGCTCATGATATCCCCGCTCACCACAATCCCCGCTCACCACAATCCCCGCTCATGATATCCCCGCTCACCACAATCCCCGCTCACGATATCCCCGCTCAACCTATCCCAGTCACCAAACTCACAGCCGAAAGGAAGACATGAACCATAGTGCGCCAGATTCCAGGCGGACACGGATTACAGCGCTGCAGCACACTCACTTCTATTAAATGCTTAACCTCGGATTCATCAATTCTTTAGCTGATTTCCAAATTATAAATTTCTTGACACATGCGCTGTTAAATGCTCGAGGGTTCCCGGGAAGACGTAAGGGCACGATTACATTGAAACGAACTGCGCAACACCTATCGGTTGGACCAGGTAAGATGACGCCCCTGCGGGTATGTAAGGGGGTACACCGCGCCTCCTTGCTAATCATCCGGGCTATACGACACGCAGCATTATTCATTCTTTGATTTCAAAAACAATAACATTAATTCTATGTAAATCCAGTGTATAAGGCAAGGAACAGAGACTATTCGTTTCAGGCACGTCGATAGGGAGGGTGGCAGGCTCACAAAATTACAATTATTTCCCGTAACCGAGATATACTATGGGAATATACTAAGTGCATTAGTGGCAGAAGGACAGGAGAAGAGTTTCATTCATTTATACAGTATCACGGACGGCAGAGGGATAACACAAACAAGCTAAGCAAACGAAGGGATTGTAGCCTGGATTTGAGGACACACGTCTACTTAATCGGTAGGCTCGAAAACAGCTGCTGGCATACGTACTGACAACCTCCTTGCCAGATCCCGACGATATGCATGTCTGGTATGCAAACCAATTATCGACCAGCCCATACACTGATAAAGGGGGCGGAAATCCTGCTCCACCCTCATCCGGAGGAATTGCCTATAACCCCTCGGCACAATCCCCAAACCATTCTGACCCGTCTTCGGCACATATCCATTCGATGTCCTCACCAAGAACGAAAAGCGAGCGGTATGACCACTGCCGGTGGTAGGCTTGACGACGTTGTCGAGGCGGCGGCCAAGATTGTATCCCCTTCAACTCGTTAGCACCATTGACGACAATTCTCAGCATTCAGAAACGTACGTGTTGGAGTCCGAGGTGGCGGCGGCCGTGGCCTGCGAGAGCGTGGTCGTCTTCGGGACCTTTCTCGGCTTGGTCCTCCGAGGATAGACCTCCAAAAGAGCAAGAAGAGTATCCATCTAGACGGGCGTCAGCATGACAGTAGCAGCAAACCGTGTCGAAAGGATGTCGTACAGTTGCGAGGAGACCGGTTTAGCTTTGCTGAGGTATAGTTAGCGGGCTAATACAGGAATGGTATGTTAAACGGAGACTGACCTTGCGGTTATGTCGGGCTAGGTGTGCAAGTAGTAGGCAACGAGCTGCCAGGCAATGCGGTGATGAAGAGGAGAATAAGGAAATGGAAAAAGAGGGGAGGTAGCCGAAATATATGTGGATTGAAGTTTGACAAACAATCCTGGCAGCCAAACTTTTCCAAAGGCAAGGTCCCGTAGAAATCGGCCAAACACCACTGCCGTACGAGCCCCAAATTGCCGAACAAAGAGCTAAAGAAATGAGCGTGCCGACTGCAGGCAAGCAGCCGCAATGTCTCAGATTTCCATCTCGGACCGCTGACGTTGGCAGAAAAAGTAAGTCGATCTCCCGAGTCTGCAGCCTGTCTCTTTGTCTTGAATGGCACTGGAGGAGCAAACATTCGAAGAAGTGATCACACGCCTCCGATGACGCCACCAAACCTCTTATTTCGGTAATAGGCGTTTGCTCTCGACTAGACTTTCCGCTTTAGAAAGTAATTAGTGCTGCTGCAGTGTTATCGCGAAGAGATAGGAACGCAGAAGTAAGTAGATATCAAAGCATTATGACCATACATGCTGTCGATATATACGTTTTAGGGGGGAGAACAATTAGTTGCGAGAACAGTAAGTTGCAACATTCTGTGGCTATACCCTTATATACTTCATACATACGGAATATAAAAAATGAAATGGCAGGGCTAGAAGCATTTTACGGGTATCATAAGTATGACATACTGAAAAACAGTACCCAATAGAGCAGGACGGACGAATTAGCGAGCGGAGTTATTAAGTGTACTAAAGGAGCATTGAAACAAGCACCTCCATAACATGGATGGATCACAGGCTGCCATACATAACTTACTGATCCAGTCTGCAAGATAGTTTTTTACCTATTCACCAAAGCGTTGCTTCCTCCTCACCTCGAAGTCCCCAGGTCAGGAACCCCACCTCGAAGTCCCCAGGTCAGGAACCCCACCTGGCTCCTATCCCAGCTCGCTCCTATCCCGGCTCACCCCAATCCCAGCTCGCCACCTATCACAGCGCGCGGCTATCCCGGCTCACCCCAATCCCAGCTTGCCACCTGTCCCAGCTCGTCCCGATCCCGGCTCACCTCAATCCCAGCTCAGCAAGAACCCTGCTCACAAACCACCCAGCTCGAAACGATCCCGGCTGGTTACAATCCCAGCTCACAATTCCCAGCTCATGAACTTCGGCCCACGAACACCAGCTGAGGTACGCAATTCACATGAAGGACCTCGACTCCACAACATACAAGTAAACATATGGAAGTTCACCGTAACGCGAGAAAGATATAAGATGAGTACATTGTGGCTCCATTTATGTAAAACGAAACCGGATTCTACTTGTACTGGGAAAAAGAGATAAACATATAACAAAAACGACCACCTAAGTAACGCCGATAATGAAAAAAAAAACCCCAACCGTGATGGATTAACAAAAAACACAAAAGCAAATCCCTAACACCCCAACGCAAGTGAAACCTAAAGCAAGACGTTTAAATGGGATGACTGAATATCCTAGCCCCCGTAGATACAAAAGAAAAGAAAGGAGAAACACAAACTAGACAAACAAAAGAATGCCGGAAACAGGATGCGAAACAAAAAAAAACCCCTTCACTGGTCCGGATCTGGAACCGGGCCTTTAGACCATGTTGCTGGACGGCGAGCGGGAAGGTAAACAGCACCCCGCTTTCGCACCCCGGGCCTGCTACTAGTCTCAGCAGACGAGGCAGAGGCAGAAGCAGAGGCAGACGCAGGAGCAGGAGCAGGAGCAGGAGCAGGAGCAGAGGCAGAAGCGGAGACACTATCCCCAGAGGTTCCACCAACGGAGAGTGGCGAGGCCAAAGTCGTGTCCTCCACCTTCCGTCTCTTGGAGGAATCGGCAACTTCTTCCTCGACATCGGCGAATTCTTGCTCCGCATCGTCGACATGTTGTGTCAACCGTTGCTTTTGCTTACGCTTCTGGCCAGTCTTTACTGTCCTGCCGGTGGTGTCTGGTGCATCGTGAAGTGGCAGATCGGACGTACCCGTTCTCCTCTCCCCCTTGCCCTTCTCCTCCATATCCCCAGCAGCAGCATTGCCGGGTCCCGCATGCTCCATAGCAGTATCATCCTCTTCCACTGCCATACCGATATCTTGCGGCGGGCTTCCGGCCTTCCCTTTCCCGGCCTTACCACCAGTCTTGACCTTCCCTTTCCCGGCCTTACCAAGAGTCTTGGCCTTAGCCTTCTTCGAAGTAATCACCTTCTGAAGAGGGGGGGGCGACTCCTTCTCTCCCTCCTCGTCTTCAGAGATTTCTTCTGGGGGCGGGGAGAGCTCGGACTCGGAGCCTGTGGTAGGCGAAGCACAGGCCAATGGCGGGGAGGGAAGTGGAGGGGGGTAGGCATCACCACCCAATCCGGTGTCAGCACCGATATCGAACAAGCTTGTCAGTTCGGTCTGACCATAGCTTGACGGATCCTCGAGTATTGAAAGCGGCACGGTTAACCCGTCCCCTTCTTCCGTCGTAATCTAGAAAAGGGTTAGTAGTGGGGCGGCATCGGAGCAAATTACATTACCTTTCCCGCTGTATCCACGCTGGATCCATCCTCTGTCTCCCGGTGCTAATTGACATCAGTAAACGGACAGTGATTTAGGCACCAGATCGGCTTAATATATACCTCTTCATGAGATTCAACCTGCTCGACCGCGGTGTATCCCTCTCCAGCTTCGGCAGAGGTAACGATGGCACCCTCGGGACTACCAGCCTCTGTAGTGGCCACGTGCGCCTCAACCGGTGCCATGGTCTTTCCGGCAATCTACAGGCTGTTAGTGGGGGCTGGGCAACAATCCGAACATGGTAACACATACCCTCTTTGAACGTTCCCGAGCATACGGCTCGACGGTGACGCTCTTTTTGGTCTTTGGCAGACCACGGCCCAGACCTCTTTTCTTCGGTGGCACCTTTGAAGCCTCGGCGGCTGCCAAAGTCTCTTCCAACGCGTTCGCCACAGACGCCCCGACGGTATCGATAACCGTTTCCAGCCCTTCATGGACGGCCTCCTCCATATTCTCTGTCCCCACCATATTCATGTCCTCCCCCTCCTTGTCCTCCCCCTCCTCCCCCACCACCTTCTCTTCCTCCACCGTCTTCTCCTCCTCATCCACCTTCTCCTCCACCCCCACCGCCTTCTCTTCCTCCACCGCCTCTTCTTCCTCCTCCACCTTATCCTCCCCCTCCATCTTCTCGTCCACCTTCTCCACTTTCTCCACCCTCTCCACCGCCTTCACCTTGTCTCCCCCCAGCTTTTCATCCTCGGGCTTCCTATCGGCTCCCGCACTGGAGCCTTCCCCCTCCACCTTCTCCTTCTTGATGATGAACGGGTTGACACCCTGCTTCTTCTTCGTCGGAGCTTTCTTTTTTTTTTTGGCAGGCGTCGCCTCCCTTCCTGGCTTCTGTAACTCTTCAAGAAGAGAAGGAGGATACTTCTCCAAAAGGTACGCATAGAATTCGTCGGAGTCCGGATCGCAGTCTGAATCGTACTCCTCGCGGAGTTTGTTGGTTACCGCAAGCTCTTCCTTGGTATTCCAGTTGTACCTCTGCATCAGCATCACGAATGCTGCCGTGTCGCGATTGACACTTGCCCGAACCCACTCGAGGAAAGCGACATGATCCGGGTCCGTCTCCGGAACTACACCGCCGTATGTGCTCGCGTCGCACGTCTGTTCTTTCTTCAGCCTACCCTTCGAAATGACCCGCATATCAGAGCGGAGCCTGGGACCCTCCCCGCAGGTCTTGACATGCTTCTTAAGCTGCTCACAACCATGCATTTTCTTCGGGGCGTAGAAGCAATAATTGCAGAATGTCTCGCAGGGGTACATTACGAACTCTGCCCCGGCCTCCAGGGCCTCCCTATCAGGGTATGCACACATGTTGTGCCTGTACACAGAGTGTTCCTCCTCGAAGCAGCCCATGATGTGTAAAGGGAGGCGGTGTGAGAATGCCGTTGAAAAGAGTAGCTACGGGTTTTACTACGCGAGGCTTTAAGTTAGTTATGTTGCTAACTAGCGGTGGGTGATCCCGGGAAAACACAATGTGCATGTAGAAGAGAGCAGGAGGGAGCGGGAATCAACGGATAATCGCCAGACGCGTTCCAAGATCCCAGCTGGGATCTTGGTGAGCTGGGATTGTGGCGAGCAGGGAGTCTGACGAGCAGGGAGTCTGACGAGCTGGGAGTCTGACGAGCTGGGATTCCGGGCAAAGATTTTGTTTGTATTTCGAAGCACTTACCTGTAACGGACGAAGAGGAGAAGCTGCGAAGTGTCGGACGATAGATACGGGGCGGGTTATCGAAGGCGAGATCGGTGGGTGCAGGTTTGCAAAGGGAGAATTGCGTATGATGGTGTTGTTATTGTTTGGTGGGGAACGGACCGCAAGTACGTGTTCTTTTTGAAGTCGTGGGGCGGCTCGCGCGTTGGAAAGCGGCGACTGCTAGCTGCTGCTTGGAGTAGATATTTATGCCGCCGCTATTCAGAGGTCTCAAGCACCATACCCATTTAGGGAACATAGAAGTAACCTCCGCGTTGGGAACTTCTGTCGACATGTCATTAACGTATTTAAACCACACAAGGCCTCTGACGTATTTACACATCCGTATGAGTACCAGGTCTCTTCTTAATTATCCTTCAGCAGGGCTCACGGTCTCCGCTTTACGGACATACCCCATCGCTAGGGTGTCTGCTAGAATCGAGGTTCTCGATTGCTCGAGCTCCAACTCACTCTCGAAAATCTCGAAAAGGTGAATTAAGCTTTATGCGATTAACTCAACGGTAAGTGGACCGAACATGTAGCATTCAGCTCGGCAGAAAGTGACGTCATGTAGATGGGTTCAACTTCCATCTCACAACATGTAATGGGCAAAAGCTGCCCGAGAGATCTCGAGACCGAGAACTTGAGGAGCAGACTTCGGTCCCAGTGCCCGGTGCCGGCGAAAGCTGTCAAAGAGACCGAGCGGAACACGCATCTACCCCAGTACCCGGCATCAGAGAGAGCTGTCTAAGTGCCTGATCTGACAAGTACTAACTATCTCATATTCTAAGTATTCCATAGTTATCAGGAACAAAAAGCCCGAGCGGAACAAACTGTTGTCGACATGTCCCAGTGTCCGGCGAAAAGATTCATATCATTCTAGTGGGTCATGTCCCTTACGTGGAAGGGATATCCGTCCGTATACGGTGGGGAAAGCCTCCCCCTCAATACAGTAGGATACACTGGCAAAACATACATTCTGCTCCTTCCTCTTCCTTGTGGTCTCCATATAAAGACACTACTCTATTCCTCTCATTACTTTGAATGTTGGTGCAGACCACCAGTTAGAAGCTGTACCCTGTCAGCCACTGGCACATCTACTTTCTTCTTAAGGCAGTAAAAACACCAACAATTTTCTTAAATAAAGCTTGGTGCAGAGCTTGAGATAGAAGTCGTACTCTGTCGGTCTCATGTACGTATACATGGACTTGGCTCTTGCGGTATACCTTGCGATAGAAGTCCGGACTTGATTCTGGCTTCACAGTTTCACATAGAAGTCGTATTCTGTCGGTCTTGTGTCCTTGATTCCCGCGGCACACCTCGACATAGAAGTCGTATTCTGTCGGTCTTTAATTAATTGCGAACTTGATTCTCGCGGCATGCAGACCTCGACATAGAAGTCGTACTCTGTCGGTCTTCACGATCTGCTATGGATTCTCGCGGCAGACCTCGACATTGAAGTCGTATTCTGTCGGTCTTGTGTCCTTGATTCCCGCGGAGACCTCGACATAGAAGTCGGATTCTGTCGGTCTTGTGTCCTTGATTCCCGCGGCAGACCTCGACATAGAAGTCGTATTCTGTCGGTCTTTAAGACCTCGACATAGAAGTCGTACTCTGTCGGTCTTGTACTGTTATTGCTTCTTGCGCCAGACCTTAGCATAGACTTCGTCCTCTGTCGGTCTTGTGATCCGGATTAGTATTCTCGTTCCGGCCGCATGTTGTGAGATATCATTGCGTCTCATCGTTCATCACCGAGCTGGATTAGTTAATGTCGATATTAAAGTGCAGGCGGAATCAATTATCATTGTCACGAATCACGAGTTTAGCACGAATGAGAGGTTAATAACGTCGAAGTTTAATTGAATCGCTATCTACCGTCCCTGTTCCCTTATATCCTGACCCATGAGCGGCCAATTTGGCCATGGAACGTACTCGTCCTCTCTGGACATGCCGTGACGCTGCGGACCGCTGTTGCCAGCCCGTAGGGCTATTGGATCGATATCCAAGAGCCATTGCAGCGTACTGTACTAGCAGACTGGTACTATGCATACTTGCCCACTTTCAGGTCCTCCGAAAGACATTCACCAACCACCCCACCACAGTGCAACGGGTATATACTTTCCCACTTCAATATAAGTGCTCATGATATGTAAGATGACCGGTATAGGTCTTCAAGTGATAATTCGAGAGGTTTCGGAAGGTAGGAAGCCGGGACCGGCCCACTTTTGACACTCAAGTGGACATAATTGAATAAATACGGCACATCTTCGCTTTTTTGGTATCGGGGCTACCTTTTGGTAACCCCGCCCCCCTCCACAGCTGACATCGGCCGGATCTGATGATATTTTTTAACTTTTGATTTTTTGGACCCAGAAATGACGGGCTCGGATTTCCTACTAAATTGGACATATACGGATGGATACCGCATATCTTTGCTGTTTTTTTGCTGGGCGTCCCTTTTGGTAACCCCCCCCTCCCTACGTACCTAATATCACCCGGATTTGGGGATATTTTTTTTCACTTTTGGTTTTTTGGGCTCCGAATAACCCCCCAGGAGCGCCAAGGCCACCAAAATGTGTGGTGAAAGTGCACAAAATACATTTCTTTATTTTCCACCACGAATACTTCACTTTTTCGCACTCTGAAAGCTCGGACTCGTTTACACTACTATGGACATCATGTGGAGCAATTTGGGGGGTTCTGCCACACAATGTCGTTTCCGTGTTCACTTTTTATGTTGCTTATGATGAACGAGTAAGTACAAACATACTTGAACTTCGTGAAATATCGTTCACATCAACCAGAAAAGCTCACTTCACCGGGTAACAAGCCTAAAAGCTAAACCAAGCAATAGCAAGACCATTAGATATTTTATGAAGCTCTAACGGTCTCATAGGGACCTAGAAAGCGGAATTATGAAGGGTTCGAATATTTGGCATTAGGGTACAACTCGCTTTCGACGTTATTGTTAGGGTTACACTAATACTGCGGCTCTGCCTTGTCAGTCGTCAAACGAGTCGGCTCCTCTCACACTTGCAGTAGTGCGTTTCATGTTTACAAATGGAAAGCTTGCTTCGCGAAGCTTCGACCATGAGTGCCTCCTTAGATCTATCTAGTCCCTGACCCCCTCGATTCTCTTGCATCTCTGCATACTTAAGAAACCTGTACACCCAGTTCGGCCCCTCCATCGGTCCTCCAAACTTACAGCTTTTGATTCTTCGTCGCATATTACTTTCACAACAGACTTCGATAACTCAGAGTTACGTATTTGAAGCAATATTCAGAGAAACCATTCTGATGAGCGGCACCGAAAATCAACCCTCACGGCCATCGGAGCCATCGGCGACACGGGCAAGCGAAGAGCTACCGATCACCGAAAGTCAACCCTCACGGCCATCGGAGTCATCGGCGCCACGGGCAAGCGAAGAGATACCGATCCCTCACAACCACGACCTGGCACAGGAAAGTGTTTATGATATTTCCGGCGTATTTCTAACCTTATGGTAGAGGTCGAGTACGGTCGGCTCATCGTCCGAGATGCCGGATGTCAAAGTTCTGTGCCGAGATGGTAATTTTCAGCACGAGCGAATGCAAAAGTTTGCTGTCCCCGAGATCGAAACATCGGAGTGGGCAACTGTTTTTTTTGGCTCAAGCGACGAATTCGAAGGTAAGGACTTATTACATTCTGGAAACTCCATTATGTACACGCATTCACACATACAAGTAAACCTCAAGCTGACGTGAAATCTGAGTAGGTAAATAGCTTCGTAGTACTAGCATGGTGGTCAATATTTGATGGCTCTGGATGATGCTCCCTTGTGGATTCGGTTAAACTTGAGTCATGGTGACAAGCTTGTCCGGATACGTAATAGTCTAGTCACTTGAAAGCGAGAAAAGCAAAAAGCCCCGACCAGAAGCAGGGCCATTTTCAAAGTGGACCCCAGCTGGCCAGGGTCTCCTTTTGCAGCTTGCCTTCAGGAAGTATTTACTCATGGTGTTTGGGAACCCGTTGTTCTAAGTCAGTTCATACCAGTTGCCTAAAACAAATTTATTCATGAATTCAAGCAAGCTTGCCATTGCAAGCGTCAAGGGCCGTCCCCTTTTCTCTTTAGCCATCCTGTGCTTCGACGGCAGAAATGATCAGCCCCTGGGTTGCTCCAAAAAGACTGGTCCTGTAAGTACGATCCTTCTTTCGGACTAACACATGTAGCCAAGGTCTCAGACTCGGAGGGGCCGATTGCGATTCAAGTTCTCTCCAGGCAAGGGACCATCCATCTCGTTCGTGAAATGCAAGTCTCAATGGGGAGGCACATATCACATCTCCGAGTCTTGTTGCCCATTGGCATGATGCGATAATAGCAGGTATTGAAATCTAGTTTGTAGAAGCTGAATTGTGCCTCTCTGGCTCAGGCTCACTGACTTGGCCTGAAGAGGTACATATTCGCAACGCAATGGAACAGTTCGTCGACACAGCATCGACACAACATTATTTCGTCGCATCGAACCGCAAGTTGAGACTTAGAACCAGATGCATCATCCACCTTCAAAGGACCTTTAAGTACTTAGACCTTTTAATTCTCCTGACCGATCGGCCAGTCGAATACTCGTGCCAGGGTCGTTTGGCTAGTAGCGCCGACAACGACTCATTCTTTTGAATTTGTTCGCTGCTCCACATATTGCCCTTGGGGTAAGCATCAGTACGGTGTCACCGTACTGATGCTTACCCCAAGTAAAAAGAAAGACACCCAACCTATCGAGTTGTTATCACCTCCAACAAGTTACAAGGGTTTGTATGCCCCTTACATCATATGTACTTTGTAGGCTACAAAACTCGGCCATGGCTTGAACAGTTTGAAAAGTTCGGGCAACTGTAACCAAAATCCAGCTACCAAATTTGCGAACGTATGTAAGTAGAGTATGCTATTGAGGTTTGACCTCAAGCCTTAAGGAGTTTCTACCATCACCGTTGCTCTGGACGACTGTAAACCGGCCTAGCTCAAATACCACGCATTCCCACAGGTTAGGGTGTCTAAAATCATAAACCACCTTCCGCCTCTTGAACAGTTCCATCTAAGTCTCGCCCACGCTCATTCACCTCGATCAAAATCCCGTCCCATCCGTCTTTCAACTTCCAATGTCTAGCAGCACTTCGGCCTCAGCTTCAACGGTTCCGATTTCCACATATTCAACAGTTTTCCGTATTCATAAGGCGCCCAAAGTTCGGGTTCAACGTACACCACGCTCCCGCTATAGCCAGAGTTCTAAGAGAAAAGCCCAAGCCATCACCGGCAAAGATGGGCCTCCGGAATCTTCAACCGATCAAAAGTCGGAGTTGGACAGCACGGTAGCGCAGCTGTCCAAGATGTTATTTAAGGTGCCTTGCAATCACGTTCTCGTGCATAAAGGTGTTATCGATGCCCTCTGTCAGTATTCCAAGCCCGGGCCCTCAAGCCTGCAAGTACATCTACTAATGGGTTCCTGGATTTAGCCTGCGGTGCCACCTCGTGCGATTCAAGTCATTCAGAATGGCCAACTTTGGTATCGAGAGAACCACACGCCGGAGAGGGTGTTAGAATCTTGTTGGTCGGTGGCGGAGCATCTGCAGACTCCGCGAGCTCCCTCGCCGTCCACTCGTGGAGTGCAGAACAGGAAGCGCACCAAGCTTCCGGACTCGCAGCAACTCTGTTGCCATTTTCGTTGCGCCCTGCGTGTCTGGGTAGATTATCCGATGCACATTTTAAACTCGCCAATTTGACGACCCTACTACGAAGCGGCCATACGATTACTGCAACCGTACAACGTCCGGTTGTCAGGATATCTCCAACTGGATTCGCTTACAGAGTTTCGTTTCAATGCCGCTGGCCTTGTAATTCTGAATTTCTTTTGGAAGATTGCTCCGGGCTTGAAGGTCAAGTGGAAAGGTTGGAAGCGTGGAGGTCCGAAACGAATAGAGGATACATAGAGCCCGAGGCCTCAGATCCTTAGTTCTGCCGGGATCGTTTCGGGAGTATAGCTATTCGGGTGGTTTCTTACTAGTTCTTCTTAGCCATGCCAGTGGCACCATAGTGCTTCTTCTATCGACTACTAGCCATTTCGTACTTGTACAAAGTTGACGTCTGAATGAAATCAACATCTCTTTCCAATATTCTCATTCCGAGTCGTAACGTCGATGAATTCTCCCAGGTCCCAGCTCCCGGGTTCCAACCCTCAATGCTCTTCGTCAAAGCCTTATCCGTATTGGTTAGAGCTACTGCACGCTTAGTAAGATAGTTGTCTGGTGAGATTTCTATGGCGACCTCTTCGTTTGTGGTAACACTCGCACTCGCGGCAACTTCCAACACCCCTCCATACCAAATCCGACGCAGTAGCAAACATCGCCTTCAACTGCGATTGTCGTATTATTCGGTGTGCATAGGTATGTTTGAGACTAATATTTTATTCCTCTTGCTAAAGATGGTCAATTAACTGGTGTTGCATTTAGAACCATGGTGTACGGAAAACTGACCAGCGACCAAACTGGCCGCTTCAGTGTCTATCTCCAAGAGCGGATGAAGCGGTTCGCCTTCCCCGACATGCTAGCAGCTCTCCCAACTGAAGAAGAAGAGTTTGAGGAGTGCCGAGTCCGCCTTGGTGTAAACAGCAAGGATGAGATGAAGGTATGTGTTTGTCTGTTCCGTGAAGTGCTCACGGGGTCCCCCTCGGCTGACCATTCTCTTTTAGCACATTCTGAAGGCCCTCAGCGACAAGTGGAGTAAGCTTCCGACTTCCGGGTCGAGTTCCTCCGCTACATCTGTTGCCGCAAAGGCCGCCTCACAATCCGCCCGCTCGTCGGTACCGCCTCCCCGAGGACCTGCCGGAACTCTCAAGCCCCCCGCCCTGTCACGTTCCCACTCTTCGAAGGCGACCCCAGCTCCTACCGCCAAACCCAGGTCACCACAACCGCCTCCCAGCACCTCGTCAAAGCCACGCGCAGCCCCGTCGACCTCCGATCAAGCAGCCCGGCCGCGAGAACGGGCCACACCCCAACGACAGCTCACGCCACCGCCTCCTGCATCGCTCATGGCTCTCGACCCTGTGCCCACGTCCACTCGGCCAGAATTCCTACACCCACGCCCGCAGTTTAGCCCGACACCTCCTACCTATGGATCGTATTCACCTGGTAACGGAAAGCGGGCTCGCACGGCGGAGCGGGCCGAGTCCGTCACCTCCCAGAGGACGTTTCAGACCGCATTGGATAGTGGGTATGACAGTCATCGGGGCCAAGAGTTCGACCGCTTTTCCTACGGCGGCGAAAGCGGTTATGTTGGGTCGGATATAGACAGCTCTGTGGGGGGATCCAATCTCGCCAGCCTCCGCCGCAGCACGCCTTTTGAGCCTCGCGGCCAGGCTGTAAATCTTCAACAGCAGTTGTTCGACTGTGAGCTGCTGCTCCGGGATACAAGGTTGCGACTTGATTTTGTGGAGACTCAGCTGGCTAAGGAGTGCATTATCACCACCGAACAGGCTCAGAAGCTGGGTAAACTTGAAGGTCAAATCCAGGAGAAGGATAAGCAAATCGGCCGCCTTCGCAGAAAGGTTAGCACCCTTCGCCGGTATCGCAAGGCCGCCACCACAACAGTCAGGACCGTCCTGAAGATGAGGGCCGAAGATGCCGTTGGGGATAGTCAGCCCACCGAAGCCGATGACGACGAGGGGTCCGATTCGGATAGTGGGAGTGACGATGATTCCGATAGCAGGACTCAGGTCAGTTTCTGCTTCGAGGTCCTTTCTGCAGAATTAATCTAATAGTGGTTCTCTATAGGACGACGAGGATGAGTTTGACAATTTGGAGCAATTGCGGCTGGCTGCGCAACAGCTCGTCACGGAACATCGCGAAACTAAGGAGGACCTTACTCTTGCGGAAAATGAGGTAAGACTTTACCACTTCTCTCTTTTATTGTTCTTCATTTTATTGTTCTTCATTCGAGCTGCACCTGTGCTTTCTTTCCTTCTGCGAGGATTTGGGTGGGTTCCGGGACGGGATATTCTGAGCTGGGATATCTTGAGCTGGGGGTTCAACGAGCCGGGATATGCTGAGCTGGGATACTCTGAGCTGGGATACTTCGAGCCGGGATATTCTGAGCTGGGATGTTTCGAGCCGGGATATTCTGAGCTGGGATATTTCGAGCTGGGATGTTTCGAGCCGGGATATTCTGAGCTGGGATATTTCGAGCCGGGATATTTCGAGCCGGGATACTTTGAGCTGGGATATTTCGAGCCGGGATATTGGTTGAGGGTCTCCTGTTTATTTAGTTGGTTGGTTGATGTACTTACGTTCCGCACACTCACTAATGCCATCACTGGGCTAGATTGCAGGCTGCTCGAAGTGCCAACGACGCCTAAGGAGTCGTTTTTATGCAAATACAGGACCCGGAGCTTCTCCTTTGGTATGTGTGCCTTTGCCGCTGATTAAACGCTCTAACGTTCTTTATGGCAGGCCTCTCATCGGATTCGAGACAGCGAGGTGACGAGACTGAAAGAAGAAAGTGACAATTTCGCTACAACAGTGTCGGCGTTTCGAGCGAAGCGGGGATTGCCTGCCAGGGGCTTGCCCAATCGAACTGGCAGCGGTTCTAGGATTACTCGATCCTCATTGCGCCGCCCCTCAGGTGGCTCCCCTGTTGCGTCCGCAACCCCAGGCTGCTCTGGTATTCGCAAGGTGCGAAGACCGTTGCCGCCTCGTTAATATGGAGTCTTTGTCGGGTTTCGTCTTTTTTGTGGTTTGGGTTTTCCTTCGTTCTTGCGGTGTCTCCGTACCCTTTCTTTGGCTTGCTCGTTTCTCTGTCGTATTCAATATCCTTTGGATGGTGTTGGGCTTGGGTTTCTGCATTTGTCGGCGCTATTTTCCTTTTTGGGTTTATTGTTTTTGTTTTGTTTGTTTCCGCTGCATATCTACAAGTACTTATTAAATTCGCTGTTAATTAAGGTAGATCTTCTTGTTTCTTACGTATGTTACACTCGGAGTTTTATACTCAAGTACCTAGTCGTTCATTGCAATATGATTAGCTTCAGTATATTTGTGTTAAGTAATCAAGAACTGAAGTGAAGAGTTGGAGCTGCTGCATACCATCTTGCCACTGATCTTAGCTTGCGGGGGGGAAATCACCCTTCCATCAGCGGCGATTTCAATTAGAACCAGCGCGCCTAAGTTACTTACTTCTGCGCTTAGGTTGATCCTTTCTGGCCGCGGCAAATCCTGTCAGAATATAAGACGGAATCGGTAGATCCTTCAAAAGGCTTCAGATTCGCATAATGCTGTACGAAGCAAGGGACATTGCTTGTTGATTTGGAAAAAGCAGTTCCATGTCGATATGTGGCGTAGGTTGGTGATGTGCCACAGACACATCCAACCTAGCCAAGTCGGTCTTCTGGGCCGTGCGTTATCGACCCCCGCTTTAAGGGGCTTCGAATCTTGAACCTGAATCGTCGCCAAATATTCAAACCTTCAAACTTCTTCCGAAATCCACTTCCATTCCCTCTCCAATCCACTACTCGATTTACCGGAACGTTTTTTGTCAGTTCACAATGGCCAGATCCAAAAAACAAAACAAGGGAAAGGGCAAAGCCTCCGATACTTCAGGTCCGTCCATCGATGGCCTCTACAATTACAATTTCGCTTTGGAGGAAACGCTTAAGGACCCCGAACAAGTCGCCGAGTTCGACAGTCAGTTCAAACCCGAGCTTCGCACCTCACTTCTCAATGCGAATCAGGAATACTTGGACAAATTGGACGAGATGATGGAGCACTACCACATCACTGAAAGGAAGCATCGAAACGCATTCCTTAAGCTCGCGGGAGCTAAGCTCGTGGACGTCAGGACGCCTACAACTAAGAAGGGTAGGAACGGTTTCCACATTTACCAATCGGAGGAATGGGCGAAAGCAACTTCAGATGGGGGCCCTCAGATGTCCTCTAAGAGCTTCACCAAAATGCTGGGTCGTCAGTGGAAAGCGCTACCCGACAATTTCAAGGCGCCATACAAAGAGCGTGCGAGGAATAGTCATATTGCGTCTGTTTTGGCTGGGAAGACCTTTCAAAAAGTGCGTACTCAGTGGCGTCGGAATTTTTTGAAGTCTCTAAACAAGTGGGTATGTAATTCTCCGATCCCTTCACCCGGCATTCCCCCAAATCCGTCAACTGGTCAACTCACCAACGTTCGTTATTAGGAGACTATGATGCATGGTTGTGGATTTGACTTCGTTACTTTACTGGTCGACTCTACCAATTTCGACGCAATCAACTATATCGCCGGAACCAACAAGGGACGCACCTATAATAAGTTCGTCCTTGATCGATGCAACTACGGTGCGGCCACCTTGGCCAATTTTGCCCGTATACAACGGCTCCAGAATCAAGTGGCTATGGGAACTGCATTCCATGAGGAGGGTGTGCTGCATGCTACTTGGATTGAAGGTTGGTTCCTTTTGCTTTTTCGTGTGATGGTACCTGACATACCCCAGATGAGAATTCTAGGAATGCTCTGATAGCGCAGGCCACTTCTGTGAAAACGAGGTCCAAGGCCGTGTTCAACACGCTGCTTTCCACCAAGCCTTTAGTCAATGAGCAAGCCGTTGAGTCTCAAGCAGGACCGTCCACAACCAACGACGCTCCCCCGGATTCCAATAGTAACATTGATCCCAGACTGCTCTCTAGCCCATCTCGAGGTGAAGGGTACGGGGCAAATCGTTCATTCTCTGCCGGCCCATCTCGAGGTGAAGGGTACGGGGCAAATCGTTCATTCTCTGCCGGCCCATCGGGTGAGAAAGCCGAGCGGAAGCCAAGCCCATTCGAGTTGCGAAAGCAATATGTCAAGGATCGCCTGAAGGATATATGGAACGCGGCCGTACCGCGAAAGTATAGAGCGCTTAACAACATGAAACGGCAAGCCGACGCTGAGAAAATTCTGGCGCAGGAAGAGTTGTATTGGGATATCGGCACCCTCGGGCCAGGCTCCGTTGAGATCACCGTTGACGACCTATTCGGATACCAGAACAGTGCCCCGATCATCAAAGCGTTGGCCGATCTTCTCGATAAGGATCTAATATCCATTCAGAAGAAGTCTGCTCTTGACGACGATTTTGGGTTTTAACTTCCTGCGCTCTTTTAGCAGTACAATAGTTCATTCCGTTCTTCTTCTCCTTACGGTTCCGTCTTTTCATCACATCACAATGTTAAGCAATGCTCAGTTTCTTTTCGTTATGATGATTGGTCTTTTTTCTGCGTTCTTTTGCTTCGTTTTGGGTCAGCTTGGGGCGGAATTATTCGTGGGTGCTTTCGTTATACATTGGCTTAGGGGTTTAGTAATACACTGCGTTCTTATACTTATGTACTACCTAAGTAGGTAGGAAAATATGTGTTTAGACAGTCGAATTATTATCTTGTCCTTTATGAGGGGCTCTCATGGTGATCAAAACTATTACAAACTGATCCTGTATCCTATTTGCTACAGCATCTCCAGCCACAGAACTCACACCCACGACACCAGACACCCGAAACCTTGCCCCGAAGCCATAGCACTAGACACCCCCTCTCCAAACCTCAACTCGTGACGACCGAGCTCGACAAAATCTTACTTAAGAAACCGCAGTTTAACAACCCTATCTCAAACAAGCCCAGCTAGAATCGCAGAACAAAAGACCGTAGGACCCCAGCTCACCCCAATCCCAGCTCGCAGCATATCCCAGCTCGCAGCATATCCCAGCTCGAATATCCCGGCTCGTCAAAACCCCAGCTCAAACGATCCCGGCTCGTCACAACCCCAGCTCAAAACATCCCGGCTCAAAAACATCCCGGCTCAAAAACATCCCGGCTCAAAAACATCCCGGCTCAAAAACATCCCGGCTCAAAAACATCCCGGCTCAAAAACATCCCGGCTCAAAAACATCCCGGCTCAAAAACATCCCAGCGCAAAAACATCCCAGCTCAAAACCATCCCAGCTCAAAAACCCCCAGCTCGAAGACACACCTTCAACGACTTCAGTTGTCATACAAGTCGCATTAGTTGCCGTCCTCCTCTTCGTTTTCGGTCACCTCCTCGTCTTCACCACCCGAATTCAAATCGTCTTCGAGAACCATCGGGTCTTCATCGTCGGTAACTGAGTTTTCATATAAATCCATGCTCGGGCTGAGTACTTCCTCTGGGTTCAAGGCAGTTTCACTCGGAACCGTCCATGGGACGCTTATTGACCTTAGGTCGTATGGTTCGGAGATGTCGTCGCCAGTTGCATTCCGTGTGGTTTTGTCCGCTGCACCCTGCCAAAGTAGTAAAATAGTTGACAGCTCCACCGGGTCGCTGTGATCATATTGCTGGAGTATGTTCAGCAGCTGCATATCTCGCCTGTGCTTTTTCGACATCAATTGCTCACTACCTGCAACCGGGATGTTTGTTCCTTCTTGCATGACCGGGGACAACATATCTTGTGCCCGTAAGCGGATTCCATTATTTACGAACCAGGTCTGGCCGCACTGAACGAAACCGTTAGTCTAATATTGCTCGGCCTGCTCAACATGGCGGGGTTTCTCATCATACCTGTACCTTTCGCAACATCAAATTGCATTTCCTTTTCTTTAAATCGCAACCGCCTAATTCCTTCAGGCATATCTTCGCCATGCGAATTCTTGTCTTGAGTTTCCACTGTGTGAGACCGTACCACTTGTGATATGCACAAAACAACTGCAATTGACGGACATGAAATCGGCGCCAGTTAATGGCTTTTCCCTAGATAACAAGAAAGCGATTGGTCAGCCAGCCCGAAAATGCAAGGGAATCCACCTTGGTTCAATGTTAAGGGGCTGGAAAGGGCATCTACAGTACCGCTCGTTCTGACAGAACTTCTGTCGTATATTTCCTACACCAATGACTCTTCGGCTGCTTGTCCCGGCGAGCCTCGTAGGCCTCCTTCGTCTTCTGCTCGGCTGAGCTTAGAGTGACTATTCCATCGAAGGAAAACTGGTCTGCCATTCTAATCACGGATCGGGCTGCGCTCGAAGGTGGTCCGGAAATGCTGTACTGGCTGAGGTAATTCTAGGGGAGGATGCTGTCCTTGTGATACTGGTGAGCTACAAGTAGTAGAGTTCGTGGGCTTCGTGGAGCTGTTGTTCGACGTAGCAGCGAGTTGACAAATGGGTTACCGTTTGTATGAGAGTGGGTGGATTTTCGGCCAGACTCTCCATCGTGATATGTGTGAAATAGGGATTGTTGCGCTAACTAAATGAAGCTGCTTCGCTTACTGTCAAACGATGCGAAAGCGGGGTAAGCGGTTTGAGTTCGCTTGAAGCGATTTCACATGTATAGCGGCGATCTCTTCTCGGCAGGGACAAAACAGTACGAGAGCGCGGTATCCTTGATATTGTTATTGAAACGACGAGGGCCGACAAAAGTACTAAATGATACTGGTCGAGTAGCCAATCCCTCTACCGGTACCATAACCTAACGATATGTCCCACCTCCCATAACGCCACATTCTTCCGCAATCCGTGAAGGTACTCAGTCTCAGTACCTTGCCCGCCTTCGACAGACGCATAAGGAAGCCTAGAAAACGATTAGAACATATATAACGGCTTAGTATCTTGTTAATAGTTGCCTCACCCTCAGCATAGCCTGTCACAGACTCTCCACCATAGCAATCTCCCAAAGGCATTGCACATCCAATCTGGCCCTGGCGGCAGTAGCAAACCGGCCTTGTGGTGTAAAGGCTGTATTGGCAAGAACGACGGTCAAATAGGCGAGGTGCTGACCGTCCTGCACAAGTGCCCGCAACTGCTCACGCTCCGACTGTGATGATATCCTCGCTAATCTGGAACGCTGAGGATGAACGGCAACGACGGTGTCCTCATCCTTCATCCCTACCACGAACGTGTCTCCAATCCCGAGGAACGGAGTGACGGGCTCATCTCTGAGGACTATTCGATG
This sequence comes from Ascobolus immersus RN42, assembly GCA_003788565.2. NCBI lineage: Eukaryota > Fungi > Ascomycota > Pezizomycetes > Pezizales > Ascobolaceae > Ascobolus > Ascobolus immersus. Next base: position 181,082 of record ML119717.1, on the reverse strand, counting down.
AAAACCGATCATCAGCTAAGTGCCCTAATCAACAGGAAGACGCCCGAGACGTTCGCATACCTTTATGGATGGTAATCCAGCCCCTATGGAGGTGACGAATTGGGCAGCCTCCGTTGCCATCACAGCTCGCCGTTAATGGCAGTTCGACCTCACGATCCGAGGGCGCCGGTGTGGGAGACTGGGTGGACAACATTTGGAGAAGGCGGTGTTGCTTCGTTTGTTGCTCGGACGGAGAGAAGGGCAGACTGGTTCTGTAAGAGAGATGGTGAAAAATCAAAGGAGGAGCAAACGCATTTGACATTTATACGGGCAAGCCGGATACATGCATCCGATATGGCCTACCCTACTGGTACGTCCAGCTCGGCAGGCCACCCTCGCATACTGGTCTCCACATTTCCCATCTTCAACTGGGGTTTTCCCTACTCTACCTATGTTATTACTTTGTGCCTCTTAGTGAGGAAAAGAAGCAAGTAAATTATCGGTTTTGCAAGACCGAGTCTATGGCCGCAATGAAACAAGTATGCGTCTCCCTCCATCGCCTCCTCCTCTGCATGTATATCCTCACTCGCGCCCTGAATACCTATGCCACGACCCGGCCTGCCTCTCAACTTGCGAAGTAATCTGGACGATCCGCTAAAGGGAATCGAGGAGAATGTGAGGCGGGTCACAGCTCTTGCAAGCTTGGCTGCACCCCAAAAGCCAGTGCTCTGGAAGAAGTCGATCAAGCTCATCACCTACCTAACGTACCTACATATGAGCCTAGGCTAGTATCACTCCCGGGTACAGATATCAAAACAACGCTCTTATCTAACAAGAGGTGCTTCGTACGTGTCCAATTGGAGTCCAGAAAGCTTCAAATCCTAGCCCCAAATATCCCAGCTCGCACCAATCCCAGCGGCGCATATCCCCGCTCGTCAAGACCCCAGCTCCGCATATCCCAGCGCAGAATATCCCGGCTCGCCAGAACCCCGCTCACCGTATCCCAGCGCAAAATATCCCAGCTCAGAATATCCCAGCTCAGAATATCCCGGCTCAACATATCCCAGCCCAGGATATCCCACCCCAGGGTATCCCAGCTCGGCATATCCCAGCTGGAAACCAACCTTAGAGCGTACCTTAGATCCCAATATCCAACTCCAGTTTCTAATTCGCTAACGGGATACGTGGCCGGTGCACGCGGTGCTGGTTTAGATCTTTGGCCTCGAGGACGTTGAGTCCACATATGTGCACATTAAGTAGGACGTCTGGCCTGGAACGCAATGTACCGCAAGGACCGACGAGCGGAGCTTGAAGGAGTATCACATACAAGCTTTTGCGTCGTATGGCTGTCTGTACATCCCATGAGCCCCCATGTGCCTGGCCAACGTCGATATCGTAGATTCCGACGTTTGGGAACCCTCGTGTGGAGGACGTATGCGGTGACTGTCGCTGTATTTGGCGATTTACATGATTTGGTTAGAACGCCTCGCAACTCTGTGAACCGTCAAGCCAGAAACGTCGTTCAGGCTGCCCTCGCCCTCCTCCAAGTACTTGATTTTGTACTTCGCCTCGCCGCGTCTCTCTCAAGGGTGAATTTGACCAGATCAAGGTATGTTATCATGTACTCGGCATCAAGTCAAAGTACTTGATTTTGTACTCCGCCTCGGCGCATCTCTGTAAAGGCTGCATTTGGCCAGATCAAAGTACGTTATCATGTACCCGGCATCAAGTCAAAGTACTTGATCTTGTACTTCTCCATCACCTCCAAGTACTTGATTTTGTACTCTGCCTCGCCGCTCGTTTAAAAAATAGTAACACCTGCCCTCTCCGAATTCCCTGATCTTGTACTCTGCTTGCATACAGGGACAAATTGCGTCGTTTTCAAGTTCTTGGTGTTGTAGTTTGCCTGTGCACTCGAGACGGAATCCAGTGGCGTATGGAGCGCGGAAGGGAGCATCAAGCTCGAGAAGCCCAACTCGCCGAATTCCATCTCTATCCCAGCTCAAAATATCCCGGTTCGAGATATCCCAGCTCAGCATATCCCGGCTCGTCAAAACCCCAGCGCAAAATATCCCGGCTCGTTACAACCCCAGCTCACCCAATCCCAGCTCGCAGCATATCCCGGCTCGGCAAAACCCCAGCTCAAAATATCCCGGCTCGTCACAACCCCAGCTCAGAATATCCCAGCTCAGAATATCCCATCTCAGAATATCCCGGCTCGTCACAAACCCAGCTCAGAATATCCCAGCTCAGCATATCCCGGCTCGTCACAACCCCAGCTCAGAATATCCCAGCGCAGAATATCCCGGCTCGTCAAAACCCCAGCTCAAAGTATCCCAGCTCATGATATCCCGGCTCGTCAAAACCCCAGCTCAAAAATCACAGCTCGCCATACCCCAGCTCGAAAACACCTGGCAATGCTATCACGGTGAATTTGCTGTGTTCGGATGGACTACAAAATGCCTTTCTAGGGTGTAGCGCCAGCTTTAATAGTGAAGAGCCGATGGGGCTGTTCCGAATTGCAGTTGGGGGAGCACCGAGGGAGTATAGAATCTACTCCGGTTGGTTTTGATCTCGCATACGGTGAAACGTCCGTCGTTTTGCGCGTCTGGCGTAGTTGGGGGGCACAATACTGATTGTTCTATGCGCTCTGGCTGATTTGACTTTGCACAGTGCGGAGCTGCTTAAAGTTGCTTCATGGCATCTAGATGTGTCTCAAGCTGTTGCAATGTGCTCCAAGCGCTGTGATACTGTCTGAAACCGCTTCAAGCGGTTTCGCATGGTTTGAGTTGCTTCTAAGCTGGTTTATACTACTTGAGCTGTTAGCGTGCTCGAATTCAGCCTGTCCGTAAAGTCAACGATGCCCTCAAGTAGTGCGACACCCTACCAAACTGCTTGAAGCGGTTTCCATTCACTTTAAACAGGTCAGCAGAGTTTGAATTGCTTTCACACAGCTTAGTACATCCCTGCGTGCGATTTCTACTGACGGAGTACCGGTCGCAAATACTTTCTATATGAATCGATCGCTGCACGAATGGGCTCTTCTGATGCAGTATTATCGAAACCATAATTCATAGACGCTATGAGCTATTTACAGCCTCGAGGAATGGGAGGGCACACCAGCAGGCTCCGTTGGGAAGAGGTAGAAGAGTAGTTCGAAAGCGTCGCGCCGTCAATTATGCGCGGGAAACAGTCCGACTGGTGTGATGCGGTTGTTCTCGCAAGCGCTGCGACCGTGGCGCAGAGATTTTCGTGGGGTTGGCTTGGCCCTCGAAATTTCGTGGTCGGGCTCGAAATTTCGTGGTGGGTCTCTGGTGGAGGGGTGCTGGTCAGCTGCCAAGCGTGCGCTTCAAGAGCTTCTGGAGCAGTGGAGGGGTGGGTTATTATGGAGTCTTGAAGTTCACTCGAGGTGATTGCTACTGGAGTTGAACCTGCGGACTTTTATGAGAAGTACTATCTTAAAAAGTGTCATTTGGTCATAATAATATTTGTATTGTTAAGACCACTTTTTATGAGGATCTAATAAGCAGAGTACAGTAGTGAAATCTTAATGAATTTCTTCATAAGCTTCTGCATTTATCATGTCTAGATCTGTTATGTTTTCATAAAAAGTGGTCCTAACAATACAAAAACCATTATGATGAAATGATCATTTTTACTATTAAGTAAGTAAGTAAGTACTTCTTTAGCTTAATGGTTTAAAATGTCATGTCAGAGTTGTTGTGGAGAAAGTTAGAAGGAAGAGCGAAGGACCATTCCTGCCAGCGTCGACGAACCTTGGCCATGAAAATCTTGCATAAGTACAGCTTGAAAACAGCGAGACGACGGGTATGAAAGCTCTCAAAACTGCTGCTGGTTTGATGAGAATGCAGTCACGGTACTAATGCATCATATTGCTTTTTATGAAAACTTGCGGACGTCCTTCATGACATCCCGTTAAGTAAAGTATATAAACTCCTGAGTGTTTCAGGCATTGTATCATACTTCACAAAAGTCTGCTTGCATACACACAAATTTGGTGGTAGAGAGCGCCCTAACTTCCAAGCGTTTGCCAATCGTCACATGCATTGTCGTTTTAGCCTCAATCCTCCTCGCGTTGGTGGATTAGTCATCGGTAGTGAAGCGTTACTAAGTACTTAAGCTATGGGATGCGCTTCGTATTAGTAATCCCAAAATAGAGTGTGGGCGTAGTACCTCTAAAAGTATTCAGGACACGTCAACAAGTGACTGTGAGTGGCCGAGCGGTCTCTCAAACCTCTCAACTGGAACCTTTCAAGTTTCCGAGACATCGGGTCTCTCAACTGGAATCGGCTAAGGCCACTTTGGTGCTTGCATTTCGCACAACCTCATGAGCTCAGCTTCACCTGTCAAAATCCTCAGCCTTTCATGCACGTTTGCATTCAGACTGAAACTTGGCGCTTTCCAGTTAGTCGCAAACGAGGAAGGGGAGTTGTAATTGGAAGTTCCGAGATGATCATCCTTTCACCCACCTCAGTTCTGATGTCAACCGCATCCACCACCGCGCATCCCCTGGCTCCTTTCTTCGAAGCCTCCTTAAGGCGGTGTTTCCACCAGCTAATATCTGGAATGTTCTCGCCTCGCTAATCTGCAAAGGCAGCACAAGTCCGACGAAGCCGACCCATCTTCTCTGTTTCTGACGAACTGTGTTACTTTCACAAAGTCGAGAAGAGCCAACGCGGATTACGGTCTTGGCCCATTTCTTTTGCCTGGCGCACCAGTTGTAAGATTCGCCTGAGCTGTCGTACTTTCAGAATGCGGACTACTAATTGACGAGCTCGAGCAGTTTGAAAGTATGTATAAATACTACCTCCTCTCGCAACATCCCTCTTCAGAACGATAAGAAGCAAGAAGTTGTCTCCACTTCGAAACTTCTGTCAAATGGAGCAGACATCCCGTTTATGGCCAGATGACCAGCATCAATATCCTCAACATACTATCACAAATCCAACCCCTCATTCACATCTCGCTTCCAGAACCTATGCTGCTCAAAGCACCGGCCCCAGCAACAATCGTTACAGCATCCGAGCCCAGAGTCGTGGTACGACTCTGGCTCCTTTCTCAATTCTAGCATACGGACAACTTTACTACCTCGCAAACCCCGCTGGGATCAGCACAAATAGTACTGGCAGTTTTTCTCCTTATGCACTTGAGGCATTGGAGCCGAGGATCAGTGAAAATAGCAATGCAGATATGCCGAACCTCCATCCTCATGGTATTTCGACACTTTCTGAGCAGCCAAATTACACAGATCAAGTACCGAATCAGAGCGTTTTCACACCGTATGCTATATACTTCCATATTCACCCTTCAGATTCTCTTATGGAGGTCATGCTCTAACATTATGTTTTGTACAGAAGCTTAGCGGATACTGGGATGGATACTTCTGACCACGGCCCAGCATTGGAACCGATGGTCTTGTATCCCGGCCCCGCTTTTGATCGTACAATGTTCCCACCATGGACTAGCGAGCCATGGTGGTCAAGGACTGTCAGCTCAAGAACGAACATGCCATGGCCTGTGTCAACCACGGCTCAAACATCGCCTGCCATACAATCGACCTTACCCAATTCTCGCATTGAAGAACTGGTGCCAGTTCTTCCAGTTAGCGATATCTATTCTCAACCTCATTCGGTTCTATTCCAGCGAGGGACAGTCCCTCTTGCTCAGAATGCAGGTCCTAGAGCGGTACCTAGCACGATGGCCCCATTGGTTTCAGAATTTGACCAAAACCTCCTTGGTCAACGAGCAAACAAGCTATGTCCTGTATTAAGTTGCAGACGGGCCTATGAGCCGTTCTCACGCAGAGACAATCTGTTGGTGCATGTCCGAAGCGTCCATAATTTAGACATACCCACTGGCAGGCGCCAGGGTGCCGGTACTGGTGCTCGAGGAAGCTCTGCCAGTGTGGCTGGTCGTGCATTATCAGCCAGAAAAGAGTTTTGACTCGGATGTTCAAGTTGTGAACGATTGAGGCGCGAGTATTCGATAGAATGTTATACTTTGAAGGACAATGTGCTAGTAAGATATATTGCTGTGCATGTGGCTTTCGGATAACATTCGGATGTTTTTTCTGTTTCTTTATTATTAGGAGGCTACCTCAAAGCGTATACGGCTACTGGCCACGCTCTTACCCCTTTTGCGTATTAGGAATGGATGTCGCTGTTAGTTTTCATTGGACCGTGTCACATTTCCTTGAATCAGTGGCCGTGGGCTTGATCCTTGCTTAGTAACTTTGGTTTTCCTTCAATTTGTTGCATGTCTTTCAAGTTTGGGAAGCAATTTTTCATTGGGAAAGCTTACTTGTTTATTATCACTAGTTTCATGACAATTGGGTAGTAGCGATAATATATTGGAAAGGAAAGCGATACTCCTCAACAGCAAAGACTTTGATCATTTCTAGAACTGTTTACATACTTACTTCGAAGCTTCTCAAGCATTAAGCACTTACTTAGGTATATATGATACTTCTTAGAAGCCATATCGTAAGGCGCAGAATTCGTGAAGATGCTTCAATTCGAAAGCGCAAGAAAGAATCAAGAACTGTGAGCCCTACTAAGTAGGTTTCTATAGGACTCGAAGCAGATGAGCGCGATTGAACAAACTCTTTGACAGTTAAGTACAAGTAAGGCCTAGGTGTGGTGATTACATCGGCTAAGTACTTACTTAGTACTTACTTGATGACTGTTGTGAGCTACTTACAGTGCTTGAAAGCTCATGCATGAGTCTTCAAACTTCCAGTTGATCAATTGATGCCTTTAGTTCCTCATCTGGATGAGCTCTTGGCGGCTTGCGGCTCCTAGCGAGTTTGTTTCGAAAGGAACTGTTACAAGAGAAAATGTTTCAAAATATTGCCTTTGATCGATGATCTACGTATGATACCACAGCAGTGTTTTGTTGCCGTCATGGTGAGTTGCTGAGGCTTCGATGGTGATTGGCTCGTAAGTCACGTTCGAGAACTATAATACTACAGCCTCGCATGCGATATGCGCATTTCCCGGTTGATAACGTACATACGAAGTACATGATCAATCATATGATCGATATGAAGTTTTGCTCATAATGTCAGCATCGTATGAGGAACTCTGCTCACCCAATTCACAACCAGTGTTTTGCCTTCCCGTTCCCGTCGAGATGCAAGACGCTTCTACGACCTTTCATTGGGCCCTGTTCTTGCAGTCCCTAAGGCAGCAAATCTTCAGGCATGCAGGTTCGAAGGTTTAGGATGCCCATATTCCAGATTGAATTTGGTTAACGGCGGCGAAGTCGCTTCTTTGTATACCAGCCTTCGTATTGGACTCAATGACGTAGCTGAGTTGGGAAAGCGCGACTCAGATACTCGTATCAGATTCCTCAGATGCATATGCTCCAAACCTCGAGGCCTCGTTCCATTCGCATCTTTCCATACGTTATTTGCCGCAATCTTCAAACCATCAACCAGTGCGATTCATACTACTACTTCCATGTGGTTCATCGATTAGAAGACTTCACCTAGTACTAGCTATGCAAGCTCATGAACCTTAGCATGGTCTTAAGTTCTATATATCATGATGGTGCTGCCCCCCTTGAGCTTTGTCCAAACCCTACCCGGCCGTACACTTACAAACGATTTGCTCTTCTCCATCGCAGACTCACCTCCAAATCTCCAATTGCTACTACTTTCCGCTCGATTTTGGCCACAAATGATGCCTCAAGAACCTGACCCATACACCTTCACTTTGCGAGACCATCATCGAGATTTCAGAGCCAGTAATCCAAGTGGATATCATCTATACAACCATAGTGCTTCGACAGCTGCTCACCTCCAGCAATCTGATCAGTCGTTTAATGTCTTTGGCTTCTACGACTCGGAAATGCACACTGGGTCCCAACCAATTCATCACAGCAGGTTCGTTCTCCATGATCCATTGCCGGGCCGTCATCCGTCTCGAATTGCTAATGACCCACCCCTCAGCAGTTCTCACGAAGCTGTTCCATGTATTGGTCAATGCAACCGAAGCCGTTTCGACGTTGTTCCAGATGCCATCGCATGGCAGCCACAGCCCTGCTCTTCCCACTGCTACTATTCCCATTGGTCAGCCACATGTCGCATGCGACCGAATGCATCGAATATGCTTCCCAACATGGAAATGGTAGCACCAGTAGTTCCCAACTCGGACTTCGGGCGCACAAGAACGACATTCGACTCGGATTACCACGAACCTATCCACAACGTCGCCCCGACGCCCATCAACACATACAGCAACTACAAGCAGTTGCTTGAGAGCAGCAAAAACTGTTGTTTTATTCCAGACTGCAACCGATTCTCTGAGCCGTTTACTGTTCCGTGCTAACCAGACGGCGTTCCCAACGAGTCGGCCGTCTGGTTAGGAACCCCAACCAGACGGCGGGGGGTGAGAGCATGCAACACAGAGCGGATTTGGAGGAATCCCATGACTAGATCCGATCATGCTCAATATGACTGAAGTTGCCGATAATGTAATCTGCTTTTCGATGTTATTTGGCGGTCTGTGTATCGCCCTTTCTGATGGTCCTGCTACAAATAACCTGAAACAGTTCAAATACCTACTCTGCAGCTCGAGCGCTCTCAGTCAACGGATAACACAAAGATTCCGCATTCATCTCCCATGAAGGCATCAAATGGTTGAGAAGCACGCTGGCAAAACTTCGACGATTCTCTCACCAATTGTCGCTAATGTTCACTGAGGTTCAGCGAAAAGATACCCAGTGGTAGTAAGAGTATCTGCTTCGTTGTTTTTGTGATGTACCGTAGCACATACAAGCTACCTTGAAGTCATTTGCTCTAGCCTCATGAATTCACCCCCCGCCGTCTGGTTGGAGTTCCTAACGAGACGGTGGTGTGGTGACCGTCTGGTTGGGAACGCCGTCTGGTTAGCACGGAACATTTACTCGTCGAGACAACCTTACAGCCCACCTTCGAGGCGTTCACGGATTGGACATCCCGAAGCGAACCTCCCCACGAAGAGCGGGGAAGCCACTTCAGAAACGGGCCAGAGCTATGAGTGCATAAGGAATGCTGGCTGGAGGATGTGTATGGCTGATCGGAAAGGCTGTCGAATGGGCGCCGAGTTTCAAGGGGTCGGAACTGTTTGAGGATCCGTTTTGTACGACGTCGGGCCGAGATTTTGACAGGGATGTTGAACTTGTTTATGGAAGGCGTTGAATTGTTTCTTTTTCTTGATGTTTTATGACGATGTACGAAGTATGAGAAGGTACGAATGACTTGATGAATGATATGACTTTCTTATACCTGTACTACTACTTAACCTATGTGAAGATCAAGATTTCATGAAGAACTTTAGCCCTGTGATCAATACTGGCCATGAGCCAATCACTTCCAGTTCGATTTTTGCTTGCTTGGAAGCACTAAGATGAAAGGGCTGGCGATCTTGACTGTCCGAGAGCAGAACCATAGTCCCACAAGAGTACACGGTGAGAAATCCGAATTCACTGAAACTGTCTCTCATTCGCATTTTTAAATGTGCTGATTTCTCTCCTGATGCCTTAATATTAGCACCCCAAAAGTACATGCCTACTTAAGTACTTAAGGTAACTATGCATGGGGTGTACTAGATCCGATCCCGTGAGGCCTCTTCCGGTTCGCATTTCTTACCAACACTTCGCAAGACTCTAATACTTAGGCCTAGATTCCTTCCACGTCAGTCTCTATGGCCTAACTGGTTAGGGCGTTCGACTGTTATCATCTGTGCCAGGTTGAACTTCCTTCTTTCCTGACTGTAGGTGGCAATCGAAAGATTCTCAGTTCAATCCTGAGTAGGGACGGTGATGCTTATCTTTTGTCCCTCCTCGGCATATCACCGTTACGTTCAAGTTTTGGACAAGCATGGTACTACACTACCTCAAATAAAGGGCGACGGACCTTACTTAGTACTTCTATTAACATTTTAATAAGAACCTCATTAACTCTTTCTAATTACTCACTCTTAGCAGCCCTAACGACGGGTTTGCAATTTGCTTCTATAACTGACATTTATCTCGGATCGGCAAAATGTTATTAATTACCATACGCATCTGGCATCTGGCAGAATAACTCGTATCAAAGGAAGAAAGAAACTTAGTGCATGCATGCTCTACCGCAGTAATTCTTACGTCAAGAATGAGTTTTCGAGTTACTCGAGCTGGAAGTAATTCTTCATCCGGATATCCGCATTTTTGGATGCTACCGAGTCTCTGTGCTTTGAACACTCTGCAAGTAGCGAGCCTATCGAGAGCAAAAGTGGACAAACGGGGAGTTGAACCCCGGACCTCCCCCAATTGATCATTGCTGGCGGGGCTTTGCGGTTCGAAACCCAGTCAACATGCTAAGGGGGTGTCATACCGCCTAGACCATTCGCCCGTTCATGTAATACATTACACTTATTTTTACTTAGATCTACTTGCGTTTGCCTAGTTTCCAAAAGAAATATCAAAAGCCAAAAATACAAGCTCCGCTGCGGCTTCGTCCCTACTCAGGATTGAACTGAGAATCTTTCGATGATAGACACCGAGCCGCTCACTCGCAATCAGATGCAGACTGCAGGATGCTGGGTTGCTAACAGTCAAACGCCCTAACCAGTTAGGCCATAGAGACTGCCTGTTAGTATCCTGAAAATATATACAATATGATGGGCTGTAGCAGAGACCATTATTCAGACGAAATGGCAAAAGAGGACTCGGCACCGTCAAGGACAAGATTCGAACTTGCGCGCCCGAAGGCATCCGCTAGCTGGTCTCTGATCAGAGGTAGCAGGCGAACGTGTTGACCACTCCACCACCTTGGCTGACTTGTAAATGTTCTTAAATTTGACGGTAGATTCTTCATAGGTGGCCTATGCAAAACTTGATTTCCGTGAACAGGTGATCACAGACAGCTCCGATCCAGAAATGGCAAAAGTACAAAACGGCCGGTAGCCAAAAGATCATTGCAACCATCGGGAGTCGAACCCGAGCCAATTGCTTGGAAGGCAATTATCCTACCGTTGGACCATGGAAGCCTGCTGGTAGAAATAGCTCCATTCCAACTGTTGGTCTTTTGTAACAGCATTTATGATCAGCCCTGGATTTAATCTTTTCCTAGCACTCCCAGGGCGTACAAGAAGCGAGCTAGGAGCCTCAAATCTCAGAATTCTCGCTGCTTGCTATCATTCACATCGACCGTACTATGCCTATAGCCCTTCAATCTCTAAAGCCCTATTCGCAGGTCCCTACATGACAAAACTGGGCGTGGGTAAAACATCCCCTAAATCTTTGTAAAAGTTCCACCTGTTACTTCCGGTAATGCCATCCCAAATTGGAGTGTAAAGTGAGGATCTGGATGGAAGGTGTAAATGATACCTCTGATCCTGAGGCACCCGATCAAAGTGGATCGGATCCTCTTCTGCCAGTTTCGATCCCTCCTCACCAGGCTGTCAGTTCCCAAGGTGTAAGTCTGTTGGATCGGAAATCCGCGGTAATTTTGTAGGACGTTTCACGGTGAATCACGGCGAGTGTAAAAGCATATAGAGTGGTAAAAAACCAGAATATCATTGTAAACCTAAGAAACCCGCGTACCCCATGCATAGCCACTAGAAAATCGAAAAAACAATTTGATCCATCACAATAACAACGCGACAACACACCAGAATCGCACCAATATAACACCCATTCCCACGGCCACTACTGCTGTAAATCCACGCGCGCACGATTAATTTCCACCTCAATCCCACAATCCCAAGTAAACAATAACCCATACCAAAGAAGAAACCAAGGAAACCAACGATTTTCGAACGATTTTGAAAAAGAGAAGAAAGGAAAAAAGGGAAAGGAACATCGCAATCATTAGATATCAGAATATACTCACAATCGACCTCGCAACAAAATAAGCAAGCACTAAACTGCGCCTTTGGCATCACGCTTCTCGATGAACTTCTTGATAGCACAGTTCTCCTTTGCCTTTGCGATCGCCTTGGCCTCCTTCAACTTATCCAAATCCGCCACCTCCTTCGATTCGATGCGCTTGCGATTGTCGGGCTCGGTGTAGACAACCTGACCTGTAGCTCTGCGAGGGGGGAGAACGCGATGCTTGTCTTCACCATGAGGCTTCTCTTGCTGTTGCTTGCGCTGCTTGCGGGGTCTTGGTGTGGGAGAATTGTTAAGCTCGGAGGAAAATTTGCGCTTTTCCGCCATATTCGCCATAGTCGAACTCTGTCCCGACTTCGTAATCGCCGATAGTTGATGTTGACGAAGTTGACGAGGACGAGCTGTCTCTTTGAAGTCGAGGTGGCGGGAAGGCTCCTTGCGGGAAGGCTCCTTGCGATCGGCGAACGCGTTCTCGAAGTCGGAGCTTTTACCAGCATTAGACATCAACTCCCCATTATTCTGCGCTCTCGACTGCAAGGATCCAGGTGATGGCTTTCCATTAAAAGGATCGGTGATGACTGGAATATCAGGGATGACAACTGGGGATCTTCCAGGAGTAACAGAAGTAGAGTGCTTCTTGTTATTCCCGGAAGATTTCTTCAAAGCAATTGCAGGCTTCTGTACCTTTGCTTGTTTCTGGTCGTGTTCCTGGGAGACAGCATTGAGTTTTGCAACCTTTGCTTGTCTGTTGTCCTGGGGAGTGGCAATGTCGGATGCCTCGACGGAGGCCTTGCGCTTGCGAGATTGTTGAGAGGAGCTCATGTCGGCGCCGTCTGATCTCTTTGGGGGGGTGATAGAGAAACTGCTCGACTTGCGAAGAATGCTGGTCCTAGATTGGTGAGAACTCGAGGATGCAGGAACTTGCACCTTTGGTGTTTGCCCATGGGCCTTCTCGGGAGTTGGTGTAAACAAGGAAATGTGCTTCGACTAAATCAGATGGTTAGAATCGCAACAAAGTGGAGAGAAGACAGAACCTTTGAAGCATTGTTGTTGTTGGCAGGAATGGCGACCTTCTTTGCGACCGGCGCAATCTTAACCGGAGCCTGAATCGTCACGTTAGTATCTTCAAGTGAGACAGAAAAACAATACCTTTACGTGAATAACATCGTCCTCACTTGGTAGAGGACCATCTTCGGAGTTAAACTCATTGAATGCCATCGCTGAATAGATCTCGATCGGCTTGCCGCCAGAACCCGCTTCATACAAACGATCAAGAGAATCGCCATCAGAGAGGGCAATTGGTTTTTTCCCTATTGAGCATGTTAGATCAGAACAAACAGAGCAAAACGCGACAAGGGATAGGAGAGGGAGATTCACCGTCAACGGAAAACATCAGGATATCAGTTGCGAAGTCAAAGTCGGCGAATTGATCGGCATGATCTTCAAGCTTCAGAATCAACATCTGGAAATTCTTGACACGGCGCATCTTAAGAAGAGGACCCCCTCTGATCTGGAAAGAGAAGCGGTCATCGTTCCCGGAGCTGGAAACACTGGATGACTTGGTGAGGGCTGGCTGGTTCCAAGGGAGCTGGCGACCAACAGCAGCAGGTGCCTTGGTTGTGACTGGGCTTGCGACCGGGAAAACCGGAGCCATGCGAAGCACAGGCAGTGGTGGCGAAGATGGAGGATCCTGCTGGGCAGCTGCCTTGAGCTGGGCAACGGCGGTAGTTGGTCTGGCATGGCCAGTGTTCATCTGTCGAACGGCAGCCTGTTGTTGCTGTTGTTGCTGTTGCTTTTTGTCCGGAACCAAACCGTTCTTCTTCATCACCTTCATAATGTCACCGCGAAGCATCGTCATCTTCTCCTCACGCTCTGGATGGCCGACCGGTAGAATTGGATTCTGTTTGACATGATTCTTCTTCGGAAAGGGTGTCGGAGGGCGAGGTCCAGGCTTCTGTGCTGCAATGGCAGCCTGAAGTCGATGATGAGAGTCTTCCAGTGGAGCCATCTTGGGTGCTGGTAGACGGAACGAAGGCTTCGGCTTTGGAGCGGGGGCCGGTGGTGGTTGTGCTGGTTGAGCAGCGGCCTTCTTCATCGCAGTCTTCAACTTCGGCTGTGGAGGTTGTTGTTGTTGTTTGGGTGGGGCAGTAACCTTTTTACCTGGTAGATGGTTAGATGACGCGTCATAAAAAGGGAGGACAAAGGAAATAAGCGAGCAAAATGCAAACGAAGAAGCGATAGCATACCTATGGTTTTCTTTCCGGTGATCTGCTCATTGAGAGCATCGTCGTCCTCTCGAGCCTGTTTGGATAACTGCTTTTCTGTACAGTGGTGGTCAGTCCGGGAATGGGTGGCATCAGGAGACTCACTCTTATTCAAAGCAATAGCATTAGCAGTGATAACATCAGAAACAGACTTCTTCTTCATGCTCTGGAGCTTGTTGATCTTCTGCTGACGAGCAGCCATCACAGCTTCCTCATCCTCTTGTTGAGGCTCGAATGGATCGCTCTCATCATGAGAACCGGTGTCGTCGGCACTCTCAACACCCCCATGTCCAGCACCCCCATCCTGTTCATCCTCCCCATCCGACTGTGGTTCAGGAACCGGTTTTGCTTGTCCCGTCTTCTTGGGTTGGACGGAAGGAGCAGGCTTCTTGGCTCCTTGTTGCTGAGCCCTCTCAGCCCTGGCAGCTGCCTCACGTCGTTCCTGCTTGCGGAGCTTTCGCTTGGTGTAGTGCCACGTATCCTCTAAGTAGGCTTTGAGGATACGACTGACAAGATCAGGTTCCATGTTCCAGAGCTGTTGGAAGCGAAGCTCTAGAGTGGCAACAATTCGGTAGCGATCAAGTGTCGAATAAGAGTTCAGGTTCTTCTGGTTGAGTTTAATCGCCTTCAGTGTAGCAGCGGTAAGGACCAACTCGCGTCGGAGCTCACGAACCAACTCTTCGCGTCGGGGGTTATCGGGACTGATGCCGCATTCATAGTTAAGTTGCTGTCTGTCGGTCCAAGACAAGAAGGTGGCTAGGGATGGTGGCTTCTTGCCCTTCTCGTGGTCGTCGTCCTTGGTGAAAGTGGAGGTGACCTTGGGGACGGACTTGAACTTGTCCTTCTTCTTCTGCTTCTGAGAGCGCTTGCTAACCGGAGCGTCAGGTTCTTCGTCGTCGTCTCCGTCCTCATCGGATCCACCATCGGTCTGCTGGGCGTCGACATCGGCAGTGTTGGAGTTGTTGGTCTGTGAAGAGTTCTTGACCGGGGACATGTCTTGACTGAACTGGCGATCAGAACCGAAAGGGTCAAGTCCAGCATTGCTGAAGTTGACATCGTCCTTTTCGATGGCATCTTGCTCGTAGTCTAACACAAAGTACCATTAGCATGATGAATAATTGTGAGTGGGGTCGGTGGAACTAGAGGAGTAAATACCTTCAGCAAACACAAACAAATGGGGGGGACCGCCGTCATCGACTCCTACACGAGGACCATGCTCGGCTTGAAGGTCATCCGAACCGTCAGGCTCCTCGAAGTAGGCATCTAGGCCATCATCCTCCTCGTACTCCTCGTCGAGTGACATCTGATCGTGGCCTTCGTCGACAGACATCGGCTCTGGTTCCACGTACTCAGAGTGTTTGAGGATGCATCTTCGTAGGGGTCGGCGTCTGTAGCATCGACAATCTCAACGTCCGACTCGTCTGGATAGTGCTCATCCTGCTCGTACTGTTGTTGATCGTGGTCGGCCATCGTGATATCGCTGTCGCGGCCCATCTAGTGCAAAAGTAGAAAAGAAAGTGAAAAATCGAATAAGACAAGAGAAGATTTGCCTGAGACTTGAGAATTGAGACTTGGGAATTGGGGAAACTTAGCGGAGATCTGCTGGACATATAAGTTCCGTCATCGTGAAAGGGCTTGCAATCGTCATTGTCCGGAAGTTCAATATGCGGGGTACGTGTGGATTTCTGTTGATTGTTGTTGAGGTTGGTTGCCATTATTGTTGTTTCGAAGATTGTTGTAGACGGTAGAAGACGCGATGTTGACACCCGAAATCAAAACATTGTGGCTTTCGCGCGTTGTCACATGACAAAGCCATGCGCAGGCCCCTTTCGACTGCATGGTCTGATCGGTCAACAAGCCACTGTCAACAAACAAATCGAGAAATCATGAAGCCACCAACACCTCGAAGGGAATATCAGCGCTCGCGCATACTACGGTCATAATCACCGACATGGAACAGGACAACGAAGAAGCGGGCGCCGACGATGGTAACAATGCCGACAACATCAGATCTACGATTGAGAACACCATTCGAGAGACAACAACCCACTTCCGACATTGGAACAACGCGACTAGCAAGCAGCGAAAAGGCAGAACATATCCAGCACCAACCGAGTTCCCACGACTATGTACTTGCGGAGTTCTTGAAGGAGTTGAGCACATGGTTGGATGTGTCGAGGCCATGGAACGGCATAACCTGCGCGATATGAACCTCGAAACCCATAGGAGCCAGCAGCTCAATACAGATGTCGACAAGCACATAGAGGCACTCGGGGAAATGGAACTATTCAAAGCAACATCATGGGAAACCAAGACGCACTCGAGGAAGCGAAACGTGGCTGCATTCCAGGAGGGACTCAATCGCCTGCAGGAAGAAATCAAGTCATCAGTCCCAACTTCAAAGCGACATCGGAATGAAAGGGACAAGGCTCGCTCAATGCCGGTAACGATTGCAGACGCTCCACCGTTAGATACCGAGCCCGAGATTGATCCTTCGGACCTTCTGCATTTGGACCCAGACCTTTCAATGGACATCGATATGCAAGATAATAACAACGACACGGAAGAAGAAGAGGAGGAGGAGGAGGAGGAGGAGGATGCTATTGTTATTCCGGCAGTTCGTACGCCCCATGTACCGTACTCCCTCACCCGTCAAAGCTCAGCCATGCACATAGACGACAATGGGAGGCGTGAAGCAATCAGTCGAGTCGCATCGCAGTTGGATTTGGTTCAAACCGAAATGGAGGCGACGGCATTCAGGTCAGATCTCCCGGAGCCTAGTATGTTTGAGGAGGATCCAATGGACATGGAAGACGAAGACGATGACATGAAAGAGATCCATGCAAAGGTGTCTCAACAGGCAGATCGGGTTGTTGAATGGTATGTGTTTCTTTCCTTTTGTCCCCATATCCTTTCTCATTCTCGCAATCTCGTGGATTTGGGAGCATTTACTGATAGAGTCGTCTTTCAGGAGTGAACGTATTCATTCACGGCTCAGCCAACAACCGACGCCGGATGTCGCGTCAGCTATCGAACGAGCAGCACATATTCTTCGATTACAGCGAGAGAAAGGAGCTACGATCAAGAAATGGCGTAACGAAATCTTCAACGCTACTGGTGAATACCCAGACCACAAAGATGACGACTCGATCTATCTATCCGATGCCGGAGACGGTGATGAAGATCCAGCTCCTTACTTCCTGGAGGATTACGATATAGGTAGAGATGCCCTTTCACCACCCTTGTCTGAGAGCAATACCGTAGCCAAAAGCAATGCCCCTACCGTATCAGACAAATCCGAAGACTCCGAAGGCGATGATTCCGAATGGGAAGACGACGAATTCGACTACAAGGGATTGATGGAAACCCCAATCGGGAGTCAGCTGCTAGTATCCATGAGTCTCTTGGAGATCCGCTCGAGAGGTGGCTTGTCCCTTGTCGGCTTGCAGGAGATCGCGAGTTTGTTCAAAACTATCCGCCCAGACATTGCGCCATTCGACTGGAGGACTACTGAAACCCGCCTCGGAGAACGCACTGGCATTGAGTTTACCAACTTCGACGTATGCAGAGGCAATTGCTTCTGCTTCCCCGCAGACCGCCCCGACATGTTAGATTGCCCCCTTTGCCAACTGCCGCGTTACAAGCCCGTCAAAGCGACACAACCAGACAAGAAGAAGAAGAAAAAGAAGAAGAAGGACAAGGTACCGTACATCACCTTCAACTACATCAGCTACATACATCGACTTCGTTTGCAATACGCCAATCCAGAACGATCGAAACAGCTGCAAGAATACCGTACAGCGTGCCTGGCAGAGGGTAATGATTTGACGGACTTCTGGGACGGAAAGCTCCACAAAGAACTGCGAGGCCTAGGTTTCTTTTTGGATCCTCGGGATATTGGCGTCATTTTCTCGACAGACGGCTTCCAGGTGTTCAAGATACGCGTTTCCAAGACATGTTGGCCTTTGATTGTTGTCAATTTGAACCTGCCACCTACAGTACGGTATCGCGTCGACGAGATCATGCTACTCGGGATCATACCAGGACCAAAGGAACCGCGAGACATCAACAGCTTCTTGAAACCCTTCATTAACGAGATGGAACTTCTACAGAAAGGAATACCAAACGTGTGGGATGGATATCGCAAGGAGTTCTTCACACTCAAGGCCCACGTATGCCTCATCACTGGCGATATGAAGGCGAGAGAGAAGTTGATTGCTTCAACCGGCTGCAATTCAAGATCGTACTGTACCTACTGTAAAGTTCGTTCAGTGCGTGGACAGATCTACTGCTCGGGATACGGCTACTGCCCCTTCACACCTCCGAAGATTCGCCCCGATACTGCTACACCAAACTTACCACTATCAAAACGGAAAAAAGTTCGATGCGTCTATCCAACGAAGCCAACGGTCTGGGACCCTTTACAATTACCGAAGAAGACCCACCGCGATTATATCGAACTGATGGATGTTCTGGTGGATACGCTCAACTACGACTTCGCTCAGGAAAACGGAGTTCGAGGATTCAGTGTCTTCTCAATGCTCTGGTCTGTCAACTACCCTCGCTCATTCCCGCTCGATTCCATGCACCAGTGGTACAACTTCTTCAAATATCTGTACAACTGGTTTCGTGGTAAGTTACGAGAAGAATCAACCGGCACCAAGCAACCTCCGCAAGAAGCAGAAAACGAAAGCGACGAAGAGCACCATACATCTGTTATCGACGAGTTCATGGCCACCGGAGGAGCTACAACAAACGAAGACGAGATCGAAGACGAGGACGAGGACGAGCAACGGCCGGGACTTCGAGGAGGAAGAGCGAGAGCGAGAGCGAGAGCGAGAGCGAGAGCGAGGAGGACAGTCCCTTCCCGCACTGGCGTCAGAGAGAAAAGCCAAGGACGCGGTCGTGGATCCACTCGAGCCGGACGTGCAAAAGCTTCGAATCCGCCAAACCCTACCAAACCCAAACCCAAACCCAAACCGAAGAAGTTTATCCAAACTGACGACAAGTACTGCATACCAGAGAAAACATGGCAGCGAATTGGCCATGAGATGAACGTCACAGCACTCAAAGGTAAGCTCATTCATCGAAGCGTCTTCCTTCATGAAGTTTGTATGGCTACTAACGCATCATGTCATCTCTAGGTCTCATTCCATCTTCGTTCGGCGCACAGATTCGTTCAATCGCAGACCATCATCATCAGTGGAAGTGCGAGGAGTGGTTGCATTGGGCTCTTCGATATATGGAGGTTTATTTGTTTGAGGAATTGGTAGAACCCTTCTACACCCATATCGTCAAGCTCATCGATACGGTTCGCCTCAGTCTCGAGAAGAGATTAACTTTAGAGGAAGTCGAAGAGGTAAGAGTCCACATTTGATCCACCCCCAGCACCCCATCCATAGACATCTCGTGGCCGGTTTCTTACGTTGTCAAACACAGGTACGCGTCGGCTTTGTTCAGTTCATTGAACACTACGAGAAGGAATATTACCAATATGACGAATCGCGCTTGGACTCTATGAAACCCACGTTTCATCAGCCTGCTCACGTTGCCGACATCATTGAGGACTGTGGACCGAGTTACGTCTGTGCCTCTTGGAGTACAGAGGGAATCTGTGGCATTCTTGGGCGCGGATGTAAGTCCAAACGCGATATCTTCATCAACATCTCGAACAACATACTCCGAACCGAAAGACTCAACCACCTGAGGTTCACAATCGATCTCAACGATTTCCGGGCAGCCGTGGTTGACGCAGCAAAGCCAAACGCATTTCTCGACGGCGAGGTCGATCCACAGCAAGAACACCTCGACATGCTGAAGCAACTACAGGCTTCAAGCGACAGTGGTATGGCATTTGCAGATGACATCGAGAGACTGGAGCAGGCCATCAAGGAACGTCAAGATGCTGTGAACGTTCGTCTACATGACGCGACAAAGGACATCATCGAAGATGAGCTCCGGAAGGTGGATTCAGACAGCGTGAACGCGAAGGATTGTCAACGCCTCTATGCCTGGTATTACAAATATCTCACGAAAAAGAATAACAGAGGAATGTTTCTCATCGCTGAAGGAAATGAAGCAGCATCCAGACGTACACGGATATTTGACGAGAAGCGCGCCGCCCATGGCAATGCGATTGGCGATGATGAGCTGTGGATTATCGAATTCGAAGGCCAACCAATCCGATCCTCGCTCAGTAGCCATCTTCGACGACTGGTCACTGTCTGCGACCCTGCCTTCTGGGATTTCATGAAATCAACCAGTTCAGATGCTGGCGACGCAGTTGATGGAAATGCAGAGCTAGAATACTCTGTGGAGAAGTATCCTACTGCCCGTTACTGGAGCTCCGATAACCCTACTGGTGAACCGATCACTTTCGCCTCTTCGGCTATCCCATCAGACGGCCGTACACGTCAAGCATCATTTGTGCTCTTCAAGGTACGCGACGAGGACGAAGAATTCGAGTTTGGCGAGATTGTCTACTTCTTCATCGTTTGCCATTGAGCAAAACCAGCTGCGACCGTGGCGTCGGACGAGGAGAGGATTGATGAAAGCCACAAGTTCGCTCTCATAAGGAAGATCAAATGGGATAAGGTATGTGGATCGCGACTGCGCATGGTGTCAAAGGCACCTGGCGCGACGAAGGACATAGTTGTGAAGGCAGACAACATTGAGCAACTGGTCAGTTTGGTAGTGAGGAAAGGCTGCCTCATCATTGTTGGCAAGGATGGCTCTCCTTTGTAGAGCTCGGGCGCACTCGGGATTTCG
This sequence comes from Ascobolus immersus RN42, assembly GCA_003788565.2. Lineage (NCBI taxonomy): Eukaryota > Fungi > Ascomycota > Pezizomycetes > Pezizales > Ascobolaceae > Ascobolus > Ascobolus immersus. Next base: position 160,194 of record ML119717.1, on the reverse strand, counting down.
TACGTACTTCTTACTTTCAGACTTAGCTGTTTCAAAATACAAAATACAAATTTACATTCACGAAAATATTGGGCAAAATGTTCTTATCCACTTATCCATGACATGTGTAAAATCTTCTTGACAGGTATTTATGGATGCCACCTATCTCCAGCCGGTAAAATCTTATCTTGCCGAAAATACTGGTCAACTCGATGACTTGGCCGTCGAGGTTCTCCGGCGTCACATCATACTCCGGGGTAAATCCGATTTCGGGCGACGGAAATCCCCGGTGTCACATTACATTTGAGGGTAAATCCGACCTCTGGCAAGCAGCTGGAGAATCAGGTGTCAAGATTTCCGGGGTGCGTTACCCTGCCGCCACACAAATTTTGTCATGTAGGGGTTGCCAAAAGTGGGCCTTCAGATTCTCAGATTCTTCGAAAGCACATATCATTCGCATCTGTGGATATATAGCCCTTATCATACCCTACTCAAGCCCTATGCACCACTCGCCGCAACGACTTCTCAGATTCTCAGAATTAGAGCTACTATTCGCATCTTGAATTGCTAGCCCTTATCTCTCTCCTAAGCCCTATTCCCAGGTTGCCAAAAATGGACATTGGAATCCTCAGATTTTGGTGAAACACATGTCATTCGCATCTCCAAGCCCATAGCCCTTATCGCCCTCCTTAGGCCCTATGCACCGCCACAAAATTTCCCGCGAGTTCTCAAAAATCTCAAATCTACAGTTACTTACCATTCGCAGCCAGATATCCATAATGCTAAACCTTATCTTTCCCTTATACCCTAATCAGGTCAAAACCCGCCGACCATGGGGATCTGGGATTCTCATAAACAACATATCATTCGCATTAGCCAGTACATATCAACGGGAGTAGCCCTCATCTCTCAATTGATAGCCCTAAAGGCATGAAGTCTTTTGGGCATCCCAGATTCCGTAGAATCAACCCTTGGATTGCATTTAGATTGGCCCTAGCAAACCTGAAGAGTCTCGGATTATAAAAAAGCATATATCATTCGCATATGCGCATCCGGTATCCTTGAATTAATTAACCCTTATCACCAAGTATATCAATCGAACTCCAACATGCTTTGTCGACTTGCCAGATTCCGTTAAAAGCTCTTCCCATTCGCAATTCTTGCGGCCCTAGCAGCTATGTACGAGCGATCCTATGTAGATCAACTAAAATCATCTCACATTCGCATCGACGGCTGAATAACCCATTGCTGTACCGAAGCTCTAACTCCCATATATATTATGCCTTGTCCAATTCTGAGATTCCATGAACGCACGCCTAGTTCGCATTCATCCCGGCACTAGCAGATATGATGATCCTCAGATCAGGTAGAATCAAGTATCATTCGCATCTTCTGCCGAGCCCTTATCCACCAGACCAAGAAACGAATTTCACTACGTGCCCTATATACAAGTTTCCTTGCGCCATCTTTCACTTAAGGCGACAATAGCTCAGTTGGGAGAGCGTACGACTGAAGCAATTCAGTTCTTCTCCTGGTCCATCTCGGTCAGTAGAAGTCAGGAAATCGTAAGGTCCTCCGTTCGATCCGGGGTTGTCGCATGCTTTTGCCTCTCGGATGTTCTTATAAATCATGAGCAAATTTCCACAATGGCGGGTAGAAAGACTCCCAAATCAAGAACAATTGTCTTGAAGTTGGCTTTTCCCATTTTCAGAGGTCCAGAATAGAGCTTGTGGGCTTATTTTCAGAGGTCCAGAATAGAGCTTGAGGGCCAAAGTACAAGGAAAGCGGTAATAGCTCAGTTGGGAGAGCGTACGACTGAAGCAACATCAGTTCCATCCAATTTCTCAGTCAGTAGAAGTAAGGAATCGTAAGGTCCTCCGTTCAATCCGGGGTTACCGTATGCTTTTGCCTCTCGAGGCGCCACTTGTCGATGTGGAGAAACTTCCGAGCCCTTAAACATGTTCAACATGCTGGCGGATAGGGTTCAGCGCCAGAAAGATACACTTTTGATCTTAAACGAACAAAATGATACAAGGGGAAATGTATTGGGATAGATCGATAAGGCGGTAATAGCTCAGTTGGGAGAGCGTACGACTGAAGCAACTCAGTTCCATTCAAGTTCTTCTGATGATTTCTGATGATTTCTCAATCAGTAGAGCCATGAAATCGTAAGGTCGTTCGTTCAATCCGGGGTTATCGCATCCCTTTTGCCCCCCCCGTATATATATTCACAACCATCCTGCGAGGTTACTTCATAAGATCTATGTCATAGTTCCGTGGCTTATCTGGTATTTCGAAGATCAAATCGCAGGTCTTGGCTGTCTGATACACACCACCGTCCTCCCACTTCCGTCATTTCCTCATTTCATATTTCTAGCTAGCTCAGTGGAATATAAATTACTACTACAACCGTCCTCCCTTCCTTGCTCATGATATCATCAATCAGACTTCTGTCATGCCTTGCTTTGAAGCATTTTATCAGCTGCCGAATTCAATGGAAGAGACCTCGAATAATCAAACACTTCGAAGCTGATACAAGCAGCAATACACAAGTAAGAATCGAAATGCAAGGCTAGAATTGCTACCTATAATACACCACACCTTCTAAAGAAAACCCCCCAACAAAGAAAAAAATGATCGCACAGATCAGGTATGTAGTGCTGCTAGCTATTAATGATATCTCCCAATATTTTCCCTTCCAAACACACTCCAAAAATGTCAAAAGCAAAACCAACTCCACCCATTGCAAGATATGTAAGGCCTATATAGAACCACATAAGAAAAAAGGCACCTCAGTGCAGATAAGTAGACGAGACGCCCATAGACATCCCATCTCCAACAAGAAAACACAGACAGAGTAGAAGAGGCAACTAGAAGTGGACACTCTCCCTCTTCCCCCTACTACTCCGACTCTCCGTCCTCGACAGTCTCCGGCCGCCTCTCATACTCCCTCTCAACGCTTTCGCAAGCCCCTTCTTCTCTGTAGGGGTCTCCTTCTCTTTAACCTCCTTGACTTTCCTCCCGCCCACAAATACACGCCAACATCCTCCCAAGCCAACAAATTCCACTCTATACCGCTTTCGTACCCTCCTCTCCTTCACTGACCCCTCGGCGTCACGGACAGCTTCGATTTCCTCGAAGACAACGCTGCGTCTGACGCCTCGGCCGCTGCGGCGTGAGAGGTAGGATGGGCGTCTCGGTGCCCAGAAGGGGTGGAGTTTGGATTGGCGGTAGGTGGGACTCTGCGGCATGCCCGGCCTCTCTGGAGGCGTAGCAGGTCGGTCCTGTTCATCCTCAAGAGGTTCGTAGGTATGGAGCTCGTCGATGGTGGTGACGGCGTAGGTATTATTGGGCCCTGGAGCTAGGGGATTGGCTCGTTCCATTGGTGTTGGGGGAATGAGAGCCAACTGGGGGAGGGCAGGGTGGATAGGCGAGGTGATGCGACGGGGAGCTTGGGAGGGGTGGATGGAGTTGCGTTGCGGGCTGTGGATGACTGTGATTTGCGTTGAAGTCTCAGAATCGGCTGGTGGAGTTCTGGGTGGTGTTGAGGTCATGGATTGGTTGTCTGGGAGGTCCGCGAGGTCGGAGGAGGCGGTGACTTGTGGCTTTAGAGTGTGGAGAGAGTTGTTGGAGCGGAGAGAGGAGTAGGAGGTGCGTTTGGTGGTGTAGATGTCTTGGATGGTGACGTTTGTGTTGTCGTTAAAGTTGATGCTGGTGGTGGTGACTTCGGTGGTGATTGTGGTTGTGGGGATGGCTGAGGCAGAGATGCGTTCGAGGGAGCGGTTGAGTGGAGATGGGGCAAACTCGGACATGGGAGTGAAGAATTGTTCTTCTTCCTCAGCGTCAGTCTCCTCCTCTTGCTGTTGCTTCTGCTGCCTTTGTTGCTCCTGTTGATGTTCCTGTTGGTCGGTTTGATGCTTGACCATCTGGTGGTGGTAGTCGTCCTCGTTGTCAGACTCTTCGGTGGAATAGTCCGAGTCGTCGCTGCTCGTAACAATCTCGTCTACTTCCACACCCTCGGAGCTCTCATCTTCACTGTCATAGTCCAAAAGCTCATCAACCTGTGCCTCATCCTCCGAGTCGAAATATGTATCCTCTCCACCCAGTTTGACGCCAATAGGACTTCTCACAACCGTGTTGAAGACGCTACTTCTTGGAGACCCACTGCCTGGTGGAGTGGGCAGGCCCTTGTACTGGAATGCAATATGGTTTGCGTTTGGCTTGTAGATGCTGACGGGCCGAGGTATCCTGCCAACTCTTCGTAGTTTCCGACGTTCCTGGAGTTCCATCTGGCTGCGACGATTTAGGTCGCGGATCTTGGCCATGACTCGTTTCCTTTCGCCTTCGGATTCGGAGGAATGACGGGGTGTTGGTGGGAGCGGGTCGGTTGGTGGCAGAGCCGGGAGGGGTGTGATGACGGCCGTCATGAGTGTAAAGGTCGAGCCGTGAGGCGTCGGGAAGCTCTGGACAGTGACGAGGGAAGTATCCGGGATCGGGATCTGGAGTAGCGATGTAGGGCTGAGTATCGATGGTTTAGACGAGTAGTGGTGTTTTTTGGTGGCTCGGCGACGGGGGATTGGGAGCGGGGTACGGTAGATGGGGAAGGTTGGGCTAGGGAGCGAAAAGGTGGAGATTGTGGAAGTTGGGGAGTTTTTCATGTTTCTGAAGGCGCTGCTTATTTTTGGGGGTGGAGGTGGACGTAGGGTTGCTGCAGGATGACGTCGGGATATGCTGGTTGGACCCTGATTGGTGGATGGAGGCGTCGCGGCGACTGGTGCTCAATGCAGGTTTTTACGTGCGTTTTGGAGTGGGTCGATTGGTGGTCCGAAGTCTCGTTATGCAACTGGATGCTTGAACTATGGGACGAACAGGCTGGAAAGTTGTATTGTTTCGGACTGATGGATTAAAAAGGGTAGAGGTGAGCCGGCACCGTGGGCAAGTCTATGCGTTGAAGAAAAAGAGGGCGGTCCACGTAGAGGATGATAGACGTCAGATGTTCCAGTTGAAACACAACTCGAGTGCTGTAGGACCGATAATGACTGAGAATACCAACAACCAGGCTGGATATGCAGAGTAATTTATCCCGAATCTGTAGTCTCGAGATTTGCTTGTGCTGATTTAGACTCGGAGAATAAAAACTTTGTTGCTCCGGATCAACAGGCCACCAAGAATGCCAACTCCGTACCGAGAATACCGGTTCTTGAGGTTGCTCTACTTAGCCTATGTCCACTAAACAATGACGAGCCACGCTATCTTTGACGAGGGTTGCTCGCTATCGGTACTGTTGGAATGACGAGGGTCCTGAACTGTAGGGATGTTGGTGATGCGAGTAATCTATGCTGTCGATGGCCCCTGGCTATCTATCTATGATGCTGAACAGAGTCTATTTTGATGTGTATAGTGTGTAAATATCGATGTCTGGTTGACTGCGATCGGGCCGAACGGGAACGGAGAGTTGCAGATAGACGAGTCTGTGCTGGCTCTGGTTGAAATAGGTTATATTTGAAGGATGATAGGAATCGATTAAAAGTTGTAAGGATTGTTGTGCCGGTTAACCAGTAACGCAGGGTCTATGATGTTCTAGAGAATGTGTGTATGCAAACAAGACAAGAAAGAAAGATGCCGACTGGCCAAATGCAAAGGAAGATGCAAAGAAGAGAGAGAGAGAGAGGGGGTGCAAAAAAGTAGAAATATACAGACAAAAGAGGCAATGCTGGGGTACAGACTCGTTTTAAACTCACCAGCATATGCAAATCATCCCGCTCCCATCTGCATTCCAGACGAACCAATTCCGCAGAGCCAGATCCTCGGACATTCAGTCAGCACTGGCGGCTTCTGGGACAGTCGTAATGTCCTTTGTCGAGATGAGAAAGAGGAAGGATTCCCATAGGGGGCGTTGAAACCAGCCCACTGATTGGTCCTTCGCAACTACCGAAATTTCGAACCACCGAAGCCTCATCGCCCGCGCAGCCCTCGCCATTGGCCCACACACCATCCGCACCAGGCGAAAGCCACAATCTCCAAAAGATTCGCGGTTTCGAACAAGGGATCAGCCCGTTGGCGCCTTCTGGATGCATGGCCATCTTGCTGAAGCGAATGCAAAATATGTCAAGCCGATAGTTGCTGGCGTGTTATTGGTGCGTGGCCGAAATAGCTCCTTGCCAAACCTAGAGATTGATGTTTGCGGACAAGACCGCAGAGGGCGTGTTGAGGCCGTTGCTTTGGCTGAATCTGAAACGAAGCGACGGGTTTGATTAAACCTGGTAACCTCCAAGTATGAGTCCGCGACAGCCTGGATGCCTCATGATTGTGCGAAAGGCAGAACCGGTACGGATGTGGAGTGGTGGCGTCTTGTGTTGTGAGAGGTATCGTGTTTGAGTGAGCTTGGGGATTGTGGCAGGGCAGAATATTGATCGAGTGACTCTGAAACGGGATGGTGGTGCCGACAATTGAGGAATAGTGAGCCTGCGGAAGGCAAGTGAAAAACTCTTGGTGTCGCTGCGGAACCGATTGATTGGAGTAGAGCGAGTAGAGACGGTCGATGAAGGTATCATGAGATTTGTTTCCAAGTCGAGGCATGAAACAAATACGGAGGTTCAAATCCGGAATTGTTGCTGAGAGCTCGGTGAAGAGCCGCACATAATCGCCATCTTATCATGATGATCGGTCTCATGCAAGATGATCTCGCGCGATTCTATTCGCGCCAGAATTAGACTAAGCTAGACCTTTCCATATTGAGTTGGGCAATGACATCATGGCTACGCACAGGGCTGGCACGAAGCGGGGCATTTGTCAGGCGGAACCGAAACCCTTTCGCCTCTAAGGTTTTCAAGAGACGGGCAGTTTTGATGCAGGATACAATGGCAAGAGTGGAAGTAAACTACGTCAACGGCTGTAGGAAACGGGGTTACTATGAAGCGTCGTGATTTGTAAGGTACGTCGTATCTGGATGTTTGAGAGTGTCGATGAGGCTGGCTGTGCAGGACCACAGGGTGCAGGTGAGAAGGTTTTGCAGTCATCACCGTTGTTTCCTGAGACGAATGAGCACATAATAGCGACACAAGTTGAACAACGAAATACGGTAAAATAAGAGAGCCATATTCGCTGTTTAGAAAGAAGGGGTCTGTTAAGACTTAGCAACTTGCGAATAAGCTGTTCCCGTAACCCGTTCTTCGTCGTCATCACGAGCTTCCTTCCTTGTCGTTGCGCCTTCGTGCACAGAAAAACAACACTTTCTCCCAACCGAAAACCGGCGCCAACCAAATACACCAGAAAGCTCCAAAAAGCAGGGAACAGAGCGAAAACGCCACACTCCTCAACCACAATTACCCCAACTTTCCGCTGTAAGATCCCCCTCTTCTGCATCTTACCTTCGAGATATACCCTGCGATACAAAACCATCAGGAAGCTGGACGCGATAGAGAAAGAATACCTTTGCTCATTGGAAGGATACAACAGCAGCATAGTAGCATCACCAGTCCCAAGACAGCATTGAAAGCCGCGTCTCATTCCCACAAATCGGACCCTTTTTAGCTTCTGTCATCTGTCACTCCACGTCGCAATACATTTATCTCCCTCCGAACCTGCTTTGAACAAGATTCGATAAAACAGCCTGCATCCCGCTTCGAGTTTTTTCATCAAGGACTTTTTTCTCCCCCCAACCGTGTACAAGCTTCGGTTCCAAGCTATCCTCAAAAGCTTCTTCGCTCCTCTTCCTCCGTCTCCCAAACACCATCAGCTTTTATAACCATCGTCGCTCCTCTTGCTTCGCGCAACCACTTCTCGATAATACCATTCATCACGACTTGATTTCGGACACGACACTGGAAAGGAAACAATTGAAGAGGAAGTTATCAAGATACACAAGGTTAGTGACGACATCGATCTACACGCAAATACTCCAGTCGGGACAAGCTCCTAGGGTATCTGGGCATCTCTGAGAGATCTCAACCCCGCACCTCTTCCCCTTCCCTCACTCGCCTTCATCGCAATCACCCCTTTGCCAGTCGTGTTTGGCAACCCTCGATTCGACCTCCTGCTTACTTTACGTTGTTTGTCTGCAGATATCCGTCAGCAACCAAGATATCCGCTTGAAGCCACCCGCAACACATCCCACCAACCACCACTCACACAAGAACCCGACCGTTTTCGCTCCAGTCAAAACCCACGACACCAAGTTTACGAGTCTCACCAACCACGAACCTTCTTCACGAACAGCAATCTACGTCAGCCTACGAACGAATATCAGTCGTCTAAATCACCGAACTGTTTCAATCAACTACGGAACGTTGCTACAGAGGAGTTTGCAGAGGCAGTGCGAAAGTAGGACAACATATCAACAACATGCCTGTTATAGAGGTACGTCATTGATTTTTGCGTCTCCCCCGCCGTTCGTTTGGGCGGTTGCTTTGAGATCCGTCTTTATTCTACCTGAAATGGATGGCTATTGCTACCTTTTCTCTCTGTCATTGCCCTGTTTAGGGCTCTTTTGAGCCTTGAACTCTTGCACGTTATCGATTTGTCATACCACCTTCCCTCCTTCGAGTTGTCCCTGCATGACATGGGTGGAACGCCTCAGTGCCGACGCCGATGATATCGCTTGGCTCAGGCACAGGATTTCCTGTTTCCTCTCCACGACGCAAAACTCTCCCCATTACACTCTCACTACACATCATACACGCCCCTCTCACTCTTAAAAAGACTCGAGATACCCCTCTTTCCCCCCTTAAACGACCGCGTGGTGGATGATCGACAAAGCTTAAACTAACAACCAAAATGCAGAAAATCCAAAACCTTATTCGTCATGGCAAGAATGCCCGACAGAATGACTCGTCACCGACAAAACAACGACATGCTCACTCGGACCCTACCGGCGCCGACCATAGGAGTAAGGCTCCCGTAGAGGTGCCCCGACAGCAGCAACAGCCAGTCCCACAGCAACAACAACAACAGCCAGAGCCAAAGACCGATAAGATGGTTAACGACGAACTATTGGCACGGATCGTTGCGGAAGAGAAAGAGAATAAGGGCAAGCTGCCGACATACCCAGGACTTAGCCGGTACAAGCTTTTGGAGAAGATGGGCGATGGCGCCTTCAGCAATGTCTATCGAGCTCTGGATTTGGAAGGGAACCAAGGCGAAGTTGCCATCAAGGTGGTCAGGAAATATGAGCTGAACTCGAGCCAGGTGTGTTTCCTTTTCTCCTCCCCATAGGGCCCCGGCCAGTAGCTTTTGCTATTGGTTACGGTTACCCATTCTCTACTTGCTTGCCTGTGTTTGCTTTGCTTGCTTGGTGTTTTGGCGAGGTGTCTTTGGCCAAAGCAGTTTCTTATTCTGGGTTCTCTTGACAGCCCGATAATCATCTACATCCGGATTTCAAAAAAGTTCCAAAAACTGTCGAGGTGGGAACTTCCATTACTCCAACTCTTCTCCCTTCCTTCCCACCCTTCCTCGTTGCGCATTCCAACCCATCACGAGAATATTTCACGCTCGGACGAAGCTGGCCTTCTGGACGACGAAATATTAGCGAGGAGGAGGAATGGGACAATACAGAAAGATCATCAGAAGAGGCCACCCTCTTTCCCTGAGAGAAGCATGCTAATCAAGTGAGCTTATAGCGGGCAAACATCCTCAAGGAGGTCCAAATAATGAAACAACTCGATCACCCAAACATTGTCAAGCTCATCGAATTCCAGGAATGTCGGTCGTACTACTACATAGTACTGGAGCTGTTGAAGGGCGGTGAGCTCTTTCATCAGATTGTACGCTTGACATACTTCTCTGAAGATCTGTCCCGACATGTTATTACTCAGGTTGCTGATGCCTTGAAATACTTGCACGAGGTTAAGGGCGTTGTTCATCGGTAAGTCTTCCGGGATCAATTTCATTCGTTCAAAACTGACCGCATGACAGTGATATCAAGCCAGAAAACCTGTTATTCGAACCCATTCCATTCGTCCCCTCCAAGAACCCCAAACCAGTTCAGCCTGGAGATGAGGACAAAGAAGATGAGGGTGAATTCATTCCCGGTGTCGGCGCTGGTGGAATTGGTCGCATAAAAGTTGCCGATTTCGGTTTGAGTAAGGTTGTTTGGGACACGCAAACGATGACTCCTTGTGGTACCGTTGGATACACAGCGCCAGAAATTGTCCGAGACGAACGGTACTCGAAGTCGGTCGACATGTGGGCCTTGGGTTGTGTTCTTTACACCCTTCTTTGCGGTTTCCCACCATTCTATGACGAATCGATCAATGTCCTCACTGAGAAGGTTGCCAAGGGTCAATACACCTTCCTCTCGCCTTGGTGGGACAACATCTCCAAGTCCGCACAGGATCTCATCTCTCATCTCCTCACTGTCGACCCCGATGAGCGCTACGACATCAACCAGTTTTTGAACCATCCTTGGATCAGAGGCACCAAAGAGGAGACTAGACCAGCGAGAGACGCCCCACCTACCGCGACACCAAAGGTCGACAAGACGCAGTACATGGATACCCCACTATTCTACGACAACGACTTCACCCCCTATGCTCCTGGCATTGCTGGAACTCAAAAGAGAATGGACTTCCGTTCGCCCGGTGCTGTTGCTTTGAGAGAGGTCTTTGATGTCGGTTACGCAGTGCATAGAATGGAGGAGGAGAACAAGAGGCGCAAGAATTGGAAGCACGGAGGTCGAGGCGCCGAGCTCAACGGTCTCGACGAGGAGGATGAGGAGGAGGAGGACAGTGGTGTTGGTGGTGTCACCGAGGACCTCAAGAACTCGAGTCTAGCAGGTGGAAAGAAGGTCAGAACAGCGGAACCGTCCAAGTCGAAGCCAAGGAAGGCACGGGGCGTTTTTGAGCTTAATATGGACGGCGCCACGTTAATGCAGAGAAGGGCGAAGAAACCTATGTAAGGTTGTACTTTTGACGTATGATTGTACTTATTTGCTAGGTTATGAGGTGATGAGGGCTTGGTGTTAATGGGTGCTGGTTCTACTTTACCTTTGCCTTATCTATCCCTTTTCTTTCCCGTCTCTTCGGTTCTTTTTGCGTTTTATTCAAGCTTTACTTTCCCTCCTACCTCCCCGGCTTCCTTTTCCTTCCGTGCGTTATTTAGCTCTCCCTTCTTCTTCTTTCCTTTCTTTATCCTTGCGATGAAGCTGTACCCATCCATTCTTCTTTCTTTCCTTTTCATCTGAATCTTTACTCTCATGACTGGTTTTAATTTAATCCGGCTTGCTTTATTCCTCGCATGAGGTTTTGTTTATTCTCCATCCTGTCCATTCTTCTTGTGTGGTTTCTTATCTTTTTTTTTGGAACTCTTCCTTTTGTTGCGTCCTGGTTCTTTTTTTGTATCTGTTTTTTTGCGGTGTTGCGAGGTTCTTCTGTCGTTTATGGGTTCGTCTTTTTGTTATGACATGTTTGCGTTAGCTTTACCATTTAGTGAATTCATTGGTTTTGTTACCACCGTTGATATTGTGTGTTTTGATTGGATTGTTCTGATGTAATGCGAAGAATGGATGAAGTAATTAATTGGAGGGGGTGATAATGATAGTAACTCTAACTGATGATGTAGCTTGCCAGTGGTCGGTTCTGGTTGGAGTAAGGATGGTTGCTGCTGTGTGCCAACTTGTAATGTGTTGTATGTGAATCCTGTCGAATCTCGAGCAGGCGAGGGATTGAGTCAAGCTCTCGATTTGGGATGTTGGGTTTGCAAAGAAGAGAATTACAGGAAAGATACTCCTTTTCATCGCGTACTAGCCACGATCCTTGTCTTCGTCTTGCCTTCGGACTTTCTCTGCTCTGCCATGTCGTCTCGATGGGTATGAAGAAAACTGCCTATGGAGGCAATTAAGCATTGGTGAGTCTTGGAGGTCAATCTGGCTTATATCAGTTGTCTCTATGGCCTAACTGGTTGATACTGACTTCTCCTAGTAAACGACTGGCAGCTGAGAGCTGGGGACGGAGAGTTCTCTTCTCAAAGCTTTCATTTGTTTTTGACAATGGCTTGCCTATCGTTATATCATCTGTCTCTATGGCCTAACTGGTTAGGGCGTTCGACTGTTACAGAGGCGGGTAGAGCATGATATCATTCTACTTCCCGAGTGGCTATCGAAAGATTCTCAGTTCAATCCTGAGTAGGGACGAAGGGCCTGCCTTCCTTTTTAGTTCCTTTTTCTCTTCGCTTCGAGTCATTTGCACTGGTTAGGGCGTTTTACTGCTGCGTGGAACTTCACACAGAAAATACTTAAGCACACTCAGGGGTTTCCTCGGAAGGTTTTCCTCGTTAAGTATCTACTGACTCAGAAAGGTCCATGCATCTTCCTCAAGAGCTCATCTTTCTTATGATCCCGCGATCTTACCTTCACAATCCACACTTTTCACACTCAAATTGACCGTTCGGAATCATCACAAAGCGTTCATCACTACCCAACAAAGTCTCTTGACAAATTCTCAGTTCCATCGTCTTCCATCACTTCCCAGCTCTCTCAACCACCAAACACACTCGGTCAAAGTCATCCCCAACCGAAATCAGACTGAAAAGAAGCCACAACATTGGGCTTCTGCTGGTGCTAAGTACACCAAACGTCGCAATGCTTCCTCGCGACATGGACCCCGAAGTCAAGAAGCTGCATCACCTCATTCGCTGCGGAACGAGCTTTCTGGCTGCCGCCGCCGACCCCAGGCACAAGCAACACGACATTCTCTCTGGACAGCCTCCGCCACTCGCAGAGTCTACCGAGACAACTATTCCAAGCCAGACAGGTTTATTATTGGCCACGAACATTAGTACGTCAGAAGGTGATTGCCTTGCGTTCAAGTATTCTTCAGAGGGAGTCTCCGTCTGGAAGATGACGGAGAGGGTACCAGCAACAGACACAAAAGGAAAGGAGAGTGAGATCAATGGCAGCTATAGAATCAGGGTCCCCAAAGCTCTCGACTATTCTACCATTCCGGAAAATATCACTTTGGAAAATTGGATCCAACATTTTGCAGTTGGGTAAGTCTCCTCGTCTGTTACTTGTTGAGTTTGATCGAGAATCTGTCCCTGAGCCTTCTTCTGCAGTTTGCTAATTCAAATATAGAAACCTGACCCTTGACACTCTTGTTCGCGCTCAGCTCCTCACCAAGTTCATCGTCGAAATTCGATGTGCTCCGCGGGCTGGTCGAAATTCGGAGACACTTTGCGAAAGTCTGGAATGGTTCAACATCTTCTGCCTACTCAGCCATATCCGCGATCGCTTTTTGGTCCCCATGGTTCCGAATGAGGTTGCTAGTAAGGGCAACTCGTTGAAAGGCAGGCGATTTATCGATATGTTCACAAATTGCGGCACTGTGAACACTTCGCGCCTACAGGAAACTTTTGATGACGATCGTGTGACGGATCTTAGGCTTTGGGCATACAGGGGCGTGGAACGGAACTGGAAAGAAGATATTGAATTTGTAAGTCTACAATATGCACATCCTAAACAACCTGTATTCCGCTTGCTGACTGAAATATATAGCTTGGTGGGCAAGAGCCCTCCTTCGACGATGATGGTCACATCATACTGAGCAAGGATACCGTTCTTCCGTTCCATAACTTGATCTCTACCCTACTTTCCGGCATTTTTCAGCTTATCGGAAAACTATGGCCACTCCGCTATAGTACATTGTCTTCGCAAGGCAACACAGAATTGTCATCGGAGGCTTCCACAAAGGCAACTGAGGAGCGCGCGGCGGCGATTGCAAAGTACCTCAAGGCGGTGTCCGCATGCTTTGAGCTTCTTCGCGACATCTTCCTTCACTGGAGAAGCTTTCAGAACTACATTCAACAGCCAGAGATCATGAGCGTGTACAACACCGTGACGGAGTCCTATTTTGCAGCGGGATATGAGAGCAACACCTTCTTCAGTCAATACAAAAGAATATCAGCCTGGGCAGCGTCCACCGTGGAATACGCGCAGGCGACCAGTTCGCTTCTTGATTCTCTTCGTGGAAATACCTTGTCAATCACTGTATTAGAGTTTCCGGTGGGGGCTATCAGCAATACCCAGAGTGGACTTCAGGAGCTGATTGGCATGGTGCTGGACAGTTGTGTAGCTATGGGCGGCAACCTATACAGGACAGATGCGGTCGTGAGTGACGTCAAGGAGTGGCTTGCGAGACGAGGTTGCTCTTGGAACGACCAGTACTCTGGAAAAAAGCACCCTCGCTCGCTGATTGAGTCTCTGATTTCTCTTGATGAGCAGGATGTTGCCGCCATCTCCGAGCACCTTGAAGGAAAAGAGGAGCAAAAGGAATTTGCTTCATTGGCAAATAACTTGAAGGTAAAGTTACTACCATTCTTTTTGTCATGTTTTTCTAACTGTTTATGTAGGGAACTAAAGCATTCAGTCATTCCGTAGGACCTGAACCTTGTTGCTTTTTTTGCAACGAGTATCGCTTTGCGATTCAGAGACTTTGTTCCGGATCAGACGATCGACGAGGGATGATGTTTCTCTATCACAGACTTATCATTCCATGGACACCACCACCGTGGGAGTGTCGCGTTGGTGTCCTTGATGCAGTTCTGCAAGTCGTCCTAGAGCGTGTGCGCATGGTTTTGTATGATAACAGATTGATCAAGAATAGCTCCCGAGCCAGCCCCGCATGAGTTCCGGTCCTCGCCTTGATCCTGTTTTACAGAAGGCTCGGTAGTAAGCGATTATTATGACACTCGGGAAGATATCTTCTGTCTTTCAGACAACGCAGTCGGGCTATCCGAGGCGAATACTATCTTCGTAGGGAAGGAAATAACTACCAATTAGTTCCATTTATCGTAGGTTTCTTTTGCCCTCTTTTCTTTTATCTCATTTGCTAACAATCTCAGGAACACAAGGGAGAAAAGGTTGACCCGTGCTAGACGGGGTTGAAGGTCCAAACTGTTGATATCTTTCACAATTACGGGTTATATAGCCATATTTCCTGTCTAGAGCATCATTGCAAAGGGACGGCTCTCCCAAATCTGGTTGGAGGCTCGTTTTTTCGTTGTGGTTCTACTTTCTTTCCTTTCGTTTTTCTCCGGTCTCTTGTTATTGTTCATATGTTTTATTTTGGTATGTAAGCAAGCTGTTACCTTGTCTTAGGGCTATTGCAAAGAATTTTATATCTTGGAGCCCGAATGATAGCAATTGTATCCCGTTATAGAGAACATATCTTCCTTCGGATGTTATTTTTCGGTGAGCCGTTCGTGCTTCTTTGTGAGGAAAGCTGGTCTGCCTATCGATACTGCGGCTGCGATCCTACTTAAGTCTTTGAATTTTGTATGCTTCGCGTTTCAATCATATAGTCCGTCTCTATGGCCTAACTGGTTAGGGCGTTCGACTGTTACGAAGAGATGATGAGCACTAAAGAAGCTCCTATCTGCTCGAGTATGCTATCGAAAGTTTCTCAGTTCAATCCTGAGTAGGGACGAGAGTGGTTTCTTTTGGTTCTGGCCGGATCAGATATCGTCCATGCTTTTTGAAGCTGATCCGATCCTACTAAGTAGGTCAAGTACAGGTAACTTTGGAAGTAGTCAACCATAGTGGAAGAAGTTCTATCAACAGGGCCCTACTAGTGGATGTGGGATGATAAACACGGTCGGCGGGCCTGTACCTGCTCTCGTTGAAACCCCAATACTGAATCGAAATTCCAACTTACGTAAGAAGTAGATTAAGTAAGTACTTATAAGTAATGCAGCGCTTTTCATGAGAACTTACTTCTTATGTATTGCAAGAGATAGACCCGATCGACCGACTACAGTTAGATCCATGTATGCAATCTTGCATTGCGGCTCAAGGCAGCCTGTATGCATGCATACTTGAGTGTTGCTCACTCTGATTCTCAACTCACAGAACCTCCAAGTATATAAACTTACGTAGCCGGTGTATATGTTCCGATTAAGAGACGAAAGGATGAACTATTCGTGAGTCGTTCGTACTTGCGAACTACGTTTTCACTTGTGATGGGTATTCTGCATGTTCTCAGTCGATTATGCATCTCATAAGGAGGTACCCGAAGTGGGATTCGAAAATCATGCGGCTCAAAAGGAGAGCTGGTCCTAAATAGGATTTTGCGTTCAAGATGAAAAAGTCTTCAGGCTGCAAACGCTTATGAGCCTCATTGTGCGACTTGCAATGGTAAGCTTGAACGATGGCCGGTTTCCCGAATAGGAAGTAAGTGGGTGCACAAGGTAAGGGCATCAGATTTTTGTTTGCGATGAACTGGTAGGCAGATCGCATCCATATTTGAGTTTGTGGCACTCAGGCTTAGTGTAGCTGTGCGGCTCATATTTATTATGATGGTGTCCTTTCCAGTTTCTTAAGGTGGCTCTTGTCCCTCTTTAACTCCGAAGGTAAACAAAACTCGGCAAGCTCAGCATTTCAACTCTACACTTACACACCATCCCCATGTATGGAACGCTTCCACCCTGTCCGGACTTACGCTTCACCCTAGCTATGTGTCTTATGGACAGCACATTTGAGGCTCTGGAGCAACTGGCAAGACGGTACGATCAATAATGGAGGCTGCCAAGTGAGAGCAAGTTGACGGTGGAATTTCTACTATTTAACTGAGAGATTTTGCCTCGAACTTCTCTCATTCTCGATCTCATCAACATCAGAAGCTTTCCTCCAACAATCAACTGCGGTGCCAACGTTACAACGCTCTTTCACCTTTTCCAAAACGCAGTTGAGCTTTTTGACCTGCTACAGTTCCGAGTTCTACAGCAATCCGTTATAACAAAATGCCCGAGACCCAGCCCGAGTCAACGTCGGACCCAATGTGGTACTGCGTAAGTTCAACTCTGTCTGCTCTGCTTCCCCGTTGTGAGTACTAACAGGTGCATCTATCTCGGATAGCAAAAATGTGGATTCGGACCCCATGAAAAAGCTTTGCACGACGCCTGTATCAGTTGTGGTTGGTATCACGGATATCCCGTTCCTCCTGCTGCCAGACCCTCTAGAGGGCTCTTTCTCCGTTTCGTCAACTTCTTGAAAGTGCATAGAGACACACTCCAGTAAGTTCTTGCTGAATGCATTCCTGTCGGTAAGGGTTCTCTTGTACCCTCCTGCATGTTCAACGGCTACTAGTGTACATACCTATCGATATATCGTTTGTTCTCGATTCCTTTATCAAAGGACTCTAGCTCTACTTGATCAACTTTATTCCATTCCCTTTCTTGCGTTTTCCTATTCTCCGGTTCACTTACGAGGTGAACCCTCGGTTCTTTGTGTACTCTCTGCTCAGGTTCATGTTGGCCCTCCGCATTTCCTCAGCCGCAGCTACTACTTACCTACTCATGTAGATAAGAAGTATGCATGCATGTTTTCCCTTCTACTTCTTATTCTGACTATGCGGAGTCGTCCCTCAAGGCCTCAGTGTGCGTTATTTTCCTGTGATACCCGTTTGCTTGTCGGATTCACTCTGTTCATTGGTTTTGCGGTAACCGTAGCGTTATCTGACCAACAATTTTCTTTGTTTCTACTTTGTACTTTCTCTATGTACTATCTGGTCATCATCCGTGTACTCCTCAAGTAGCAATGTATAGGTTAATATCTCGCAATAAATGCATATTTGAGCATCTTTTGAGGTATCTTGCATGCGGGGAAGCAGGAACCATTTGATGGGGTCAATACACTTCAATAGCCTGTTGTATCTGCCATGCGTGGTGAAAGACTGTTAAGACCTAGAAAACAATTTGTAATGTAACAAGTAACAGCTATGCATTACGGCACAAGGGTAGGGACGCGTTGCCAGGCCGTGCTTTGACACTCGAACGTTCTTCTGTATACCTAGGTACGAGTTGGTGACGCGAATTATGGCTAAGAACCACAAGATTTTGGTGCCGATCTCTCGATATCTTAGCCATGATCCGCGTCACCAACTCGTACTTATCACCTACATTTTGAATCTGATGCTACGGATCATACAAGTAATCTCATCGAACTAGTTCGTGTTGGTATTTTGCAACAACTGCACTTCGTGTACTCCGCCGTATGCTCTCCGTTTGGTAATTACTTAGTAGTTCGGACCATTGAAAGCCCGAGCCTCCAGAAACACAATTTATACCCTGCCAGTGGTCAAACGAATACTTATCGCAATATCAGGACTAGGAGCTCCTTCTTGAAATGAAAGGTATGATATGTAACTGCCTATAGGGCGTGATATCATGGATAAGAGAAAGACAAATCATTGTACAGTAGATGGAAACTTCAGAGGTATATTCGGTACAAAACAATAAAAATCGACTTCCATAGTACACATGGAACCGTTAAGAAATATGACACAGTTTTATCATATATGTGACCTCGTCATCCTACTCCATCCTCGCTGGAATTCTCATACCCGTGATAATGTCCTCCATCTCTTTATCACGTGCAGTCTGCTCTTCTTTCGTCCAAAGCGAGACCTCGCCTCTCATGAGTTTGCTGAAGACAAGATTCCATATCTCCTCCCACACGTATTGCAGAACATGGAGGCGACGTTCCCAAGGTGGTGGTGACCACGGGGTCCTTCGTTCAGGCCGGAGAGCTGTTCTATTCCAAGGCTTAGGTGTAAGTCCCATAGAATGGTTTTGGACTGCAACAAGGTACAGGTCACAGAAGAGGCAGCAATGGCCAGGCGGTACTGATCCGAATGTCCAATCGCAGGCCTATAAAGTAGTCAGAACCCGATAGTCAAGTTAGGAGTGCAATACGTACGTTTAAACCTCTGGATGCGAAGGCAAGACCCTCGCAGACTTTAGGGCTAGTTTTGGCATCTTTTATCTCTAAGAGGTCTGCCTCATTAAGAGATTTGATGCAGCCCAGCAATGAGCCTGGGTGTGAGTGGTTGGAGAAGGATGTGCTCCAGCTCAGGCCCTGTCCGCGTAACCAGTCCAAGACATTTTGCGTGACAACTGCAGCATCGGGACGATTTCCAATGGCTTTCTTAAATCGACATTCTAGAATGGCTTCAATAAGCTCCTGAAGCTCTATCTGACTGTGACTGTACAGTTGTTTGCGAACTCGTATCCATTTAACTTCGAATTCCTTGCCATGGAGAGACCGGAGCAAAGACCTAACTGCACGCACAGGCTCTGCCACCGATTCTGCCCAATCCCTTATCCGTTGCCACTGTGCAAGATAACCGTTGCCCTCGCCGCGATTTTCGAAGAAACTTTTAGTCGCGTTTGCATAGAAAGCTATGACAGCTGGATGTCTGATGAAGTGCTGAAAGCTCCTCCAATGGAAAGCCATATCATGAAAAAAGGACGTGTACTCGTGGGCTTCTCTGATGGCACGTTGAATCTCGTTGATGGCCGTCTCTGAGTCCTCATTCGATGTTGCCAGGGTATATGGTTCCATGTACCGATACTTTTCGAGGTCCTTTAGAGACCTCCCAAGCAAACTCAACAGGTTCGAGATCAACCAGTAGAAGGGAGCTATATTATCCTTGTTCAGTGCGATACGTCCGGTGTCGTCAAAAGGTATTTCTTCCGGGCCTACCTGAATGAAGTATTAGCAGGGGTTCAACACATAAAAAATCAGATTAGTAAGCTGCAGTGTTTTTTACCTTCCGAATGATTCGCTTCCAGTCCTTCTCGATACCAGTGCAATTATGAATAAGAAGATCTGACGAGTTATGTCGGCCAAACTGTTTTCTCAGCGTCTGCGGACCATCAAGGCCTTCTCGCCTAAGGGTGAGCATTTCAATGAACATGCTACCCTCGACCCTCTCCTCCGAAGCCATCATACTAGGATCCATCGTCGCCAAGAAACGGCTACTGATCTGGCGAAGTCGAGCGAAGACGATGAAGCATTCGAGCTTGTACGAAAACCTGCGGGTATCCGGGCTGCTTGCATCTGCAGACAAACTTGCGTTGATGAACTTGGACAGAAGAAAGGTATGATCGTCACTCTCGAAATTGAAAGTCCTGTCAAGAGTTAGTAACGTTCAGTACTTACCTAAACAGTAAGAATGGTAACTTGCCCCCGAACAAACGCTCCTATCCAATTGTCCAAGGTTATGTCCTTAAGTCGGTCTTCCATAGGAAGTGAATCAGAGATCCCACTCATACTGTGATCCTTTTGCCCATCCGGATGTCTTTCTTTGTCGCTGACTCCTTCTAGATCTTCGATCTTCCACACATGTGCACCTTCTGAGTTGCATTCCACTGCAACAAAGTCGCCATTTGGACAAGCCCGCAGTGAAGCCAGTAAAGTTGCAGTATCCTCTCGAATCCTTGTCTGTTTGGACTTTCTGACGAGTGGGCTGTCACGCTTAGGAGGCCATAAGTGCGGGTCATAGATGGGTGAAGTCTTAGCGAGGAAAGTCGTCCCGGAACGGATGAGAAGATGTAGACGCTCGACCTCGTCGGGCTCGTCGGCAGAAGGAGTTGTCGACATGAGTTTTGGTTGGTGGTTTCTGGTATCGTTCGCAATTGCAAGCGTGAGCCGCCTTCAGATCCTTCTCGCTTTTACCCCGGAAAGACCGAATCGATAGGAATCCCAACCGAAAAGAAAACAAAAGACGAGAAAAAAAAAGAGAGAAGATTCAAAGGTTTGTGGGTGCTTGTCTGCTGTTGTTTCTCCTAAGGAATGGTGGTGAGGAATGTCGTTTGAGAATGAAGAAGAAGCTCCAGGGAGAAACTTCCATGCCAATCCGCTTTGGTCACCCACAAACTCACAAATCACAAAACATTACGTCACACATTTGGCACGCAGTCACAAAGAAAAATGCGAGCAAGTGTCAGGTCCGTAAAAGGTACAATCTATTTCTTTCTCTGGATGGCAACGTGATTTGTACTAGTACTAGTACTATTGGGCCTGATGCAAGCTTGCAAGCTAAAAGCCTTAGTGTAATCATTCCGAGAAACTGATTGTACAAAACATGAAATTCCCTATTGAGTCGAGCCCGTGTGAGCTGGCTTCATGAATCCAGGGCCCAGCAGCTTCCGGAAATCGAGCTTGAGCTACGTATGAGGTAGCTGGTACACATATGTGAGTAGTACATGAGTTTGGACTTACAGCTGTACATGTACAGACGCAAATATTGTGGCCATGTTTTCTCTCTGACTGATAATTGCGAATTGGGAACCTGACTCTGGCACGGAAAATCAAAGCTTCGAAGATCATCTCACAGTTGAGTTGACATGACCCTGATTTCCGTGAGGTAGACAATGGACCCAAGTCGAATTTGAGTGTTGATTGAACTTGGACAAGCACCAGATCACGGCCGGCCCGGTGCCGGAGAAATCTCAGCAGATTACAGCACAATACTCAGGCCCGAGATTTTACAAGCCATTTTTGAATCTGAGATTCTTCGATCTGCATACTAAGTGCATATATAAACACACACAACTGCTTGCTTACATCCCGTTCATATTACTCGGTTGTGCCTCATCGACAACCACATTGACAGTGACACCATGTGTACTGGCTCGAATCTCCAAGCTCGAGAGCGTACTAGCTACAGTGATGATTAGCAGCTTTCAGTGACAGTTCTGACTAGAACAACAGGGGATTGCTTTGATGCCTCGAAAACTTACATTTGCGGTCAAAATGTAACGTGGTTGTGTTGGGATAGCCAAGATCGTTGATAATTTTCGAGACTCTCGGCTCCATTTGATGTGCCCCGATGCTTGCGGTAGGGAATCGCAGCATCAACGGAGTGTAATGCTTGCTTGTATACACCCCAGCTACTTAGCACATGATGGAATTAGATCTTTCTATATGCTTCATTCTGGGGAGAACTTACACAATGTTCTTGCGGTTATTGTAACCAAATCTTTCCCGGTCCTGCTTGCAACAGCAACGACGATGTTTCGTGCGAAGTTCATTCGGATCAAATGCATGAGGAGTGTTAATCTTCCAGTTGTTGGATATGCCGAGCATTAGAAAGCCAGAATCAAAACCATGATACAGTAATTGTACCTTTGTTAGGAAACAACATAAGAATACAGAATCGAAGCATTCCTCTCAGTTTCGTACGCTTATTACCACTGGCATGAATTGACAGATCTGTAACGAATTCAGCCCCGGAACTGACACATCAATCATAAGCGATGCTTGAAGCCAGAAAAACATCTACTTGACCGTCGGTGCCTTTCTCTGCTAGTACCGAGCTCGAGCATCATGGAAGTTAACTCGGTAAGTCCCAGTCAGGACAAGAGTATTAATTTCCATAAGAATCTTCTAGAACGTATAGTAGAGAGGCTTGTGAGAGGCTGCAGGGCTCCGGAAATCTTCCGATTTAGCAGAGATAAAAAATAGAACCGAGCTCTGCAACCATCGGGAGTCGAACCCGAGCCAATTGCTTGGAAGGCAATTATCCTACCGTTGGACCATGGAAGCCTCCATATTTTCGTAATTGAAAAAGGCATTTCATTGTTGTAAGCTTGAAGTCCAAAAGAGGGCGCAGTTGACAGAGTACCAGGCAAAACAATTTACAGGCTTTCTAGTGTATAGGCCCGCTGCTTCCAAGCGGAATTGAACCGCTGATCTCCTCATAGGTCGCATACGAGTGAGGCGCCTTACCACTTGGCCATGGAAGCGGACATTATATCGGCTTGCTGAGCTCTCCATCGCTCAATCCGTTCTTGTTTTCGGCCCGAAAGCAAACAGAAAGCGGAAGTACGAAGGTGTACAGCAGGATTTCTCCGTTCCTCTCAACAACCTTTGTTTCAATCAGGTTTAAAGCAAAAATCAAAAATGGGAAAGGAAAAAGCGACCCTTGTAGGGCTCGAACCTACGACCTCAGTCTGACCTTCCCAGCGATGTGAATCGACTGATAGGAGGACCACACACTACCACTGTGCTAAAGGGCCTTGAATGTAATAAACTTCTCCAATTCGGTATATATTGCAAGAATTTGGAAGAGAACGTCACCCCGAACTCCGAACAAAAGATTTCCGCTTCCCGAAAGCATGACGACACCAGTTACAGCATCAATGGGTTATGGCATTCCACCAACACTCTACGGACGCAGATATCCTTTTCGCTTCACAGCACCACTCCAATGAGCCAACGAAAGATCATCAGAAATGTCCGTAACCGACTCTCTCCGCTGCTTCGGCATCTCAAAGACTGACAGCCATTGGCAGGGAAATTGGCAACGCCGGAGAGCATCACTTTGGATTAGTCCCGAATAGATTCACCAGGCGGACAATCCAAGAACTCTTGCGAGAATTCGAACGGCCCGGTCTTCACTTCGCCCTCGACCGATACGACAAGTTTGGTCTCCATATTCCCCTCGATCTTCAGCCTCTCGGTGTTCAGATACCGCTCGGCGTACACATACCTCTCGGCTGGGGCATTCACATACCAATATCGCTTCACGTCCCATTGACGATACATGCACCGAGAGGCGTCCACCTACTATTAGGTCTGCATATACCGTTCTGGGAGTTACCGTTCAGCTTGCATATTCCATTGGGATTCGAGATGAGTTTGGATTTCCTTGGGATGGGGTTTGGGCAGAAGGAGCGGCATGGACATGCAGGGAAGCCAAGTGCGGGAAAGGAGTGAGGCGGAGGACTGCGAACATGGGCCGAAACTGCCGTTATTGGGAATATCGCTCGGTGGTACATATGGAATCTGCCTAAGGTAGCAATACAACACCTTTGGAAAGTATTCCACCTGAGCGCCTGTTGTCGCAACACTTTGAGTGCATTATTTGTGCTTGGGTGGTGATGAGTGAGATTTGATGCGTGCCGAAGCCGATGATGCTTTGCCTAAAGCTCACCATACTGACGTTTGGACATGTCGGCAAGCATTGGCTCGAGACAGATCTGATGCGACCGTGGAGATACTTTCCAAAAAGCCCAAGAGAGCGTCATAGCAATACGAGGGAAGGGCGTTGATGATGGGCGATGAGGTGTTGAGCCGGGAAGATGCTTTGACAGGAGAGTGATCGAGAATCATCATGAAGTTGCAGATGCCCCTTGTGGAGAATTGCTGCTTCGAGAATCTGGGGAACAGCCTTTGACCTCACCCTGATCTAATCATGACATAGGCTGGGTGAAGATCTGTTTACATTCGACCTCATCCAAGTGGATTGTCCAGAGACATGCAGTTCAGGGTCCACAACACGAGTCGTCATGGGTGTTGGCAGAATTAAGGTTGATCCACTAAGGTGCGTTCGGGATATATTTGCTAACTCATGGTACGCTAACAGGGTCTCTATCTACCATAGGTTTTCGCCTGTCTTCCGTAGTACGGTCGATCATCTTCATCTGGGCGAACTCTCTTTGTTGCTCTCGGCTGGAAGCTCGAGCGTTTGTAGATCCTCTGATGCTTCCTCAATGATGGTTACCCACCTTGAAGGCTCAGCTATCAGACATGCATGCAATGTTCCGGTACAAGGCTTGGGACGAAAATACTTCTGTCGATCAACGTCTCCGGTATTCAGGGTCTGTGCAGCAAGATTCTCCGTTGTGCATTTGCCATCAGCAAAGCCCTCAAAGATGGTTGCAAGGCCAAATCCGAAGGTGGAAGATTTGGTGAGGGCGAAGATGGTGTTTTGTCTTGTCTTGCATGGTGCTGATCTTCTGTCGTCACGGTGGGTTCACTCGCGAATTTTCCCTCGTCAACAATGGATGGATCGGCAGTCGAAGACACACAGCACGCGAAGCCTTCTCGAAGGATATTGCTACATCGAGACGGCATTACCCTATGGGGTAGAAACTGGGACTGGCACAGTATGTACAGCCTGGTGCAATGCTAAGATGGCGCAATGCCAGTGCACCAGGTTCAAATGGCAAACGATTGAAGGCATTTGGTTCCTACTTGGGAACGGAGAATCAATCTGCCGTGATGGGGATCTGCTTCGATATATGGCATTTTACCGTATCAAGTGAATATTAATGAAGTTCGTACGGCTTACTGCTAGGGAACCGATGGAGAAGGCCCCTCGGGGCCTTTTCTCTTACGTTTCGGCCATATGCCGGTCCGTATTCGCCTGACAGATCTCGGAAACGCATTGAACAGCTTGTTGTACCGGCAACCTGTATGTACTTGGTGATGCAGACAAGGCCTCGGCTTCAACGCAATGACGAATGCAATGATGGTTAAACTGAGCTGGCATGAGGGAATCATTGTACGAGAAACAGTTGCGGCCACAATCTCTGTATCTGACGAACCCGCAACTTGCATTCCTTCGAGTATGTAGCACTTCATTGAGAGCACGGAGGAGAGGGTTACCCTAGTAATGCGCTGCCAGAAGATATAGCGGTGAACGCAGAGGTCTCGAGAAGACCTCTCATTGCTAAATTCATCACGAGGCATCTCATGATATTGCTGATTGTGCCGTCAGCCTTCGGAGGTGTATCTTAAGTAGTCGGTATGTATGTACTGTGCTTGCACTCCAAGCTGATACATAGCCGAGATTGCTTAAACATGGTAGATACTTTTAGGTAGACCTGTATTTGCAAGAGCCTATGCTGTACACTCCATTATGATTGGTGAATTAAGCATAGATTTCCGGTTTCGTTGACCGGCAAGCACTAATCTTACTGGTATCCTGACAAATCATCATGCAAGGTATGTTGGAGTACATAAATATGGGGAAGACAAGGCGTTTTGTTTTCTAAGTGATGTGAC
This sequence comes from Ascobolus immersus RN42, assembly GCA_003788565.2. Classification (NCBI taxonomy): domain Eukaryota; kingdom Fungi; phylum Ascomycota; class Pezizomycetes; order Pezizales; family Ascobolaceae; genus Ascobolus; species Ascobolus immersus. The sequence goes on along the minus strand of ML119717.1, from coordinate 134,651 downwards.
AGCCTGTATTGACATGTAGGCGATTTTGTGGAGATATTGGTATCTGGGGTAATTCTGCAGGTTGTCTGCGGGACTGATATGAGTGGCTGTAGAAATGCGGGGAATCCAAGCTCACGATCAAGACGGGTTGTGGGCCGAATGGTCAGCGTCCTCTTCAGCTCCTCCTGTGCAAATGTGTTGGGATACGTACAATAACCCGCAGGATGATACCTTTGGTACGTATATACGATTAGGAAACGTGGTGGCTTGCTATTTGTATGCACTTAAGGTACATATTCGCTCTTGTGGAGGAATCAAATCAATCAGATGTGGCTTTGAGCTCAGTTATTTATATGCTACTTTCTAGACTGCGAATACTCGTGGGAGCGCAAGTACATTCAAACGGGATGAAACAACTAGCATTTGAGAATTCTTCTCCAAGTACCATAGGTAGGAAAGAGATAGGCTTTGATTTGTAGCATGCCGTAATAAGTATTTTCAGACTGGAGATAAGGCTTTTGCTGTTATATGCCGGGTCACGGAGATTTCGGAGAATTAGAAGGGCGCCATGGCGGCTTCTCCGAGGAATCGTACGGAACGTTTGAGATCAGAAAAGTTCCTCTTCGGCCTTTTCGTCATCTCAATCACAATCCACAACTGAGAATCTTCGTCTCTCTCCGAACGCGCATCAGAAAGTCTATCGTATCGCCTCTCACTGCTTTTGGTAGATGGTGCATAAAGTTCATTGCAATGGCAAATCTTCATATGCAGCGCCTTATAAGCTTGCGTATATACCAGTCAATGATTGTTGCGTCGTTAACTTGGAGGCGAGCTGCAAGGCATTAGTTGCAAGAGGTATTGTAGAATCTCACTTCGACGCCTTTCGATCTCAGCTGCCAGACAGGGACATTGGAATGAAGCAATTCAAATACATGGCCGTAACGGTCAGTTTTGGCGCCTGGAATTCCGGAAACTTCAAAAATGCTTCTATCTTGGCCGTTGACCGATTCAACAAACCTCAGTCACAGTCAGTATTACTTCTTATCTGGGTTAGCATTGGGCCGGTTTACATCAAACTGAGATGCACTTCGCACTCCAATGGCATATCTATGGCAGCTGACACACTCTGTGAAGGAGATTCGGACACTGATATACGACCTGGAACTTCGGGTAACCCGTACCGAATGATTCGAAACCAATGCTCGACATCTGGAAGATGGTGATGTGCCTATGCGAGTGCCTGATGCCGTGCAACCACATTTCGGTCTCATAGCAGCAGCGATTGTGGCCAATTGAGGCAATTTTTGGTGAGTTACAGATGGCAGGTTACGGTACAACTCTGTGTGCCGCCTCTGTGGTAGTTGCATCAGGGATTATTTCCAGATCCGGATGTCTCAAGGTTGATGCTGCCAACTTGTTACGAAGTATGTTGACTTGTGTGTCCAGTGCACGTGGAATCGGTAGGTACAATGTCTGAGAAATCAACTGTCCGTTCAATGTCACGAGCTTCACGTTCTAACAGATTACAGACACGAATTCGATATGCTGTTACTCTAGACAGATTGGCATACTTGACAGAAATCGAGAGCTTCGGTTTCTCTATGTCCCCCCTGCCAAACTATGCCTCCGTGGTCCGTGCCATACACACATGTGATCTCGCCACGATTGGAGTTTTGAGGTTGAAGCTGATATTTCGATACTTGGTATCTGAAAGCCCGCAGCTAATTGGAGTCGAGATCTGAGACCCTGCCATATGTTTACTACATCTGAAGATCTGAGAGACCCTGCAAAGTCAGATTGGTATACCATGGTACCAATACTTCAGATACCTTAATTGGTTTTTACTCACGAACCTCCATACCTGCATCAACATGCAGTATGCTGTATCGTCCTACTATCTTGATTCAGCAAACAGGATGTTCATCGCTACCTTTATTGCCGTTTGTGGAAGGCACCATCGTTCGAGCTACAGCCCACTCAATTACCGCTGCTCTCTGAATCGGCACATACCATTACACGACATCTGTGCTGAGAATCCTGATCTTCATGGTAACTTTGCTCCTTCGTGCAAATAAACATTCCCCGATTGATTCAACCTTACGTTATGGGTAGAAAGACGGACTGATGGCGCCATGTTGGATCTTCGAGAGTGTTGCAAGCAGCCGCTCAGGGTCTAATTGACGTGCAAATCTGGGGAACGGACAGAATTTAACCGCCCGACTATCACAGTTTGCCACAGTGTGCCTATCTCATACATTTCAAGTACAAAAATTTGGAACTGGACCAGGCGTTAGATGAAGGGCTTGGGATGAGATGGGGCTGGTTTCGAGGTTGATCTGCTCTCCATTGGGACTATGAGCTCAGTATGAAGTATCTGGTGTGGCTTCAAGGCGCCTCGAGAAACATGCATATCTGGATGAGCAGGATTGCTACTTCAGAGAAATTGCATGTCGAAGTATGGTCTACTTCGGGATCTAATCGTAATCGTAACTGACATTCGAGTGGCTAATTCTTCAAGATTCCAATGATCTAACTGTCAAGTGTACTTGGATAACGTTATAACATTGCTAATGGAGAATTCAAGACAAGCGGTACGGAATTATCTGATGCATGAAGACAACTAGAGCTCTGGGCTTAGTGAAGCTGCGCCTTTCAGACTTTCGTTCGAGCTTTTGTATCTACCATACCTATTCACCAGCAGTATCTCCCTCGATACTGCCTCTTGGCCCATTTACGTAAATTTACTGTCGATATTCAACCGCAACGTGATATTTCACCAGGTGGCCTGCTGTTTTACAGACACCCACGGCATATTTATACCAGTGAGGTTATAACCGACCCTCCAACTTGGTAATGATTAGCGCTAATGCGCCTAGGATTCCAGCCCACCGACACTGCAATTCGGAGATGCCAGTTCCAACGGCAGTGCATGTCAATGATCAGCGCTACCCTTGGCGGCAATACAAGATGTTCGGCTACATACTTTCTCCGTGTGCAGAGACCTTCGTGCATAGTACTACATGTCCGTTTCTCTACGGCTATAATGGACGAGTTATGCACACTGATGGGAGTATGTACTCAAGTAGATTACCTCGGTGGTAATAGCATGCTCTTTCTGGGGCCCAATTCAACTCGACACCTGATATACGAGGTACTTGCAAGCTTTGGTGAATGGTGCACGTTATCTATTCGAGAGTGCAATATGAAGGATGCAATGTGAATATATCGAGCCTTACGATTTCGATGTAAGTATTTTATTTGAACAGATTAATGCAGGTGAAGTTCTATCTTGTTTTTACCAGTGCTATGAATACAAGTACAGCATTATCAGCGCTCTCAAGAGACGCAGCAGCAGGCGCTCGAATATATATAGTTAGCTGCAGAACTTCGATTCAAAAGTTACATCTGTCCTGAATAGAATCCACCTATGGCCCGTTGCTCCTTCTCTATAGCAAATACTCCGAGAATCCCTCTTACTTTCTGGACTCTCGGGAGTTGACTCCGCCTACTTGATTGTTGTCTCGGATACTCCAAAGGTCAAGAGACATGAAGCAACCTGCAAGAGGCTCACTACATGATGTACGTACTGCACACTCGTTGCAACTCGCATACAGGAATGCCGCATCTAAAGTGGCATTACCAGTTCGTACTCGCCCTGCTGCACCAAAGCGCTCAGCTGTTTCAATCTCCGCGGTTCCAACAACCTTATCTCCCGAGGCGCTTGCTAGCAGCTTCATGGCCCATGGCATCTCCGCATCACAGCACTGATCTGACCGAGCCTGCTTCTCATCGTCACCACCAACCCCGACATCGAGGATCACGTCGGAATCTCTGGAACTTGCCGTACCACTCGGCGCTTTGCAACGCCTAACTGACCGGTAGGCCGCTATTGGTCGAGCGGAGGGCCCAGAAGAGCGCTTGGTTTTTTCTTAGCATTCACCCAAGGCGAGAGAAATATGGTGATGGTGTGATGATTTGAGGTGCATATCGAAGCCGTGAGGGTTGCAATGCACTTTTAATTGCTGTGCACTGTCCGCAGATCATCCAATATTCTGGCTATGTATGGAAATGTATGTACTTATACATATGTCGTGTACATAGTCCATGCAGAACTATACTGACAAGGCAAGTACAAGGAAATACACATACTCCGTGCGACAAGCAGCTTGGGACGAGATAAACAAAGAGCGAACGACAAAGTCATAACTGCCATGTTGCTGTTTCCACCATATCTCCAACATGTCTTGGCCTCGTTTCCCTCTGCGGATATCCACCATTCCAAACGGCAACGTTGTAGCATGCTGAATTAAGCTGGACCCTTGAAGGTTCGAGAAGTGGAAAGCAGCGAACTGGCGTTTCGTCCGGCTCTGGCGGTGGGATATGGCGCAATTGGCTTGACTAATGGAGATGGATGGGTGTTTCCAACTTGTCCACAGAGGAATGCCTTGCTTGCCGAATTGGGCCAAATGGGAAACATACCAGACGTGGATCTTTACACGGCTCGAGCTCGGTACTTTTGATATGTAGTTACTCAGAGTTCGGCAGCGGAGAAACTGTTACGCCTCTATGAAGTCTGCACTTTGGTTACTCACATGATTCGAACTTTCTAGTTGAAGGAGGTATCGGTACTTAGGGACTCTGCTCGTTGCTAACTTGAAGCCTGATAGAATACTAGATCCAGTATCTTCAAGCCAGTTAGCCTAATCGGTAAGGAGTCCCTGTGCAGGAGAAGATTGAGGGTTCGACTCCGCAACTGATTCTGACGCCAGTCTATTGAGCTTCCCTTATGAACTTCATCAAAGCCTCTGTTAGCTTTCCTCTACCTTTGCGGTTCAGAGTGAAATCTAGATAAAAGTACAACCCAAGAGAGCATCTTACCAATTCATCAACAACATGCCTCCGTAGCATTCCCACAACCCGTGATGACCATACCACCATGAACCCACAACCCAAGCCCCTGCCACGTCCCACGCCTCGCCATTCACCTCCAACCCATATGCCATCCTCCTCAACGGTCGGATCCGTTCCGGAGAGATAACCCCACAACCACCCAGCTCTCATCCCGTGAAGAAATGACCATACGAGGATATAAAATCTGTCCCTGCTTGCCTCTCCCCTTCTCTCCGAGCTCCGCTCCAACAGGCACCAATAGTTACCACCTGCCCCCACCCGCTCTTCCACATGCCATCCTCTCACGCCCGCCACTCCGCGAACCACTCACTTCCGATAACACGGTCGCTGGCGCCGTCGGCACCCTTATATCCTCCCTCCTAGATCCTGAATCCTGAATCGTGCCTTCAACTCGTCACGAATTCTCTCCAGCAAGCAAGCATTTTGCGTGTCACCTCACCGAAACCCTTCTGTACAATGTTTCGTACGAGCTTCGGACGTCCAGACGACAACGAATCAGGCTGGGGATGCAGGCTGCCGTGAATTTGCTGCTGAGCTTTTCGCCGCAGGCTGGTTATCTGGACTCTTGTTCGGGATGTTTGGGTTTCTTATCTCGACTTGTTGCTGCTTACTTATTCGACATGGCAGTGCAGTGCAAAGTGGAGATTAGGGAAGAAGGAAGGAAGGAAGGTGGATTGCTCGGCTGGGTTGGCTGGAATTGGGAGGGAGTGCACTGCGGGGTAACTATGGGTGAGTGGGATTCGGAATTGGACCGGCGGGGCATCTAGGCATCGGATCGGAGTAGATGATGGATGAGCAGCGAGATGTACATAGGCTTGAGGTAGGTACAGTTTGGGTAGAAGGGGAAATAAGCTACAAGGAGATGAGTTCGATGAATGTACTAAGTACTGTTATGAAACCACGCATATCGTTTGCGTGGAGGATCGAGATTCGGTACATACAAGTATGTACATGAGGCTCCCATGTCGAAGTTTACAGAACGAATGCTTGTTTATGCCTTTCTGGGGCATGTGAGAATTAAGTTCCGGGAAGAATCAAATCTTCCGCTCTAGTTGCATAGCTCGAGCTCTATCGCAACAGCTACACAGCCATGAGCCCATGATGAGCGTGAATCGTACAATGCAGCAGTGCAGTACAGTACAGTGCAGCACCAACAGCTGAACAGACAGTTGGCGTGCATAGTGATGACAATTGCAACTCGAAATACCAGAAAAATTACCCGGAAGGGCAAATGGGGTAACAATGAATTGACACTGCCTTCGTCACAGCCCTTCGGTCGGCAGTTTCTTCCGTAGCACGCCCGGGATGCACCAGGGAATGCCCAGAGAATGTGAGGGATTGAGGGAACGATTGCACAGGGAAATGCGATTCGGAGGAGGAGGTGCCGGAGGAGGAAAGAAGTGATGTTGCTATGAGGATTTTGCCGATTTTACCCCGATATCAGCAGCGAGGATGAACTGCACGAACTGCATTGACCATTTGTAGTAGCTAGTTAGTGGGAGAGGAAGCGAGAGTGCCAACTGGATGGGGAATGGTTGCGGTGATGGGTGGTCTCGGGACCGAAACCTTATTTGCTAGTCTGGGCTCTAATTAAAGTAACGAACCACCTCATGTCTTCATGATCGAGATCCTACTCTGGAAGCTTCTTTCGGTTCATCTGAACTTTTCTTCCATCACCCAAGCTTTGCTAGTTTCCATCTCATAAGCTGCTTCTCTGTGATCTCGATTTCCCGCTCAGCAGAGAAGTGAAGCTTTCCACTGAAGCCCTTCTGCTCAGAGCTCCGCTATCATCAACACAAGCGGTTTGATGGCGAGCGGTTTCATGGCGGCCACAAGAGCTCAGGGAATGGATTCTTAGCAAACGTACAAACCTCTGGACATCACTGAATTCCGAAGGGCATAGCTGCATAATCCCCGCCAATTTCCAGAAGAGGCTTCAAAACCTTTCACGTCCATAGTCGAGCTACACCAATTAGCAAATCCATATTCATTATACCCTCAGACCCCGAATGCCCTCGTCCACATCCAATCCGTATTCTATTCCCAATGCACCAGTTGAACCGGCCCATCCGCTGCTGTCCCACTCCTGCCGACCATTCTCTGAGATGCCCATATCCGTCCCAGACCCAGCTATAGCACTTTCCAGAGGAACTTCATAACATTATTCCCGACCTGTGCCTCTCCCAAGTGCCATGCCAATTCCAGTTCATATGTAGCGCTCCAGCATCAGCCAACAGCTACTTCATGATGGGTTGTCGGAGTTGACGACTTGACTGTGACCTCAAGTACCCGAGTCGAAATGGAAACTGCAATTCTGGTTCAGTACAGACAATCCAAGCCAGTCCTTAGGCATCATAGTTCTGCGTAAATAGTCCTAGAGCATTGCTCCACCGTAGATACGCGCGGCAGAAGGACACCTCCGGCGGCAGCAATCCCCGAGTCGATAGAAGTAGAAACCCAGCGAGGCGCATCCGCGGCAATTTCTGGCATCTTCCAACATGAGCGCCCGTAAGTAAATATGCTGGGCGGATAGCCACAGGTCCGTAGATGCCCTCTGTGCGATTTGGGCGAGGAGGACCGAGAAGACGTGGCGCTGCTTCGGCGGGAGTGGAGTAGGATGTCTTTGGAGAACGCCGAGAGGCGAGGTCGTCTTGGATTGCCTGATGGGGCGATTAGTACGAATAGTGGGGCGGAATCCGGAAACTGAGAGGCTTTGGGGTGTTTGGAGAGGAATTCGAGCGTTTGATTGTGCTGAGATGGCTCTGTATTTGCGGGACAGTTAGAACGGGAGATGGTGGTGGACTTACCTTTCTGGTTCCTCTTTCTACCGCTTCTGCTTCCTTGACAGCTAGAGATAATGAAGTCGCCCGCGCTCAAGTAGCCACCAGTGGCTCTTACGCCCATACCAGAGCCTCAAAATCGCCATAAAGCTCCGCTCTATCCCATCTCGACCCGTGATTCTCGTTTGTCCTTCCATCGTCGTCATCTTGCCAGGCAGCAGCCGAGCCTCAAGCAAACCAAACCCGCCCAACTGACCTCAGCAAACGTCCCATCCCTTCATTGCAAGCTGTCCCTTTCTCGTCTCTCCGCCCTTCACTCTCCCATCCTCATTATCATGTGCCCCCTCTCAACCCACCGGAACCACAAAGGCGGGGTGCGGCACAGTCCAGCCGCAAAAGGATCGACCTGTCGTTTCCAAAACTCTGGGGAAAAAAGTGAGATGTTGCAATGTTGACATGCAGATCCCGCCAGCACAAGATCTTTGCGATGCCAGATTCCCGAAGCCCAGGATCTGCCACAAAGATTGTGAACAAAGCCAACGAGCAAAGCCCCATCTTGAAATAAACAAGACGACTGAAAAGCATGCACCACCGTCCCATTCCCGCAAGTGCATCCCGTTTGAACGTCCCTCTCGTTTGAGACGAAACCCAAAAGCTAAAGCGGTCTGGTCCCGACGTTTGCAACTCCACAAAGGAGGTTCCAGAACGCCAGAATTCCGTTTGCAATGCCCACAAGGAGTAATTCCTCGACTGCTCACGCGACAGCAAATGGCCAGAGATGGTAATTCCCAGGCGGAGTAGAACGAACGAAGGCTGATCCTCAAGCTGGGATACAAAGATGTCCAAACGAAAGGCAGGTGAAGTAAAAAGCAGCAATCCAGATGCTGAAACGGCATCAGGCACAGTGCAATTGTAATTTGGGGACGGATAGCTCGGCTGGCTCAGGCCTCGTGCTCCCGTCAAAGCTGTACTGTATGAATTGCAGACGTCATACATCGTATCTCGCACCTGTCACTCGTATCAATCTAAACGACAATGGACTGTAGCCTGCGATTTGACTAAGAAGAGGGCTCATTGGGGATGGCATATCCGACGGGCCACTCCAGCCAAAGAAGGCATCGTGAGAAAGTCCAGGCATCGACATTTCCCACTGACAGTCGCCGTCGTAGTTCGAGAAAAAGTTTCACGAAGCTGTCCACCTTGTTTCAATCCTTGCAAGTTTCTGACTGCTCGCGAGGGCACTTTCTCAACAAACTGCCTAACCTACCCCCCAGAGTGCCATGGGGTATGGGTAATAATTGCCGAATGAGGAGATAGCCATCGTCTACCGTGAAGCCCTATTGGCCGTGACAGTAGATTCATGCCGATGCCACAGATGAGATGCAATTTGGACCACAGTTTGATCCACCTTCGTTCCTGGATGAGCATCAAGATTCCCCAGGACGGCATCGTCTCGCCGTCTGTTCCTTGATTATCATTGTGAAACAGCTGCAAAAAACTTTTCCGCGCCTGGTGGACGTGCTGCAAGTGCTAGGGGGGGGGGGGGGGTTCGAGGAGAGAGAAAAACGATTGAAACTCTCGCGGTCGTATTCCAGATTGGGTAACATTGCAGAGCAAGAATCGTGGAATTGCGTGCGAATCGGTGCTTGGGGAAGCAACTTCCGGCGGTTGACTTCCAAGTTTTCTGTGCTGCGTTTCGAGGCGTCGAAACCAACGTCTCGACTCTCGCTGCTTTCCTCCACAGCTTCTCGCCCGTTTGAGATGCGTCCCGTCTGGCGGTTAGCTTTGCCGGTCGTCGAGGCGGAGGGCAGTGGCTTCATTTCCGTCTAGCATAAGGAGGCATAGTGCTATGGTGGAAAGCCCCGAGTCTGATAGGAGATGCCGTAGACCGTCGAGGAGGTCTAGATCAACTGGCCGATCGGATCCATTCCGGACTAAACAGCCAAATATCTCCAAGGTTTTTACCACAGCTCATCACGTAAGATGCAATTGCGTCTTTCCCTCCTTTCCTATCCCATCGAGAGTCAAATCTCCCATCCAGTATCACAAAGTGCATCCACTGCAATCCCATCGGTCGTTAAACTTTGCCCGTAAGCGTTCGTTTCATAACATTTCAAGATGTCCATTCTTTCCATCCCGGCTTTAGCCCCACCCTAGCCACTCCCAGTAAAGCCTCACGAAATTCCCCATGCCAAATGCCATTCCAAATCCCATGTAACGGCACCATGCAAGGTGATGTCATGGCCTGAGGCTTGTCGCTCGATTCAAGCCCCACCGGAATCGGTAAAGTCTAATTTATGAAGGAATCCTTGCTGTTTGAAATCGAGACGAGCTGCACGAGCCGCTTCCTCTCTCGCTCTCCCCTGTTGAAGGAAACAAGCAAGCACCCATGCTGTCTAAAGCCGTAACACAGGGCTTAAAACGGCGTTCCGAGCCTTTGGATGCCGCCTGCGCCAGTGAGGAAGAAGGAATGTTGCCGCTGTTGCACAGTTGTTGCAACGAGGAATGATTCCAGCCTGAAGGGGCTAGCAACTTGACTTGTATGCTAAAATAGCGACTGATCTGACGGGGAGGCTTGACGACTTGACGATTGCCAGTGGTCGACTGCTGCAGTTGGCACTGGAATGGTGACGTTCGGTTAGCCGAGAGATTCATCGTAAGTTCGTTTCGAGTCCTGGTTCAAAGCCGATCCGAACTGGCAGTGTCATCGATTTGTTTCTCGCTCCTGGCAAGACGTATGTAGGTAAATTTCCGAGCCTTGGAATGAACACTTCTGTCTCCTGTCAGTGGAATGATTTACACTGTCACTGTCATGAACCACAGCTCTGGCATCAGGATAACAAGTCCGGCTGGGATTTGAAATTGGTGCCCACTTGGTTTCCTATTCCGACCGATTAGTAGCAAAGTTACCGTAAGTAGCGAATTCGGCCTCAACACGACCACTGCAGTAGCATTCCCGACCCGATTCTCAACGAAACTCCGTCCCGCTCTGACCCACCATGCTTCCTCTCCCCTTTCCCAAGCCTTTGCCTTCCCAATCGACGAATGCAACGGCCGCAGTGTGAATGTCCCTCGCTCTTTAAGCTCAAGTCCCAACTGCACCCTGCACCAACCGTCCAGTGCGGTGCTCAAGAATCCAATTCACCCATCACCGCACATCCGCACCGCATAACTTAGGTCTCGTCTCAGCCGTCCATTCCAACTCCGCTTCCCGGCCACCTTCCTTACAGACCGTCGACCGACCTGTCGTTGCTTCGTCCGCTTGTCGCCGCATGGCTTAAAACAGCAGACCGACATGGCCCAAAAGGGGTAATTTTCATGCGGACGGATAGGCGACTGGTAAGCTCACGATCTTGCTGTTACATCGCTGCGGAACGGCCATCGTGGTTGGCTAGGACAAGCAAGGGCAACATCAAGAATGTTGATGGTGACTGGCCGCTTTCGCTATTCATGGGTGAGGGCGTGAAGCGGCGTTGCATGGAATGATGATGGGAAACGGCGGGTGATATTGAGAGGTTGGTCCAATTGCTGTAATGTAACGTTGAGTGAGGCCTGTAACGTTAACGAATGCTGATTGCATGCTGCCTGTCCCTATTCTTTGCTGTATCTGGCGTCCAAAGTCGTAACTAGTACTGTAGCTAGAGCTGGAATAGAGTCTCCTTTTCCTCAGCGACAACTGTACTGAGATTGCGCTGTCTCGAATGCAATTGAGCAGCTGTTCGAGTTTGTTGAGGTCGCTAACGTTCCGAACTGCTTCCACAGCTCTTCCAATTCCATCCTGTCTCAGCCCATCGTTACAGTCCATATGATGATACACCCAGACCCACCTGTATCAAAACTCAATCTCACCATCTGCCCAAACGTAGCACCATATAGCCATGCCGTAATGTAACATAACTGAAGTAATCATTCCTAAGGCCCAACATCCTTGCTGCCACAACGTCATAAACCACCGCGTTAAAAGCAGCCCAACGCCTCGCCATTCTCAACTGGCATGTTTGACATGGGTTCACAAAGTCTCATTCCTTACGCTGTAACTGGTTGGAAGACATATCCACTGCCAATATGCACTTCAAAGTACAAGTGTGAATTCATAACATGATGCTGCTATGATACTATCATGATGTTGTGCACGTCCTAATAAACGGGCAGGCTGTCTGAATTGTTGAGATGCAGTGGATAGCGGATAGACGGCGGGTACCCATGTACTTTCTATCCAATCTGAGTGCATTTGCACTTGTGGACTGACCTCATACTACTTGTGGTAAATATGTAATCTGGGGTGCTTGATGCCGGTAGGAAAGCATATGGATTCTAGATCGATTCCAATCTGTACTTGTATTGGCCTGAGGCATGTATCAGATCGAGGCCATACTCGTACTTGTACATACACAAGATACAGGACATGCTGTATGTACTGTAACTTGATCTTGCTGAGATGCAAAGTACGGATATGCACCCCACAATCCTACGTTTGATAGACATGATTGATCGAACTGGACCGGGAGTGTTCCATGGCCTGAGGTACCGGCTATCCCGAATATCCAGGCACGATCGAGGGGAATCAAGGTTGGGAGGACTGTATTCATATGCCATACGCCTTTGCAATGGATCTGGCATGTATCCATAATCCAGGTCCTAGTCCTAAGATTCAAGGCGGACGGAAACTCGTATCCGGACTGTGGAGAAGATGTGGTAGAAGATGTGCAAAGAAGCTTCATGTGTTGTAGTTTCCGGATATAGTAATATTCATCTGGCATAAAAGTTAGTGGACGCGTGTCATCAAAGTAGGCCATACCAATGCTTAGCTTGCAATGCAGAAGGGTTCTTCGGAGAATACATACATACTTCATGAAGGAGTTCCAGCTGTTCTGTAACGGCCTCACGCCTGATGGAAACGTTTTGGATGGATCGAGCTGCACAGCTGCAATAGTTGCAGTAGGAGATGCATCTCACGCTGTAAGTACTGACGGAGCTCATGGTGGACTGAAAATGTCGAGAATCGACGCCAACTCAACAATCCCCATAGAGAGTCTTTGCACCTGGCTTGTCGGTGCTTCTCAATTGCCATGCTGAGCTTTCATAAGCTTCAGGATAGTGCTCGAGATAGCTCGTCATCCCCATCAAGTCGCCGTTCGGTCCGAGCCCATCTACAACCCGTTCCTCTCCGCACCCGGCCGCACCCCGCCAAACCCATCACCGCTCCGCCCCTCCAAACCTCCTGACAAACAAGCCATCTGCAAGCTCACTGACCTTCTCACCCCCCTGTCCAGCCTGTCCTCTCCACAATTCTCCCATCCCCATAAAAGCTAGCCTACCCGCTAGCCTCCCCTCCTAATGTACCCCAGGTCCTCTTGCATCACTAGTTTCCCACCTCCCCTATCCTCCAGGCAAGCTTCGAGGCAGGACCGTTGGCCATCGTGAGGAATCGAAAGACATACGTAGGTGTATTCACAGCGCATTGCATTGCTGTAGGGACTGGGGCGTGACCAGAGGGATGACTTCATCGTCCTGGTGGTGCTGGTGTTGGCGGCGGCTTGGGGATTGCCTAATGAGGTGAGAGGGATGCCTTCTGTAGCTAGAGTGCTCTACTCTGGGATGGTCGTGGAGTGCTGCTTGAAAGATGAACTGCTGCTGCTGGCTGCTGAAGGTTGGTGATGTTGAAGTGCTGCAGAAACATTCAGCTGTGTCCAACTCTCGATGTTTCAGAGACCTAGATTTCCAGTCCAGTTGCCATGTCGATATTGCCTTCCTTGAAGCGAATTGCGAGTTTCCCCAACATCGAATCAAAAGTCTTCTCTTTGTGTCCAATCCAATTGCTCTCTGAAAGAACCGCCAATGCCGCAACCCGTCAACCCCCACCGACGTCACCTAATCCCGACCCCCGATGACCGCCTCGGAGAAGCACCAACCCGGCCGCACTGGAGGCTTCATCCTCGGCGGTCAATGCGTCCCGAAACGGCAATATTCACGGCCGGGGGGGCGACCCAATCACCGTCCTCGCCGTTGAGGTCCAATCAACAGCAGGCAAGCCACAGAGGAGGCGAGCCAGTAGAATGGGCTGCGTGGAACTGGTTGCCTTGGTGGGATAACGGAAACGAAACGAACGGTGAGGCTGAGACATCTCGAGGAGAGATTGGCCAACGGTGATGATTCGGCCGCGAGGCAACAACTGGAGATATTGATCCCGAGTGGATGGCGAGCTCGATTCGAACAATTGCGGCTCCTCAAGAGAGAGACTTCTTATTCGGCAGCGCTTCGAGATACCATTCTGTCTCGACAAACTCGGACAAAGCCATCAAGGTCTCTCGATACGAGTCCCCACTACTGCACCACGGCCCGCCTCAGACATCTCGAGATATCGACTTCTTTGAGGCCTCACGATGATCGGCTTCTGCACCAGCAAACGAGAATACCGTTCTCGGGCCGCCACAGCCACCGTTTGCGCCTTTCCCCACACTTGCTAGCTGCCGGTCGGAGTTGTCCAACGCATCTCGGGCCACCACAGAACTTGAAGAAGTATCGATTCCCGGCGGTTGAGACATTGCCGAATGTGGCTCGGAGTTTCTCGACAAACAGATCTCGCTGTCGTTGATGCCGCAGAAGCCGCCCTACTCACCCTCAGCAACCTCCCGAGAACGACAATACCCGAGTACCGACCCAACATCGATGATTCCACGCACCAACACCGGCAACCTGCATCTCATCAGCCTCTCCACAATCCCGCCTTGACCTTGCTCAATGCCCAAAGACCGGATGGGCGTACTTGCATGAGATACAGTATTGGTGAAGTACCTGCACGATAAATGAAAGCGTTTCCTGCCTGCAACAAGGGCGTCCACCATTCTGGAAGGCAAAAGCAAAAAGGTCTTGAGCTCGTCGCATCATGTGAAAAAAAGGTTGGAAACAAACAAAAGGGCGGATATTTTGACCGGTAGCATGGTGGAGGGTTGATGTTCAAGGAAGGAAGGAGACGTACGGGTCGGCGAACTTCGTGTGTGTATGATAAGAAAGGAAGGAAGGAGACCGACCGGTGGTGGACCAAGACTCGGGAACCCGTGAATGACCAGAACGGGAAGGGGCTCAGTGCGAACCAAATAGGCAAGAGCCTGCCAGGCAGACTTCGCGGGTTAACTTAAGGTTTTTATTATAGTTATAACTCTGTCGCTAATATAAACTCTCCTTCTTAACTTGTACATATCGCAATCTCAAATCCCCATGTTTGTTTCCACAACGCACTTTCCACAAGATCGACAACTGCAGTTCGCCTCTGAAATTTGAAACAAGACCATCTCTGTAAAGCCCTCAACAAGCCACAGTGGAGAAGCAGCACCAAGCTTTCCATTCTGCACCTCATCGACGCTCGAGGTTGATAGCAGTCCATTATTACCACTTCCTGCCTAGTCCGTTCGAGCATGCTGACAAAACCTCCTACAAAAGTACATACCTAAGCGACCTCTGTTAACCTATGCGCACATTCAAATGCACCAAATTTACACCAATTTTGCGGCCACCACCGGCGTGATATGTTTCATACGAAGTACGGACTTTGCTATGGGCGATACATATCCCTCATTTGAACCACTGCACCTGTGATGACTCTGCACAAAGTAAAGGGAGGTATCCACTCTGTCCATTGGGGGCTGCTACTACCTGGCTCCACCCATACGGGCTCCGGTACCGGCTGTATTGATCAGGCCTACCTACGAAGATTCTGCGGCCAACTGCGATGTTGCCATCGTGAACTTCCTCCAAACCCTACCGAAAAGGGGAAAAACTACCGTTGCCTTTCGTGGTGTTCCCAGGCAGCGGGAGGAAAAGCTTGATAAAGGCCGCAAGTGAAACCTCGTTTGGCGCTGCTCATACATAGGGGGATGGGTGAGATGTCTCCCCGCAGTGCAGTATGCTTAGAATACAGCCTGTATGCGCGCGTCTGCTGCTGCTGCTCGTTCGATCCCGCTGTCGATGTCTTCGGTGCCGAAGCTGTTACGTTTTGCGGTACTGTTTCAAGGCTGCTGCTTTGCCCGAGTGAGCTTCGGTCCGGTCTAGCCTGCGCCGGCGTGGTGCAGTCCGCGCCGTCATAATTACCATCCGTGGAAAGGTACGGGCCAAATCAAGCTTTGCGGCACTGTCCCGAGAGGGGGTAGGTCGATAGGGCGGGGAGGGGTGGGCCGGAAAGCTTAATTTTGCCGAAGAATTTGAGGGAGCCGAGGGCTGAGCTTGTTCTGGGTGCCGATTTTTTGGTGGTTCGGTGCAGGTTTTGTGGGGACGGGTTGACTTTTGTGGGTTGGTTTGAGGGTTTTCCGTGTGGGGAGACGTCTGACACGTCGGTTTTCTGGTGCTTGTGGAGAGAGAGCCTGCCGGAGAGGAGAGGTCTTTTGCTTGTGCTCAGGCTCGAGGGAGCTGCTGTGAGGTGCTTCTGCAAGAGATCGACGCCGGTGAGAAGTGAATTGAGTGGGGACTCTGGTTGTTTTGCGGTACCGGGTGGTTGCGTGCAGAAGCCAAAAGTTTCTTGTGGTTCCTCCGTTGCAGCAGCAAAATTCTTGTTTTCTTGTCAACCTTTCCCTTCGCTGCAGGTCCTTTGAAAGCTCTGCCTTTGCTTCCTTCGATTCAGACAGGCCTTCACAGCAAAGGGAAGCTGCCTCACAAGACCCACTGCTTCCTTTGATATCTCCTTCGGTACCTGAGCCTCAAAGCACTCGATAACCACAAAGCCTCAACCTCTCCTCCACCTTCCACACCCACGCCTAGCTCCAAACCTTATCTCTCTCTCTACCCGTCCCAACCCCATTCGGCAACTTCTCTAGCACCTCCTAGCCTCGTTTCGCCCTTCCCACCATCATTCCGAGATCCGATTCCCCCCACCAAGCGAGATCTGTCGGCCAAAACATCGTCATTCCAAAGGCACCGGATCGGCTTGTCCTCTTCGGCTCCACGCAAAACTTTTCACTTGCTTCCATGCAAGCTGGACTTTGAAAGGCTTCCACGCAACCTCAATTCAACTCCAAAGACATCCCAGAACGACTTGCACCTCAGCTCAGCACAACAGTACATAAATCACCGCAACCGGACCATACATCCTACCCAATAACCTCCCTCCCCTCGAGCGCAAAACTCTTCAAGGTGGATCCCTCCAGGCAGATGCATGCTGCAGGGCCTCTTCTCGGCAGCTCACCGACTCGAGGTCTTACATAACCACGAAATAAGCTTTCCCTCTTGTAACCAAAGCAGTCAAGCGTGCGCGCTATTTCCAGCGCGGACGGTAAGCCGGTGATGACCGAGCAAAATGCCATGCAGAGTCGACAGTCCTCGGTATTCCGTGCTTGTCTCGGTAGCGCAAGCATGGATACGAAGGATATCCACAAGTGGATTGCCGTTTCCGGAGGTTTGGGGATAGAGGGAGGATGGTGAGTCCGAAGGATTCCGAGGGGCCAAGCCGGGCCGTGGGATGTCCGAGATGGATGGATGTGTATGAGAATCGTAAGATTGTGTCGTATGAGAGCTAAGATATGTTAGTATGGTTGGATAGGAAATTGCTGGAATGCTTAACTTGGGTGCTAATGATTCGTGGGCCGTTTGTGTGTGATGCCCAGAGGATAGCGAGGCTGTTAAGAGCTGAAGGGTAGGCGACATCTGTCGATGAATAGTGGTGCCTATGCAAGTGTATTGTTAGTGAAGTGTAGAGATCTGGGGTTATAGAGAAGATCTCTATGATTTGACCTGGGAACTAAGGAAGCTGTAATCATAGGTGTCTTGTGCTGTAATTGCAAAGCCATAGCACAATGCTAAAGTGGGATTGTTTGACCTATGCTTTGCCGAAGGCGGTAATAAAGCATACTTCTAAGTGAAGAACTTGCTCACTTACTAGTAAGAGATGAGAATCATAAGAGAATCGTAATTACATCCTGACGTCCGATGTACATAAGTTGATACTTCAAACTCTTTGAGTGCAATTGGAAGATCATAGGTGCTCGTAGAATATTTGTAGCTGCTGGACCGGTGGACCTCATTTCTTTTTTAGTAAAGTGCTGAAAGTCGGAGATCTACTCTCGAGTAATACCGAAGGCAACACGACAAATGAGGAGCATCATAAGATAGTCGTAATATATCCTGATGCCCGATATACTAATCGTACGAAGTATCCTGATGCGCGATGGGCCTCATTGCCGAATAACGGGTAAGTAAATTGACGAAGTATCTTCTGCGCCGGTATACCTGTAACGACCCATTAGTACTGAGCTTAAAACGTAGGAATTAACTGACAGTAAGCAATACTAAATACCAAATATGGTAATAAACGGCTTGCTCGCCATTATCTTCATCATACCGGTTTCGGTATACCGAAACATAAATAGCCTTCAAGTCAATTAATTTTATCACAAGATAATCTCAAATGTCGGCGTCTGATTCTCCAATTACTAGAAGGGTAAGTAATTCGCAGCAGTTCAGATTAGTACCTCGAACTACCTGTACCAGTTTCGAGAGCTTGCAAGTCAACTAGCCTCGTAGAAACCAGATAGTCGTGCTCTCGCCAACGGCGGTAATGTCCGCAAGCAAGCGAATCATGTCACAAGATAATCTCAAACAATTCGAAGTCTGATACATCTGTGTTCCAATTACTAGAAACGTAAGTAATCCATAACAGCTCAGACCTCGAGCCACCCATAAGTACCGGTCTCGGTACACCGATGTTTCGAAATCCAGTACTGCTGAGCTGAAAACCATAGGAAATTGCAATGTGTCCCGAGTGCAACGGCTGTTCCTCCGTTATAGTATTACCATGAACGCAGATACTACCATAAAGTATCCGGTGCAACGGCTCATCTTTACTCCTCGGAAAAAAGACCGAAGGTCATGCGTGTGAGCTTGTACAAGAGTAAGAGTTGAAGAAAGTTCCAAAGAGCATCGAGACTGGATAGAGTATCGGCAAGCTGATATTCATCATCGATCTAATCCAGTGCATCGATATTTAAATGCTCATCCTAAGGTAGACCGAAGGTCATCCGTTGCTTGAACTTGTACGAGGTGGGGGGCAAAAATCACCGGTGAACTTCAGTTCAAGAGCCGCAAAAGAGAGTTGTGTTTTTGTGTGGGATCGACACACAAATCCGAGCCGAACTTTTGCCGATCATCTCTTGGTCTGTACCAATGATTTTTGCCCACCACCTCGTACAAGAGTCAGAATTGAAGACAGGTCCAAGCTTGCAAGTATGAGACTCGCTAGAATACATCAGTACATACCTCTTCTTCGTAGACCTAAAATCGAATGCGTGCCTGCATGGAAGCGAGGAATTGGTTCAAGCATGCAGATACCAAATAACGAAGAAGTAGCAGCCGTAATGATCTTCAAGTAGTCGTGCATGGGATCTCTGGGCTATGCTCAAGGATACCGACGATATACTGTATTCGATTGCAAAGAAATGGGATCCTATTCGATATTAGCTCTGACGAATCCATGAACTTCATCCCTTACCTTTGGGAACGTATGCCGAAAGGCATACGAAGTATCTGGTCATGTTCCTCTCGAGCTAGATCTCTCAATAGTAGGCACCAACAGCTTCCAGCATACCAAGGGGTAAAAGATATTGGCACTGGACGCTGGCTAGCAATCCGGTAGTAGCTCCAATCCAGACACCCGCCTAGGCAACCTTCTTGGTTAACCTTGGAAGACCGATAAACTGTATGAGATGCGGTGCATGCTAACCACAAGGTCGCATATTATACCAGCTGCATTGGGAGATTCTGAGCCAGTAATCAGTATCGTAACCAAGAGTTTCTACTCGTAATCCCGAGCCTTTAGAGTCTGGTAATAGCTCAGAAATGGTGCGGAAGAAATATCCGAGCTGATGATCATCGTACTAGCCATGCCGTTACGAATCCTGAAGACGTATGCACAAAATTTCGATTGACGATCTGTGCCTGTGCTTCTCCGCACGTTCCAAACCCAGTACCAGGCATGAGCTGATCAACTGCAGTGGATCTCATCGGACTGGCTCAGGAGTAGCTGCCCCGGTGGGGTTACGATCCGAGATGTTTTGTGTCGAATATGCGCCCGTCATAGGGTATCCGAGGTGCCGAAGCCGAGTGCAGCCGAAGATATATTAAAGATGTACCGAGACACGATTATTACCGTATCCGTCCGGTGGAAAGACCTGATAGCCAATCAGCAATTCGCTTTCACTCACACTTTTAATCCTTACCGTATGCATGCATAACAAGCATCAATGTCGAGATTTCGTCCTGAATGAGGACGCATCCGATGGATTCCTTGGCTCGGTATAACAAGTAGTGATATAACTTCTTTAATTCGGCACCGGCCGTGGGGTAGGTGAAAAACTCTGGCAGAGTAAACGTATAGCAGCATTCCCGATGTGGAAGCTGTTAGCGTGCTATATTTGTGCTGATATAACTGCACTGCTTAGTTTGTTAGACTCGTATCTCTGAATAGGATGGGGCAAAGTTTTACATATCAGCGATATAATTAGAGCTCGATCCAGTACTACTAAGGAAAAGTATTCCAATACTGCCCATAATCCGCAAGAAGTACCCTTCAGACCGTTACGGCATATTTAGAAATCATTGAAGTGTTTCGCAGGTCCATTCGAAGGCGAAGTCGTACAAGAAGCTAAAGATGTCACTATAATCAGTTACTCGTCCCCAAGGGTTGGTTGTCTTCCGACAACGACAATTTTTGGTCCTTTGGAAAAAATGGCACCCTCCGCAGGAGGGTGCCCTGCAGCCCAACGAAACCTATGGCTCAACGCGAAAACGCCAAGCCTCTGCAGGCAATGAAACGGAATGAGCTAGGGGCGATGAGTAAGCTCTTTCTGCCTTTGGCGGAACCTGATGACGGTGATGGATCGGAGAGGCGATGTTCTCGCCAAACCTCCGTAGCAAGCAACACAGCAAACAATCATAGTGGTGCCAGACCATTTTCAGCTCATTATGAGCCAATCTTGTGCTTGTGAGTGTTCTTTTCTGTATCAAACACTGCTAATCATATGCTCTTAGCTTTTCTTCAACCAAAGCACCATGCAAACTACCTACCTTCACAACTTTTTGCCGCCAACGCTTCTCAGAATACCTCGAGCGACATAACACAACCATTCATCCTCTTTACGACATGCTTTTCGGCGCTTTGGACCTATTCATCTACAACAGTAATCAAAGTTTGATGGAGAATCATGGATTGGAGATAGTGAACGTACAGTGGCAGTTTGGTTGGGTCTCTTTATACGCTTTTGTTACTACGGGATGGATATTTCAACGGCGAACACAAAGATGGAGACATTTGTCACTCGGATTGGGTTCCAATCAGTAACACGGACGGTTCTGAGAAGTCAAAAGTACTGGAGGATCATGATTATGCTAGTAAGTCTTCAAACGATCCCCAGTCATCGCCATCTGGCCACCCAAGCGTTCCAAATACACCCTCTTCCTCTCGTACCATATCATTCTCCTCAATCCCAGCTTTCACGTCTGGCAGAACCTCCGGCATTAACTCAGAAGGATCCAAGTCTAATGCTGTAACTCCAGGGATAAACGGCCACCAGGACAATAAAGCAGGGAGGTCAACAATGATTCCACCATCTTCGCCAATCATTCGGTATCCAGCAATCGATTCACCAGTCTTACCAACAAACGATCCAACGTTTAGTCCAATCCAATCATCAGAGTCATCGGCAAGGTTCTCCCATCCATATGCAGGCCGATTAAAGTCCCATAATGAATGCGTTGCATATTCATTTAACAAGCGGGCTTGTTTGGGAGTACTTGAAACGAATGCCAGCCGCCCTTCGCGTTGCAGATGGAGTCCACAGTCAATCCGGCCTCGAGATTTCGCAGATGCCCAGGTGAGCCATCTATTGAAGCCCTTCTTCCGCTGTCTAATGTCTTTCATAAGGGACTTCCAGGCTGCCGTTTTTTCCCGTTCGGCCTTTGCTGCCGCACGGGCAACTGTCGCTTCAGCTTTCCGAAGTTCCTCTGCATGCCGATCCTTAATCATCTGGCGGGCCGTTGCGGCATAGAGAACACCACCATGCTACACAATGATGCTGATTAGTATCACAGATCACAGACGATACAGGACCGAGCTTGAGAAGAAAGGTAATACGAACCTGGATTTGCCGACGTCCGGATTTCCGACGCAGTTCCCGTACTTTTTGTGCCGCTGTTGTTTGCTCGAGTTGTTTACGAGCAACGGTTCCTGCAGTCGCTTGGACGACTGATCCCTTGAAGATTTTTGCAAACTTACGGCGAAGCGGGCTCGGAAGGGCGCCAAATTCTTCCGTGTCAACTACATCCACAATACGACGTTTCAGTGTGCGTACTGTATTCGGTGTTGTTGGTATTTCCGGTGCAAGCTGATCCTCAGGTGTAACGGCACGCTCTGGCTTTGGCTCGCTCTCAGGCTCTCGGAGCTGCTCAAGAACTGCTTCGGGATTGAATGGATAAAGACCTGAACGTCGGAAGGCCGATTTGATTGTGTCTTCCTTCAAGGCTGACTCACGGATAGAGTAAAGGTTTGATAAGAATTCAATCTTGTCAAACTCCGGGCATCCTAGCCGTGTTGCTTCTTCGATCGCCTTCGAGTGGTAGTGCTTATAAGGCTGAAAGACTGCGACATCGAGTGGTTGAAGGAGGTGGGTAGAGTGCGAGGGAAGACAAATTGGGATGATTTTGGCGTTATCGCAATAGTCAATGAATTCCTTTGTGCAATGTGATGTATGGCCATCCAGTACTAACAGCCGATATTCACCCTTTTGGGTTAACTTGGTGAATTTATCGACGTGTTTGATCCAGAAGAGACTGAGTTGATCGTTTGAGTATCCAGTTTCCGAGATTGCGACAAGGAAGTCGTCCCCCAAGCCCGTTTCAGCGTACCATGCCTCGAGGTGAATTGATCCAGGGAGGATTATCATAGGTGGGATAAAGCGTCCGGCTGCACTGATGGTCTCAATAACTGTTATGAGATCTCGACAGTTAGAGGTCCCAAGTGTGATGCGACGGTCACCATCTAACGTCACAACCCACATGTCCTTTCCCATGCCTGAACGGAAGCCACTCTCATCACCATTCCACATATCCTCTTTTTGAATATTTAACTTCCGGCAAGTTCTTTCAAACTTATCTTCCAACCAACGGCGGATTGTTTCTGGTGATTGTGCGATTTTTCTATCGGCATCGATTGAACGTTGTTTAATTTTGACGTATTCAGGGTGACGCTTTAGGAAACGGGCTGACCATCCTTCACTGACTGTTGGGGCTGGCCCAGAGCCTTCATGATGCATAGCCAATATCTCATTCGCATATCCATCGATGTCTGATAGGAGTGGTGATGTGCCGATTTCGTCAAGACATTTGAGGTGTGAGCATAGCGATGCTTCTTGCTCTTCTGTTAACTTGCGGTTGACGGGCTCACGATCCATCTTTGAGGGCCTTCCTTTCCATCTTGCCAATAATCGAGTATAAGGAAGCTTATAATTACGTGCATGCCAGCTAATATTTGGCCGCTCGATACCATTTTGTCGCCAGTCGTTGATGAGTGCAATAATTCGGGCTTCGCTTTCGGCGTAGGTCTCTTTTGGCTGGGGAGGTAGTGCGGCTGGGATAGGATGATATGGAGAAGATTTGTGCAATAAAGAAGAGGACTTTTTGGACGCAATCTGTCTGTTGAAGATATACATTTGGGGGAGATTTCGGGCAGTTTAATGTGCTGGTGATGGGTATAATTCGAGGTTGAAGAAGTGAATCTGAAGTGGAGTAGCAAAACTCGACTCTCAGGGGGTGGTTACACGGACGATTGCGTTGTCACGTCGAAATGGAGGCCAAGATCACTTTTTGGCGTTGAGCCATAGGTTTCGTTGGGCTGCAGGGCACCCTCCTGCGGAGGGTGCCATTTTTTCCAAAGGACCAAAAATTGTCGTTGTCGGAAGACAACCAACCCTTGGGGACGAGTATCCTCGGCGCAGGCTCACAATTGCAAAGAAAGCTCTTCAGAGAAACCGGCTGGACCCGGTCATAGCTCTCGTAAGAGTTATCGAATCCTCAGCCATAACCATAATCGATATATAATCGAAAGCACATATTACGTGCTGATATTAGCAAGTCCATCATGGGCATGAGCTCCGTCGACTTCAAGAGACAGCTCTTTGCAATATTAGGCTTGCTAATCAAGTCCATCTTTGTAATCGGTATGTATCCAGAAGCATCCATGGCAACCAGAGGTGACGATATATTTCTGTGCTGCCGATAACCAGTCTCGTGCGGTAGTATTGCTTGGATTTCTGGGCAGCGGTACATACCAGTTGCATAAGGATCCAACGGATATGCATCCATGCCGAGCTCCAGGTTGTTGAGAGTTGTTGCACAAGTATGAGGCAGCTACCGTACCATAAATGACATCTATGGTGTTGAAATCGAGACTGTGGCGTATTAACCGCCATACATAGCAGCAAGGGAATGAGCCGCAATGCAGTGGCTACTGAGCTGAGCCCCATAAACTCCGAGGTCAAGCAAAAGGTCCGGATCGTAGTGAATTCTCGCCAAATGTCCATAAGTAGCGATTTTGTTGTTGTTCAGCTAACGAAAGGATAGTAATATCGGCATGCCGACCCTGACTGTCCCTTGCAGTCGAGAAAGTGCCGTACTTGGCAACCAAGGAGATGAAGCTCACCGGTCAAACTCTGCAATGCTCAAAGTCATACAGTCCAGAATATGTATCAACGGTAGTGTCCTAGACAGGACTCGGTTATGCAGGCAAGCATACAGTGTGGAGAAAATTTGGTGATCGGGACGGCATGTATGTAACGTCTCTCGCGTGCTGAGATGACATTCCGAGTTTAGTGAGATGCTGTGCACGCCGAAATTGTCTCGGCATTTTCGGATTTTCAACATCAGAGCACCGTGCACTGAGGTATATCTCCAAACAAGCGGTAGACTTCGTATTCCTGGGTAGAAGCTGCTTTGGCTAAGCTAAGCTTTTGTTTGTGTCTTTGATGTTTGATGAGGAACAGGGATGGAGACAAAGAGAGATCCGTTCGTACGGCGTTCAAAAGGTGAAGAGCCTGCCCTGAGTGGATAGTAGTCGAGTTGCTTGGCTAGATGACCTTGAGGCCTAGACTCTCGACCTTGATGTGGATCGATCCGGGGGGAGACGCAGGGTCCAAAGGTCCAGACCTTTAAGTTCTCTCAATGCGGAATTGATCATTACCCTGAGGGCAGGTTAGCTTTTGCGACCCTCACAGGCGCCACTTACTTGTACACGTGCCACACCTCGAAGCAGAATCGTTAAATGGAAAGGACCAACCCAAAAGAGTAGCAATTCCATGCATTATTTGTAGGATGAATGCAAACGATCCTACTCGTATTCGTAAAGAGGCCGGATTCAGTCTGCGAAAGGGTTGCTTTCTCCACTAGCATCTCAATATCAAGGCATAATTCGGGAAGCCATATCATCCGTATGATTCGGTATGGAGGTATCGTCCGGCATGCCGAGTCCAACATGGCGTGTCGACTTCTGACCACTTAAGTGGATACTGGTGCAGTTGCTTTCGAGTCGGACGTTAGCAACAGAGATAAGGCTTCATACCAAGGAAGAGTCTCCACAGCTACCTGCTGATAATTTTTAGTACACGCTTCAATTCTTAGAGCATCTCATCTCATCTCCTCCCGTCAAGTGCACGCTGAGTTACATACATACTTTGCATGCATTGCAATGTTGACTTTTCCTTCGCTCATTTCCGGGACTAAAAGTTGCTAAAGTCCCGCAAAAGCTTATGTTGAAGTTCATAGGCTGTCAATACGAGTTTAAAGCTCAAGTGCCGAACCATAAGCCCTAACCAGCCTTGTGCATCTCCGAAATCAGCTGCCATCCGGCCCGAGTCTCGCTGTTGGAACGGCACCGGTTTGAGCTCGGAGAAATATTCCCAAGCCGGCATATGCATGCTGAAACTCCTAGCTGCCTATTCATGGCTCCTTAAACAAGCGAGAAAGTAGTCTGGATATCGTGACGCTACAGACAGGGGAAGGACCATTTCCGAAGAGGCAAAAATGAACCTCCAAACAACTATGGTGAGCCCTAAGATAGCGTTCATAAGCTTAGGTCGACCTGCCGGCTCAAAACCTAGCTCTGAGACCATTGATAAGGCCAGAGCGCTGTATCATGACGTCCTCCGATTTCCGACCTCCACGTTATCGATCACTAGGTGCATCTCGAGAGTTGCCTTCCATCTGTACATATGTTAAACTGCATCTTGATACCCCAGACTTTGGTGGCCGGGCTGTCAGAATGCAGAGTTATCCTTCTTGGGATGACTCTAGAAAAGGGACACGAAAGCCGTGAAGCAGTAAAGCAGTTCCAGACGTTCCATGCTTTAGACCATACTAGCCGAGTGATGGATGTCCTGTACTTGTCAGCATAAGTTCGTCCCATCGTTAGCCGTCAGTACATACCTGCTGCATGTGTGCTCCACATCTTGATCGTCCATAATTATCCAGACATGAGCATACAATCTACCGAATGTTAAACCCACTCGTGTTGAAGGATCGACTCTGCCATCTGTTGCTCCGAATACCGGTTTCCGTACGATCCCATGTTCAACAACCGAGTCCACTCCCAACAACCGTTTCCGAGTACCACAACCGCACCGTATCTCGCTTTGAAATCATCAATATCGCAGAATCATCGATGATCCAAGCCAGGAAACGAAACATTCACCAGTTTCTCGAGTCATACCCAGGCCCGGTTCAATCCATATGCCGCAGTCTGTTCACACGGCAAAACAGCATACCGAACTCTATCTCAGCGCTTAAGCTTTCCCATGCTCAAAAATTGCCCTTTCAGGTAAAGCTTTCATGGGCCATGCGCTAAAAATCCCAAATCCGCTTCCTCCCGCAAGCCTCAAAGCTAAGCCTCAAACCTAGCAGATTCGCAAACAAGCCACTGTTCGAGCAGTATGTAAAACGAGCTCAAATAGGATTACATAACCCTCAGCTCTAAGCACAAGACTCGCTCTTTTGAAACGAGGACGAAAAGCCCTATCAAAAGCAGCCGGATCCACCAGCCAAAGTCAAGCGAGATATGCTAACGTGAACCTCACTCAGAATGACGGATATCGAGCAGCGAGAAAGAACGATTCCGATGCGCCACCACATACGGTTGCAACCCGTTATGTAAAGTTGAGGCACTTTAGATGTGGTGCAATCGCGTCTAACAAACCACCATAAGAAAGTTTTCTGATGAGACTCGGGCTTGAAAAGACGGTGCGACAAAAGCTCGGCTTTGTGCGTCTCGGTGCTGCACTTGCGCGCACGCGCGCGTAGAGCGAGTGGATGAGTGGACAAGGGTGCAACCAAGAAAACATTCCCATGTTTGGCGGAAGTAAGACGTCCCGTTTCACAACCACGTTCCAGAAGGTGAACAGTGCTTTTGGATTTGGAAAGTCTCAGAGCGGGAAAAAATTTCATCTCGAGTGTCTTGTCGAGTGCTCACCGGCAAGATTGCTGCTTCAAAGCATTACAATCGCTGAGGATCAATCCATTTTGCTGATGGATGCTATGGGTAGATCTTCCGAAGTGAATTGTGATTCGATTAAAACAAGTATGAGTACTCGTGTATGAGCTCTTAAATGGCCTAACCCAGAGGCTTTCCGCTTGCAATGCAGAATAACTTTATCTTCCTTTAGCCCACTGTAGTGCAGAAGTACTAAGTATCATACATAAAGCAGTAACGATTGATTGTCATCTGCGGCCAAACGCGCAATAAGTATCGAATCCGTTCTGGTAGCAACAGATTCAGATCTGACATTTCAAAGCCACACTCCGCTTCTGCAATCTGGCGGATACCGTAAATAGCAAGGTTGGGGACCCTTTTCCTTTGCAGATCAAACTCATTTGCAGAATCGTGGTAGAGTGGTGACCCTTTATCATGCCGTCGAGTCTTTAAAACCTCATCTTCTCCCAGCTCTTTCAACGTGCATCGAGGTTGAACGGAAAAGGGAGGCCAATTGCAGCTTGGGGAAGGTGGAAGCACATCGATATGATAGCCATCGACACCACTTCTCGGCTCGACAATTTTCTTTGATGATCGGGCGTCGACTTTGTCCGACGCTGACTGACCTTGTTGTTCAGGGTAAGACAGAAAATCTCAACGTCTCTCGTGAAATGAAAGCACTGGAAAGCATGAGGATTCCCTTGTTTCATTCTCCTAATAGTTTCGGGGAGGCGATGTCGATGCGCGGCATATCAAGCTTTGTTGAAATTCGATCTCTTGGAAGCCGAAATCAGACTGTCCGTGTCAACGGGCTAGAGCCCGAGCCTAGTTCGGAGTCGGCTCGCTTCTGAGATTGCAATAGACCGCACCGAAGGGCTAGGGGCCGCAAAGCTTATTGTTGCAAGGGTGATCCCATACCGAGAAATTGATACATATTTGACGAGGTGCTGTCTGTGCCGTAACGTTCCCGGTATCTCCCTCATGGCCTTTGAATGGCACGACTCTACTCTCGTATTGTGCTGCGTTGAACAAACATTCTTATGCTTGTTTCGTAAAACCTTAAAGCATCTCATAACTTTGGGCATGCTTCTTCCGAGTTCCCTTACTTGGAGCATCAACTTTGAGATGTAGCGACCCGCATAACAGACCGCATTCTTCCAAGCATGCTTGTTCGACGGAATGAGCTCATCGGATTGAGGCAGAGACTTTCTGATATCCGTCTTATCTACTGGTCCCTTTCCTGAGATTGTTGAATAAGGCGAGACGCTCTCCACAACCCTTCCGCAGTTAGCATTGACCGGAATTCTGGCTTTGAGAAAGGGATTGCGAACCAAACCACAGCTGTTTCCCCAGACCACCGAGTCAACCAAGATCAACTCGTTTGATGAACCGAAAAGCATCGAGATCTCCAGCTTCTGTTGTTCTCGTCGTGGCCTGACGAGCTTTCACAATCGTACCGATAAACCTCCAAGATCATCTGTTTCCTCGAAACATCAGCATCGGTCCCATCAAATCATCACACGAACCTGTCTTCAGCACAAACCGCACGACGCATCAGCTTTCCCAATTCCGTCCATAGCGCTTCTTTACTGTCTTGCCTTCGGGAATTTTCGCAATTCCAACAACCTGAATCACTAAAGTAATCCAAGACAAAATGCACCGGTGTGTAACGTCAAGAGCGGATCATCATTCGTCTCATGGCCGCTTCACCATGACCGCTTCCGTACCAAGCTCAATCCGTGCGGGACTGCGGCCATCGACAGGCGAGTCTGAGCTTAGCGCTGGTTTGAGATCTCGAAGTTGAAATAAGCGGCGAGCGGCAGCAGGCATCCTGGTCTGGTTATCATGGCGGGAACGCACGGACGCGGAGGCTCTGAGCCTTGTCTCATGGAGGGATCCGTTTTTGTGTAATCTTTGAGTGAGGTTGATTGGGTTGGCGAGCGGACTGTAAAACAGCGATAGTGGGGCCTTGAAGGCAAAGCAGCGGAAGGCTTAACTGGTGAAGCCTGGATTGATGTTCTTGGAGCCTATCGTTGTGAATTGACGTCGTTGGTTTGATTTGGTGAAAGCAGTCGCTCAGAATTGTCAAGATGTTTGTTTTGGTGGTGTTTCGTTTCTTTTTTGGGAGCTTGTTGCTGTTGACGAATGAAAGCGAGGGAGAGGCATGTAGGAGAAACGTGCCTGAAGAGAAGTCCGCTGGAAAATGATTTCATTGGGCGGCACAACGTCGAAGCCCGCAAATCCCTTTTTCCACTCGCTCCTTCTCGCCTTGCCTTCAACGCTCTTTGAGTAACTCTATGCCAAATAACATTCTCACGCCTTTGAGCCTCTCTATGCTTCAATTATTGCGCTTGTCATCCGTATCCTTTCGACAGATTCCAAATGGTGGTCATTTCGGTTCAGCTTTTCAGACCAAGTTGACGTTATCGAGACGTCGCCCTTGCATCTCAAACTCGTCTTTTTCGTTCAAGCTCAACTTCAGCTCAAGACATGAGCTTGTCTCGAAGAGGATTTATTCCACTTCAATGCCATTGACTGCGCCATCTTCAAGCCCTCAATCCACCAACACGCGCGGCAATACATGGAACAAGCAGCAATTGAACATGGGTATGATCTTTTGTTGCTGCTGCAAGGCGAAGCAAGACCGGCGAACAAAGAACTGACGGGATCCCGCTAGAATCTTCATGGACAATCTCGAAGATGTTGGCCTCTTTGACTGAGATATTCGGAAATCGGTACCTTGGGCTAGAGTATGTAGTTGGATGCACACAATCTCGGACTACAGAATCACTATCGACACCGTCTATTATTCGCAACCCCGGATCTCCAATTACCGGACTTCTACATACCCTATGCAGTAGTTAGGGTCCGACTATCCCCAGGAACTCTAGACGAACTGTCACCGAATGCTTACGACAGGCCCGCTCGAAACGTTGCAACAAAGAGATCGGATACAGTGGAGGTTGGCGGTAGTGGAGTCGCCCACACAATTCGGAATCAACGTTCTGTTGATCAGACCGCTTGCGGGCGAGAAAGATTCGGAAGGATTGCTTGACCTCTCGATAAGTGTCCATCTCGTTGCCACCAGCTTACGAAGATATCGATTCCAAGCAACCGGCGACTGCACATCCGTTTCAAACAGGACTCTTTGGCTTACGACTCACCATCTCGAATCTTCCGAAGGAATTGCGATATCATGGGCTGAGATGGGATGGGTGGGTGTTTACTCATAACTTGATGCTTGGTAAGTTTGATAGAGGCTGTGATACCCGCTTTGAGTTATATCTTCTCAGCCGCCATTACAACCCCCATTTCTCTAAACCCCCCAAACTTCGCCGCCAGTGGGATGGATTAACTACGGGATAGAGTCATCTTGCACGAACCATAGATAGTCCTTTCTATCTATCTCAGCATCAATCGTAGGGCTCAGTTCCTACCTCTTCGGGCAATTCATCCATTATCGGGAACGTCTCAATCAATTTCACGATAGTGAGCCACAGCGCTAGTCACCACGCCCTCGGAACCGGAAACCTAAGCATCAGCGAAAGGACTTGCCCGAAAGGGAAGTAATATCACCGAGAAAATATTGTTTTGCGAGACGAAGGGTTTGCAGGGTAGTGAGCAAGCGCTTCCAGACGTTCGAATCGGATTGCAACCGCTGAAATTAAAGTTTTTAAATGTCGCACCGTATCCGTACAAAGCCCAGAGAGATGTAACGTCGATGTCTTCAGAGATCACGGTCAAGAGCGAAAGTCTGGGCGAGAGAGAGGCATCTCGTTCGGTTGGAGAGTTGCACATATGTACGCAAGGGCTTGATGTCGACCGAAGCGATGACCAGGCTCAAGCCGTTCCTTGTCCATGTTTGCAAACTCTGCACAGGGTTGAAACGCCCAAGGTAACATCACTTGCTGCTTAAGTTAACATCTACCCAGACTTTTCATCACCATCACATCTCCTCCAGAGTCCAGACTGCCGAACCTGCCGAATTGGTCAATCCTATCCGATATCTCTCGACTCCAATAGATGCCTTGAGGTTCCAACCGTTCCATCCAGAGTCTACTCTGCATATGAAGTAGTATGAACCGTTACTTCTCACAGTGGAAACAAAAGTAAAGCGCAAAACAAAACGTTGGATCGACATGCACGCTGCGCAAAGGCTATGTAGATTAGCAAATCAATTGTTGCAATGAGGTCTTTAACTTTTCCTGCGGTCCAATTCGAAATTGATGCTCTGTGCACAGTGAATTTCAATTGATCGACAGAGAGTGCTGGAACCTCACAGCAGTTTATCCACCATGGCGTATTCCGTACCCCACCATGAGTCGTGATGGTGGGGTCTTTCCAGACTGAAGTGGGTTCATATGTACTCTGCGATTGCGTTCCTTGATGTACCGAAGTTGTCTTGTAACTCATGTTAACGCCAGGCAAGTGGATGCCTGCTGCAATGCTACAGCTAGGTGCTGATCACAGCTGCTGTGCAGTGCATTGTGGGTTGCAGAGCACGTTCGGTAGGAAAACTGCCGGTACTTGGTAGCAGTAGCACCATGATGATCTGCACATGGGTATGTACACGACCGGAGATGGAGAGATGAACAGATTTGGGGTCATCGGAGATGCCTGATAAGGATATGATATCTCAAAATCATCATCAAACCCTTCGGAGTCGTGCGAACCGAGAGAATTTGGCCGCTGAACGACCCGTGAGACTTCGGATCCAATTCCAAACCATCGTACATATCTCTATCGTGTGATCGGGAATCGAAAGGTACGCATCGGTACCGAGAATGTAGCTGAAATACCACTCTACCCCGAGGCCGGATAACGCTCTATGAGCTTGCCTCTCGGGAGCTCGCTTGCAATCTTGTATGAGGTAGTCGCGCCTCTGTGCCTCAATTCATCCTGATAGGCCCTTTGAGGCCGTTTCCCCACAGTCGCAGCAGCGCGCGCGATGCTCATCGCTCATCTCAACGCCTCTAAACCTCAACCACTAACCACCAAGCTTGAGCCAGTAAACCTCCTGAACTCCCAACACCCGTTCGTCCAGTAAACCATCTCGGCACTGCGAGGATAACCTTTGCTCGCTACTAGTATGTATCGTAATCGCTTGTCCCCTGATCAGCTCTCTATCTTAGTCACCTTCAGCAAGACAAGCTTTGCCACCAGAGACCACACCGCCATGAGCAGAACGTAACGAGGTTCCGACCCTTCAAGCGAATTGCCATCCATCGGAATCGAGAAGTTAAGTGCCTGAAATATGCCGCACCAAAGATGGCAATTGCTGGTAAGAACGGGGGTTGAAACGTGCGAGGGCCAGAATAGAAACAATCACACTTCGTATGTAACTTTAGTAAGAGTTGCACGGGATTAGGATTGATCCGCTACCACACTGCACTGGCTGCTGAGGGAAACGTCCAAAGTAGACCTGTGTATCCGTGACAAACCGTTTATCCAGTGCATCTCTCACGAACCACTCCTATTCGGCAGTCATACTTTCAATAGGTAGGGGCCAATCTAGATAGCATCCATCACTCGAGAGCTTATGTATGGCGCGAGCCCACTATCACAATTGGGGCATTTACTTTATGGTTGTGGTGCTTGCGTGAGCCTCGCCGGTAAATCAAAACAGCTCCTGGATGATGGCGTGTGAGGGTGCGAGTGGGTGTGTAGGATAGCAAGAGGTTACTAATAGCAGCTGCTGCTTTCATCTGAGCAGAAGAATTACTACCATAGGTAAGGTGGACGGGTTCTCGTCTGTTAACGGAGCAGGATATCAGCTCCGTACTGTAGCTTTATGTAAAGCTTGGATACCGTATGATACTTTGTTAGATAGACTTTTTTAACTCCATATCGATGGCAAATACGGAAGATCCACATCCGCTCCTGTTCCTACATACGACAAACGACAAGAACTCTGGTCCAGGTACCGTAGGTACCGACATTGACGCCAGATACGAAGCAACGTGACAGACAGAGATTCGACGCAGACTCTAATATGCACGCTTCCAAGGAAGTATCAAGATGGGTGCACAGTACGCTCCGAGATGCAGCTTCACGGCGTCTCCCTGCGTTACTGCACCCTACCATGAGCTACAACTATCTTTCTACTGGCTGAGTGAGTATGGGGAAGTTGAATAGATCGACGCGAGCAGTCGACTGGGGATACTTCAACGGCCTTGGGGAAATGCAAGAGTTGATGAGCACACCATCTTGTAGCATCCTTGTCCATCGCCTGGACTCGGATATGGTGGGAGCATTGGTGGGAAGTAGAAGACACAAACGGTATGATAAGCAGATGTAGGAGAAGGGAGACGAGTCTGTATATGGTTTCTGGTGAAGTAATAAACATGGTGCTATTGACGATTTGAACCCACATATCCAGACACCGGCGAAGCTTCAAGAGTGAGAGATAGTGCATATCTTCTGCGAGAGAGCGTTAATATGAAGCAACCTTCCGTGCTGTTGCAGTTACGGTGAGGTCTTGTCGTCCGATGTCAGGTACCTGAGACCTTTTGACGCAGGCCTCGCCATCGTGATTCGTTGGAACGGAAGTCCATGATCCAGAGGCCCAAGACGAGGAGAAATGAGAACATCGTCATCATAAACCGTTGAGTTTCATGCGTTCGCACTGACTCCAATGATAGTTCTCTGAGAAGAGGGATGACATGAGGTCAATGAGACCAGGGTCACTAAGATGGCCGAGACCTCGAGGAAGTCGGCAAGCGAGAAGGCCGGTTCATCGAAGAGATGCCGGGATTCTGGGAAACATTGTGTTTCGAGTGGTACCTTGCTGAATGCCTGTCATTTGTATCTTGGACCCATGCACACACAAATGGAAAATGAAGCAGCAACGAGCAGGCAAGTCCAATTTATATATCTTGGCTTGTGCATCCAGACCTCAGCGTGAACCGTGACAAGAAGGCATGGTAACTGCTGAATTGGGCATCTCGAGCATATCGGCATATTTGATTTCCAAGGCAGAAGATGGGAATTCATGCAGTCCAATATCGGTTTGTGAGCAGAACGTAACGCCTGAGAACATGGAAAAGATGGCTAGAAACGAACGAGAGGAAACGAGGACGCTGCTTGGAACGGAGATTGTTTCATCTAAAAGTTACTGCACACTACTTCTACGTATGAACTGAAAAGGCATTCCTTCCAGACCATCTTGCAAGTAACATCCGGTCGACTTTGTTGTATGCGAGCCTGACTGTACCGTACGTGATGAGGACCTGAGATTCCCAGCCTGCTCCTTTGTCTCGAAACAGTGAAAAATGTGCAGGCGTGTGCATGAGGCAAGAATCATCTCTTTTGATGTCTTTCTTTTGTTCTCAGTCGCTTGTTGAGAACAATGCCGTGCCGTAGCTAGTGCCCGAATTCCAATTGTGCTCTCCCTTCGGGGCCATTGCCGAAGCGATAACACTGACGTTCCAACAGCCAATGCGTCCCGTTTCGAAGAGTCTGCTGAGGCCCCCCTAACTCGTGTGGTGACAAAGATAGAGTCGCCAATGCATTCCCAGTTTAGCATCCAACGCGAGAGATGATCATCGTAAAGTAGTGGTTCTCAGATTGGCGCTTTCCGATAAGCTCCTGCTTGCTTTCGCCTGTACTCTGACAGGAGGTGAGGTACTGCCATGTATGTGCGAGGTAAGGTAAAGGTATGGGCCGAATGCAAAGCGTCTGTGAAGGTGTGATCGGAAATGTTGGTGCAGGATTTGATGAAAGGCCGGATACATACCGATGTGCGTGATGGAGGGTGTCGGGGCGGTTGAAGATGCTGCAGGCGAGTCGGCGGTAGGATAGGTAGGAATCAGGGTGGGAAAATCTGGGGAGCATGGTGCCGAACTGAAGGGCCGGTGAGATGCAGGGAAGAGGGAGGCCAGAGAGTCGGCAGAGCTAGATGATCTTGTGGAGAAGAAGGCTTGTTAGAGACGGCCTGCATGTTTGGAACGGTAAAGGGTTCAATTGGGTGTGGTGGAGGGGGGAATTGAGAGGATCGCTTTTCCGTGATGGTGGAGTGGTCGTATCCTATCGGTATAGCCCCAAATGCTGTCAATTAAGGCAATGGCAAGTATGGTGGTGTGAATCTCGGAGATGGCTTGGTTTGGATGCTCGATGGGTGGACTGGTCAAGAAGGTATGTACCGGTACCGCAAGGTTCCTTCATGTGTGTTGAGATGGTGTTTTGGTTTGGTGGTTGATGGCCGCACGTTATTTTTGGCCAATCATCTTTAGCTAGGCAGGCCGCTTGAAACGAAAAAATAGGCTGCGTCACGTGTTTTTGTCGAGCATTTGAAGCTCGTTATCAGGCATGCGGCATACTTTGCTTTGTTTTCGGACTTTAAAGAATGTTGCAATTGGAAAAGAAGCGGGTACAAGCAGATAGCAAGACGCTGAGATGTTTTGAAAACGAATTGCCCAATCCAAAGGTCTAGGGAAACATTCCTTCTCCTCTTTTGCAATTGAGAACGATGACGATGCTGTTCATGAAGTTTCTCAACCGTTTGTCGACGTGGCTTTGAACATTTTCACTTTGAGTCTAGAGAGTTGAGGTAAATTCGCAGCTCATACAAAGTAGATAATGGAAAATGAAGCGTCGGAAATATTTTGGGGTCAGTCAAAAAAGCGTGATAATTGATTGCGTAGAGCGGCACGTAGATTGCGCTGCTTGAACCCAGGGTCTGAAATAAAGTAATCGCAAACCGGGCAGGGAAATGGAAAAGGGTGCGAAAAAAAGGAATTACCAACCAGCGAAAACTGGGAAATGCAGCGAAATGCAACCAAAATTGCACCAAATTAAATGGGAAAAATGACGAACCAGCAGTGGAAAATTCAAAAATTGAAGTCGTCCCACCCTTCCCACCGCTGCTTGCAACCCGATCCCACTTGGCTAGCCCACTTGCGTCGCCTGCAACCACACAGCAGCACACTTTCCACCACTCACACAGTCTGTTGAGGCCTGCCTCTTTCTTGCCTCCACCTCGCTGCCCATTAGCAAAAAAAAGACGCTGTGTCCGACCGCTTATTTCGCCCTCAACATCCACTGACCTTGATAATAGTCCCCTTCCGCCCCATCACCACCCTTCCCTTTCTTCCTTCGTTCTTCAATAACACCCATCCAACCAATACCCCCCCCTCCCTCACCACCCACCGACTACCGACTACGGCTCAGAGGTCATACTAGACTCGCCCCTCAACCACCACCTTCCACAACAAACTCAACTACATTAGGGCTTCCTCGTCTTCCTGCCTTTCGACTTTTTCCTCTTCTTTTTTTCATCAACCGTTGTTCTGTTTTGCAGTTGGCATTGGATTGATTCTCCAGGAGGGTTTTTGCTTGTTATCGTTTGTTCAACAGTCTATTATCGAAACTTCGCCCGTCTCTTGTTTTTGGTTTGGAAAGTTTTGGGATCGAAGGTTTATTTCACGACCTCGCCACTAAACGCCTTACGACCGTCGTTCAGCAAGTTGCTTTGAACGATTCCCTTTTTGCGAACATTTAACGACTCTTTCAACTCGCCCCAAATCACACCATTTAAGAGGAACAGAATCTTGTGGGCTTAAGGTACGTTGTGGCTTGTGGTTTTTGAGAAGAACAGGGTTCGGGTAGCTTGGGGATATACAAGGTTGTTGGACAACTCGAGCCATTCACCAAGTCGAATATATAAGGCGTGGAACACGGTCAACTTGAGCACCTCTTTCGAGAACCTGACGCTGACTCTGGGTGAACCAACAGTGTCTGACGAGGTCCCTCTCTTCATTCAATAAAGGACTTCGACTTGTAGCGATACAGTTCCATCTCCTTTCTCGGATTCCTTTTATAGGTTCCTAGCATTCCACATTCCATCATCGGATCTTCAATACACACCACATTCAAGATGCCTTACACTCCACCCAGCTCATCTCCAGTCATGACAACCCACACTCCCTCAACAAGGACAGACTACCTCACCGACCCACAGCGACAGTCTGCCAACGGCAAGCCTTTCTCTTCTGCCTACACCACATCATCAAACCCACCAAAGTCGGTACAATACCTTCACAAGCACAAGAGATCAGGGTCGGTATCCGGTACAAACGAGTACACCCTTTCATCAAGCACCAGCATCCGACAATCTCCTGCTCCGGTTACCGATTCTTCAGCTATGCCACGAGGAGCAGTTCTCTCGCCACCAGAGTCACCGTTAAATTCCAGTGACGATGAGCGGGAACAGAACCAGGGAGCACAGTTGGTCGAATTGAGGAAGGCCGTGGAAAGCATTTCGCAGCAGAGGTCGGGTTCAGCTTCCCCGGACCCAGAGAAGCAAGAGAGGATCACGGAGCAGCGACTATCCAGACACCACCGAACTTCGTCAGAGCCAGCCTTTATGGTGAAAAAGAAGCTTCGGAGTGAGGATTTGGAGAGTCGTGCCGTCAGTGACACTGAGGACGACGTCATCCGGATTGCCCCTCCAATGGTTCGCAAAAAGAGCGGAGAAGTCGTAAGATCGTCTCTCAAGTCTAACCGAGCTCGTCCACAAAGCATGCCTTCTACTCCAACATACCCAAAAGTCGTCCATTTCGACCAGCAACTTGAACATGTTCGACACTTTAGCCGATCGGAAAAACCAACCGCCGTTAGCGCCGGATCTTCTCCTGTGGAGTGTTACGAGTTGGAGTCTGAATTCCCCTTCGGCGAACCAGCTCGCAAGCAGCCGTTTGTGTGGGACATCAACCTCCCAAACTTCCCCGTCGAGCCAGCTCTCAGCGCCCGCAAGTCCCTTCCCGTCTATGTGGAACGAGTTTACCTGTCTGCCGATAAGCAAGGCTTGATGGGCTCGATTGCAGTCGCCAACATTGCCTTCCACAAGTCGGTCGTAGTACGATTCACTTTGGACTACTGGAGAACGACTTCAGAGGTTTCTGCCGAGTACAACAGCGACGTGAGGAAGAAGCAGAGCAACGACGGCTACGACCGTTTCAACTTTTGCATCCGTCTCGACAACGTTGCCGATCTCAACAACCAGACTCTGTTTTTCTGTGTGAGGTACAGTGCCAATGGCCAGGATTACTGGGACAACAACAACGCCATGAACTTCCAGGTTGATTTCTCCAAGAAGATGAAGGATAGTGGAGCCCAGACCGCAAACCCGACAGCCAAGAACATCCTTCCTCGATCGAAGCCTTCACCAAGGAAGATCAATATGGAGAACGAGTCTGACGACGAATTTGCACTGGCTATCAAGAAGCCATCATTCGATCGTCCAAAGATGCCACCAAAGTCCATCTCTCAAGACTCCACCACCTCCTTGCCAATCCGTCGTCCCAATAGTCAGAACGCTTTTGCTTCTCGCTACAGCTTTGGCGCTTCGTGGAATGAGTCCAGAGAGCCAACTGTGGCACGGGACGAGAACAGAGGGGGTAGGCTAAGACTGCAAACACCTCTGAGCAGCAGGCCACAGGCACAGCCGTCTCCTCCACAGCACACCCTGCCTGTCTCGAAGGTCACTCCTCAGAAGCCGGTGTCTGCTATTCCAAGAATGAACTCGAACGAGAAGCCGCCAATAGAGTCAGCGACATACCTCGAGCTCTTGAACAACTATTGCTTTGTAAGTACCCGATATTCTTTCTTTTGCTACGCTAACTGACCTCAGTTTGGATCGGAAAAGACCAGTCCTCAAGCCAGCCCTCAAAGTTCCTTCACTGATCTCGCCTCAATGCGTGAGCCCAGTCAGAAGGATCAGCAATCCTTCATGAACTCTGCATCGGGCTATCTCTCTCCTCAATTTGTTGGGAACTCACCGGCCTTCGAGCTCGCAGGGCAATCTGCTTTCAGATGGTCTCCCAGTGGTTCTCCACCATCTTTGTCTGGTTCTCCGCTTAGTTCCGTTTCCTCTACTCCCATCAACTACACTGGGCCATACAACTACCAACGTCGTCGTCATGGCGGTGGTCTTGGTGGGTTCGCGTTTGAGGCGTCTCCATCCACTGCTATTCGGGGTTGATCTCGTTTTGCCTTTCGTTAACTGCCAGTGAGTGGTGGGGTTGTCAAGTTTCCTCGAGCGTAGCTTTAATAACAGGCGTTTCTTCAATTTTCTCTTCATCTTTTCCTTTGTCAAGCATAACAACGGGTTTCTTTTTTAACGCTTTTCTCTTTAGTATCTTTCTTTTGTTACTCTCTTTGCTTTTTCTGGCCAACTTCTTTTCGGGCCTCATTATCGGCGCAATACTGGAGTATTTCCTTTCCTTTCCTCTTGGTTTCTGTTATTGCTTGTGCTTTTAAAAAAAAGGGTCGGGGGGTTTCTTTCTAATTTTGTTTTATTGTCCCGTTTCATACTTGTTCATAAGTGTACCAAATTTTCCTGTTTGACTTTGCGCTATCCTTCTCGCTTTGGATACTACCAAGTGGATCGGTTATCACCTTGTCTAGTCAGTTCGGGGTGTTTCTTTTTCTCTTCTTTCTCTTCCTTCGTTTGTCTTTCTTGCTTCCCCACTAAAAGGGGTTCAGTTTGCGAGTACCCGCTGCTTGCTTTTATTTACTACCATGAATGCAATTTGAGCTACACGTTCTTGATGATGGATTAAAACTACAAGCTACTTACTTCAAGTGACGAGATTCTATATGCACACGGGTAGTCCCATCCTCTATTCTGGCACAAAGCAGTGATGGACCTGTCTGGCTTGTCTTCCTCCCAGTTAGTTCGGGCGGAATGATCAACGGCACGAGTCCGGATCTCATACACCACTGGGCGAAGGCCGGTGG
Source organism: Ascobolus immersus RN42 (assembly GCA_003788565.2). Lineage (NCBI taxonomy): Eukaryota > Fungi > Ascomycota > Pezizomycetes > Pezizales > Ascobolaceae > Ascobolus > Ascobolus immersus. The sequence goes on along the minus strand of ML119717.1, from coordinate 94,751 downwards.
TCACTTGATTCTGCTTGACAGTGGGGATGGTATTCGCTCGTTGCATTCTCGGTCGTGGACGGGGCTCGCTTTGTTTGGTTCCACTTTCTTTGGCACTATCGTGAGGATTGGGTTTTGGCTTCGGGGTGGAAAACATGGTTGGGAAATGGGTTATTGGACGGCTTCGGGTTTCCTTTTTTCTCTTTTGGTTCTGGCAACACAGCTTTCTCTTCTGTCTATTATGTCTTTCATACGCGTTACTTCATTGTTTTTCTTTGCAGAGGACTCAACGTTCCTCCTATCTATCTTTGGTTATCTTTGCGTTTTATGGCTATTTTGTGTTTTGGATGTTTTGATTTCTTGATTGTGTTTTTACTTGGAACGGCCTTTTTCTTACTCAGATTTGATGCGCGCTTTGCGTTTTGTATGGTAGCGTTTAGGTAGTTATCCTTTAGGGGCCTGGAATTTGACTCGATAGGAGCAAACGATAGGTACTTAGTATGATTAAAAGCGGGTTTACGGAGTCTAAATATGTCTTTGGTCTTTGTACACCTTCAGTTGTGAATCATGAACCGTGAAATCTGAAGAGCCTGAACGACATAAAGCAATTAGATAGATACTTAAGTGGACTTTGGTGTTGCAGTTAGAGACTTCCCAAACTAAGGAAAAGAGCCCACTCCTTCTCTGTTCAGCTGCCGCCGATTTGGGCAGGTTCCAGCTGCTTCCTGCCTGAAAAGTGGCCTGTTCTTCGATTTTGTGACGAGTTCCTCCGTGAACCGCCCGTGATTTTCTCACAAGGAACATACTTGACCTCATCTTTCGGAATCTCGATCATGTCTTTTCACTCCAAATCTCTATCATTCTTTAACGTCGGCGTCATGACAAGATTCGTCGGACCTCCACCAGCACTCAGAACGCAATATTCCTTGAGCAAAGCGTCCAAAACCTACGATCAGTGAGCTAGTCATGCCTCCTCTACTTCGATACTTTGGACCAGGATCACCATGAGCCTTTGTAAGCTCCAATTCCAAGCATTCAAGGTCCCATCACTAAACATAGCCACTAAATTAGGCTCCACCTCGCCCTCGCTCGCTAAATTAAAGTGCTCAGTACACGCTACGACGGTGCATTTCCCCACAATATGGACCGGCAGATCGAGATCCCGTCTGGAGGAGCAAGAACTGACGACAACGAGCCGGATGGACGAGGACCGGATGGAACGGGTCGGACCGAAGAGATGGCACCCTGGTTGGATTCAGCGTTGGCTGGAAGCTATCGTCCCGAATGGCTTGGACAAGAAGAGAGTGGAGGTGTAAGACAGGCTGATTGCGGCAGAGGAAAACACTTGAGAGCTGGCCGCTGGCTGCAATTGAGGCTTCACATTGGCCACTTTGGAGGATCACCTGGTAGTTAGGTCCCGATTTGTTGGTCGCCATCTTTCGGAACAGAACCACAACAACGCAACGACGACACGGACAATCAAGGGTCGGATCTGTTTGCCATCAATTGCACAATATTCGGGACGAATAGATATCGTCTGGCAAACAACTTGAGATCACAGGACGACTATGGATTGAGCCCTTCGGAGGTTGTCATGGACGCCTGGAAATCGGGGGTTGGCTTGTTCGCCACCTTCAGCGACCAATCTTCCCCTTCAACATGACGGACGAGACAACGACTGGACCAAACCTGCGATCACGGCACTTGACAACCTGCCTGGGATTTGTTGAGGAACGACCAGCGAACTCGAAACCGGTGAGCTCGAGAACCTTTCGATTACGACCACCAAATCACCATCATCCCGTCAGCAATGCGAGAGAGATGGAGCTCCCATCGAAGCTCTCTTGACGGCTACTTGTGGAGTACATGATTATCTCATGGCATGCAGCGTGGACAGCCCCGGGAATCTGTGGTCGAGGTTACATGCAGAAAATGCGAGACACCAGGAGGGACTACGGCCGTTGTATCCGATACTTCTCATGACGACCGAAGTTGTACTCAAGTATTTCTACTTGAGTTCAATGTTGGTGGCGCCTGGTATCTACAGTTTTGAGGTCCAAAGTTTCCGATTTGGGATATTAAATTCTGGAGTAGTAGGCTTATCAGCACGGGATTCTTTCAAGTCATAGTCGGGTCTGATACAAGGATTATGCCGACTCAATATCGAGTATGGAGTTCACCGTGCAGGTACCTACAAGATTGTACGGTAACTTCGAGATATGTAGAGCTGATACGAGTAGTATATCTCAGCACCAAACGACAACACCTGTTTATCACTCGCTCGCAGGATGCATCATGCTGTCTGCTGTTGTGATACACACCCAGACGCACTTCCTCAGTACTCAGCCTTTCTTGGGACGTCGATTCGCCTTTAGTTTGTTTTTGTTTGCTCGCAAAGATGAGACGAGACGAGTAAAGAACGTTTGCTCTCTCAGAGATTTTTCCGGACCGGATTCTTGGGAAGATGTTGTCGTTGGCAGCTTATATTAAGAATGCATATCATATATGAGAAGTATGAGCAGTAACATCGTATCATTCATGGTCACGGATACGTTATCTCAGCAAGCTATGATACTTGGCATTGTCTTTCCTCACATCTTGCCTTGACTCGGAGGTTCAAGGAAGTGATGCCTGAGCTTGGAAACCTATGGCTTGTGTACGTTTTTCGCGAGGCATCAACTTTCCCCGCCTTTTCTAACCAGTGAGATACATAGCCTTGATGCTCTTCGCCGTCGATGCCCTCGCTAAGCAAGAAGCCGTCCAATTCTCAACTGTCTCCTCTCTTCTCTCTCGTCGGAATGTCTCCGATCGGTGCGCTCTTTTCGGTATCAACGTCTATCCGTTGGCTCGTCGACTTCGCCATCATTCGGTTGTTCGACTTCATCCGCGCTTGTTCACATTCGAAGTTGGGGGCTTTTTGCCTTATATACTCCATATGCCTTGCTTAGATTTGTTTCTCCGTCTCGGTATGGTGGTATCACACAGTGGCCATATATGTACAGGTAATATAAACAAGAAAGCGGAAACATCTGATTGGGAGTCGAAACGAAGAACGAGGGATATCAGTGGGCTATGAACGGTTCTGGAGATTCTTACAAATCCGAAGCCGGATTCGTCTCTTGAACCTCGCCGGCTGCCTTGAGTCAAGTCCTGTGCAATGTGCTGAGATCGGTACATCAAGCATGTATCTATCACAATTCATATTGCCTATGCGAACCGACCGGCATCGGCTATTTATCGACATCGCGAACTCTATCGGTTCACGAACAATGCCGAAGCTAGGAATCTTGGGATTTGACAAGGGTCGCTAAAACGTTTGCTGTTTGCGTTTGATATGCATTTATTTCTGTTCAGTGCCTGTTGTGGTCAGTTCGGTTCCGATGCTGCTCTTTTCCAGGCGCCGAAAGCAATATAATTGTGCTTTACTTGGGTCTTTATATTTCTTTTGCGGAATATAAGATAGAGTACCTGTGCAGAATGAAGCTTAATCGTCCGTACTACAGGCGCTATTCCCGGACGGTCGATTTGGGAGCAATTCGAAGTACCAAAGCGGTTATCACCTAACTTCGGAGCGGGATTACTTTGTTTCGAGGCAGCCACGACGACACATCGACATGGCTTGCCTGGCTTGGGATGTTTACAATCAAGGCTTGCGGATGTTTCTCAAGGCCACGAGCCCCCACTTTTCCCGAATCAACTCAGCATGGCCGAGTCATTCATCAATTCGGCCTGTCAACCGACCCGAATGTGGCTTTCCAAGATTTTGCGGCGGTGACAACCACTTGTACAAAGTGGAAATCGGTCACGGTGAGCAAGTGTGGGGCAAGTTTGGTAGAGCTCACGGATAGCTGCGGTGCAGTGCGGACTGCGGCGTGTGCGGAGGAGTGGACTTGCCCAGGTGCGGGGATAGCAAGCTGCAAGGCGGGGTTCAACGTCCGTGTGTTAATGTGGGACAAAGATTGTTGTTTCTCGACAGGGATTACTGCCTCGACAAGATTTCGGCAAGGATCATACGGCTCGGGAGCGAAACGGGAAAGCTTTTCTTGACGACAGTCATCCGTTGCTGGCTTGGTTTTCGGTCTTGCATGGAATTTTGCATCTTCGTAGGCATCGGTTGAGCCGCGCCTCCTACCTACTGGCATGAAGACGTCACTCGGCTTGGAGCCCAGTTCCGCACTACCAGTCGATTGCATCTTAATGTTCACCGGCGAATGGATACGATTTGGCTACTTTAGCAATATCAAACTGGGCCATGCGGGTGACTTGACACTTTTCTACTGCGAAGGAAGGATGCAAGGAGAAACTGACTACATGATACGGCGTGGGGAAGTAAGAAGAGTAGACCGATGTTTCTCTTCTCCTCTTACGATGTGGGCATTGGCTTGCGAGAATGATAGTGTAGTTGGGTGATGATGAGACTCATCCCGAGATGTGGTCATCATCATCACCAGCACTGGCACCATCATCACTTCGACATTGACATGGTAAGAGTCGACAGGCAGAGAAGCTTCGAGATACGACTTGATAGCAAGAGAAGCATCTTCAAGAGAAAATTTTCTCTGAACCCGGCCGGGTGGGCTTGTTGTGTGCTTGCGAGTCTTTTCAGGGACCTGATTCGTGAAAGGTGTTTCTTGTGTACCTTGATGGACGAATCGATAACGACTTTTGCAACTGAGAAGTGGTGATCATCGTAAGGTAGCTAAGTCCGTACGAGGAACATTCGCCTCAGCGCCTTATCGGCGAGAACTGATACATACAGCGTTCCCTGAAGATCCTAGATCTCGAGACAAACCCGCCTATCAAACAAAACACTCTCTCGGGTGCATAGTTCCACTGGATGATGAAAACCGAAGCAAGAAACAAATCCTCAAGAAGTTTCAGTACGACCGGCTCCGAGAATCTGAATACAGGCAAACGGCTGTTTCTACGTAAAGACGACTTGAAGCCCGTACTGCTGCAGTGAGGTAGACATACAAGTACAAGTACGAGCGATGAGTTCCTAAGGCGGAAAATTCCCCTTCCTGAACATCAATTGCCATTTTTGGTCGGAGGAGGAGCAAGAGGAGGATTTGGTGCAGTGTGAATGGTGTTGTCAAGTTCGAGCAAGTCCCGATTTGGTGGATTGGGATGGCGGCTTATGAGGTGCGTGAAACTGCAGGTGAGTTCGTCCAATCTTGTTGCATGTTGAGATTGTTTCTTCCTCACTGGAACTGAATTTATGCGTGTGGAGGGAAATCACTTGCTGCCTTCAGACTTTGCATTCGCCTTCTTCAACGAGTTTGAAGAAGGTTACGAGAGCTATTTACGGGCGGATATCACTTGCATAGCCGCAATGAGTTTATACTCCTCCAGTATAGCTCCGTCCTGAACCCTGAATACAAGGTGCACGCAATCTGGGAGTGAACTGCTGGCTGTTTGATACCCGTTGCTCTTTCTTTGCTAGGTACAAGTACACTACACTTGGAGGAATTGGGCATGTTTGAGATGTTTTATCGACTCGATTTGTCACGGAATCAACTGCGGAGCTGCTGCGGAGCAACCTTATTGGAAGAATGCAGTGTGAGATATCCCACAGGCATGCACATTGCAGCTGCATAAGAGTAGATACTACTTTTACTTCAGTGCAGTCTGATTATTACTACTTTGTTACAAGGCGCAACGGTATTGTAAGATGCTGTAGTAAAAGTAGCTCGAAGTGGGCCGCTGTTACAAGTTTGAATGCTAACGCTTGGTTGCCCAGCTGCAGTACTTGTTCTTATGCTGATTTTGTTATCTTCATTTCTCATCCGTAGAAATACCGGCTGCACCAGAAGCTTGTAGTAAGATTTCTGCTTGCCATTCAGTATTGGCTGGAAAAACCGTTGCTGTAGTGAAGCTGCAGCGTTATGTATGTAGACATGAGATACATATTACATAACGATCAGTCAACTGGCCATCGCCTCACGCCGGAAGAGCCGTAACGTACGGTGACGGGTATCAAAGGCTACGTGGACCTCCTATGTTCGGTCCGAAGGTTCCTAGGATACGTCGACTTTATGCGATCGTATAGGCGCTGGTAAGAAGATATGGCCGTTGTCGAATGATATCTTGGGGTAACAAGATATGATTGTTTGAAGATGGGTCACGATGGAGAGATCTGAGAATTGTTGAGCTTGAAGTGCCGTTTACATCTCGACTGCATGCCAGTGCCAGCTGGGGAACTGCGAAGATTGAGTTCTTGAATGCCTTACTGGATGAGAATGGAGATGGCGAAGCTGGCAATACGTCACTGCGAAGCACACAGTGTGTGGAGGTCGACTATTCGAGAGCACCGTCTGCAGTGGTGAGTTTGAGATCGCGGGGAAGTGCCTGGTACATGGTGGTGACTTTGCGGCGAAGCTCTGCGGAGTGAGGTTGCTCGCAGAAGGTCCTGGCTGTTACATATGATACGCCGGTGGATTTCGTTCCAATAGAATAGCCTGTGGTAGGACAACCCGGGCGTAAGTGTGGGGTAAGTTGTTAATTCTGCTTTGACAACGCTCCTCTTACTAACCGTGTCTTGTAGACCTCCGATATCACGAAGACTTACCTGCTCTCGGACCGCTCTCTATCTGTTGTGGATGTTTCCTTTGTTTGAAACGAAACAAATAGATTGCGATGGTGCAAACGTCGTTTAAAGGTCAATATGGTGGCATGTTTCTCGCAATTTATCCTCGATAGTAGGCAAGCCTATATTGTCATTGAAGACACGAACACTCGATGAACTTCACACGTAGCATGCTTATGCTGCAAGTGGGTATGATACACGTACGCACGACATGAGGAGTTTATGCTGATATTTACTCGATGTAGGAAGCACGTTTTGTTTGTTTCGCTGGCTCGTTTCTTTTTCGCCATGTTGACACCATTCGGTATTGCTACCTTGGGACAAGTGAGGTACCGACTGCCTGGGTAAGGGAATGTCGTGAGTACTCGCTACTTTTCCTCCATGACGATCAATGTTTCTGGAGACTTGTCGACATGGTGCGCTGCGCTGTTTGAAACTTGCTTTTTCATTGATCAAACGGAGCCGAGTCATCCTTCTCGAAATCTTAGACGATTGGGAGAGCTCGGGAGTGGTGATGGAGGTTAGTAAGTACCTGTAACTATGAATTATCCGTATGTGCCGGCTTGAGGGATTGCTGACTGATATGGTGATAACTACTTTTGCTTTTTGTGCTGCAGAAGATGCCGAGATCTAACGTCACGACATCTGACTTCTGATTTCCCAATAGGGGCAGTTGCAAACTTCACCTTCGTGGCTGATAACAGATATCTCGATTCCTGTGCGCTTTCCGCGGAAGCTGGTATAAACTGGACACCATGGACCTGGAGACTTTGTTGAATCCTCACCGGATCGATGGTCTGGCGAGAAATGTAAGAGTTAGTTGGTGGCGGACGGATCGATTCAACTCGGTGCTTGCTGCTAATGCAGGAATAGGGAAACTGTTATAAGTTTAAGGAACGCCCGAGAGCCTTCTGCAGAGCTTCCTACTGGCCCTTTTCAGTGTCAAACGGCATGCTAGAAATTTTGCCGAATGATGATCTTGACCTCGATCAGTGGGAAAAACATTATTGGCTGCTTTCGATGCGGGCTCGAAACGTCAAACGAGAAGCTATTACGATTCGTACTGCAGTACCGGATACCAGTTCAGATTCGAAGAGACAACCATTATACTGCCGAATATCTACTGGTCATCACAGCTTTCGAAGTAGAAGAGACACATTCTACTGGATGCCGTACTTTAGCTCTCATGGTGAACCAGGATTCAACCCTTCGAATCTACTGGACGCAGTCACGGCATTGCTCGGTTTCGAATGCAGAATTTGGGCTTATACAGTTGAGAGGCTCTCGATGGAAGTCTATCTCCGATTTTCGGTGTCTGATATGAACATCGATATCAGCACGGGATATCCGCGACTGCACGGAGCTGCTGATTATTTCGTTGAGAAGAATTCAGCTGCTCGATACACGTTGCATCAGTACAACTCATTCGGACATCTACTTCTATCTCACTAAGTCCGACAGGGTCGTATTGACATAAGGTTGATTCAATTGATGTTGATTCATATCGAACTGTCCGACCTGCTCATGATCACTCTGTTCATGGCTGCTATCACATCGTAGGAGGACTGCAGCATCCAGTCTACACCTAGATTGTGGCGACTTCTCTCGGCTCACTTCGAAGCTTCAATACTCGCTGTGATGTCGAATTTGAAGCTGGGGTCAAGAATCCAGTGAAGATCTTCGCCTTGGTTATTTCCTATTGGACTCTTCTGGATTGAGCTGTCAAACAAAATCATCTGTCCCTGTCGATCTCCCGTCAAATGTTCTAGGAGGCTTTAGTTAACATGTTAACGTTTCCCCTCGTGTATGCGTCTATGTACATCTGTATCAGACGAGGAATTAGCATACATGCCAAAGTGGATACTTTGTCCATGCTAATGCGAATCTACTGCATCGCCGGAATACATACTGCCATTTCTAGCTGAAGTTTAAAGATTTGACATGCTTCCGACTGCAATGAAGCGGGCCTTCCGAGATTCTAGTGAGATTTCTCCTTGATTCGAATGCTTCAAGCACGAATCTTGATCCTTCTAGTCAAGAATATCAGCAACTATCACGGCTCTAAAGCAACACTACAAGTTCTAGTGGGTCCTTTCCATGGCTTGTCTGTGTGAGATATGCTAGGCTCAGAGCCGGCTTACGTTTTGACATGGCGTTAAAGCAGTGATAGGTACCGGTAGGTGAGTCTGCTGAAGATTTTGCAGGAGGGTTTGAAACTTACAGGCGCAAGTTATGACGATCATCACAGATATCTGGCATGCATACGAAGTGGGAAGCATCTCGGTGCAGAACCTTACAGTTTCGAAACAGACGACCGATACACGGCACTACAGTACTGCTCGAACTGGCAATATTCCCTGTTTGGTAGCAGAACTCCCAAACCCCCGTCGGATTAAACAACGTCTCTTCCTACTCGCCCATATTTTGGCGCTTCAAAAGTTCTCTCTGCAAGATGCTTGCTGCTTTCCCTCTCGCCATATGTAGCCTACATCTACGCACGCTAGCACGCTACCCTAAAGCAAGACATGCGTGGCCACTTTTCTGCCTATTTTGGCTACCACGAATGATCCTGAGCTCCGCCTTTCCCCACCTTGGTTAGTACACGATTTGTACACATCAACAACCTACGATAGGTATCCGGGAACCTCCTTGATATCGGTCTTCACAAGTTCTCTACTGCGGCGCTTTACGATCGTTTGCGATGAGGTTTATTTGCGAGAAGGTGGAGATTTCGACAAGGGATACGATTCATTGGAAGAGCTGTGAGAAACGTGGTGAAACAAATTGCTACGGATGTGAGTTGCGCCGGATGATGGAAGCGAGGGTGGAGCAGGAAGACACCGGTGCGGCGAGCGGAGAATTGCCAGTTTGGTACGGAGTACAGTCGGTATCATGCATTGTGATGGTCAAGCGAAGGGCATGTTGCCATGGAAGCTAACTCTCAGATGACCAGATGTTATCGCCATATTCAGAATGCTCAATGCTCTCAGTGTGGTCGGATATAATTTTGTCAATGTTGAAGATAGATTCAGACCTCGCAACCGGTGCACCGGCGTCGAAACTCGGTTCATCTCGGCATGTCGGTGCCCTGGGTACTTATGTACTACTTTTCCGCTTGTAGCTGGCACAAGTATGTACTATCGAGTCGTTCATTGACGAATTCAAGGGCCAACTCGTAGAGAGTGGAACTTCCGTGGAGAGCAAATGTTTCTGTGTATTGTGCCGTCTTTTTGAGATAACAATCTCGAGGTAACAGTCTGGATTGTTCTGATAGACTTTCAATCACTCTTAAGGTCTATGCATGAGGAGCCGGTAGATCAACTGAGTCCGCACTGACATGTGGAATATCTCCCCGGATGGTGATGGTTTCATACCCCCTAGTATGGCTCCAACTCGGGCCGCTACACCTGCAACGTACAATTGAGTTCAAATAGCTGATGCCTTTACAGAAATCATGATTAGCTGCCATTGTTATATGGGAACGTGCCGGTCCGGGACCGAGCAGAATTACTACCTCCGACTCGAGCTCGTCGATGCATCTCATCTGACATCGACTTCAATCTCAACTTCGATCCTACTGTTCTTTGAAATGGTCAATGCAACTAAACTAATATTCTGCTATATTTCTGGAATTTTTAAGATAGGAAATTCGATCTAGCAATTCCAGCATCGTATCATACGAGCATCGGCTATCACAGCTCATCTGCGTCAACTACTTGCCGGCTAGTCATACTTTCCACATGTATGCACCCCGTCCGAACATGCAGATGCATTCGGTCTTATCTGACATCAGCACGTTTTCGTCATTTTGGTCATTATCAAAATATGCCATTGAGAAATGTTCCGAAGTGGCTCGACTCTTCTTGCGCCAATACTAGCTGCTTCGGGCTCGATAATGCTTCTGGCTCTTCTTACTGTTTTTCGCTTTCCTACTTGGGAAGTAAAGGTTTCTCTCATATTAGTGGACAATTGACCTCTAGAGTTAACCTCAGCTAACATGCTTCTAGAATTTCCACATCTGGTGCATATAAAGTCGTTTGTGCTTTGATCATCGGGTCTTCGTGATTTGCAGACTATGCACTAGAGAATACAACAGAGAAAGGCTACCAAACCGGCCTTCGATGGAGGTTATCAGTACTCAAATAGCCGGCGTTCAAGGAACAGTTACAGGTATCTCTCTGGCAAAGGTGATCGAATATCATGGAACTTGGACTGAATTTCAAAGCTGTTTTGTTGTTCTTGCTAAGCCTTTCTGCAGTCGAAACAATGCTTCCGAAAAGTAACTGGCTTCGGTTATATCTCGCTGCAAATGATTCGGTATCATTTCAGTACTAATTACACCAGTTCTGACCCTCTAAAGCTTTGAGCCAAGCCAACGTTGCAGAGTAGCTGCTCCCCAGGATTGCTTCGAGCGTCACAAGAGCTCTCCGGCATGCCGATACATAACAGCTTCCATGGCCAAGTGGTAAGGCGCATCACTCGTACGGAGTGCCGAACACCAACCGATCCCGAGGGATGATGAGATCAGCGGTTCAATTCCGCTTGGAAGCATTGCCTTGTCGTTTTGTTTCTCTATCAGGTAGTATCTTTTTAAAGGTTGGGAATCAGGAACTGGAACCGATTAGAAGCATTTGAGGAGGAGAAACCTTGTGCAGGTTCAATGCTACAGTTCCTCTGTCGGTTGCCCAATTGAAGACGCATCATTCAAGCACACTGTTAAATTGTTAAGCGAAGTATCTAGCAAACTGACATGTTAAACATGAAGGCTTCCATGGCCAAGTGGTAAGGCGCATCACTTGTATAGGGTTGCTTCATGAGCACCTTTCATACTTCATACGAGATGATGAGATCAGTGGTTCAATTCCGCTTGGAAGCAATCGAGCGTTCTTTTGCTCCTCTACAAGCGCCAACTGCTCTTTTAGGGTCTGGAACAGCAATGCCTTCGTTAGGCTTCTTCTCAAACTCCAACATCCATACTAACTGACTTAACGGGGTGTGTCTTTGCTATTTTCATTAGCATCTCTCTAGGTGCTTGGTATCCTCATATTTCGTCTACTGTTCCAACATGGCAACTTAAGGATCTATACTCCATATACTTAATCGGAGGAATCCTTTGGGAGATAATTTCGAATTACTTCCCATAACGGAAATGTGGTACTCTTCAGTCTTAAATCTGCAAGCGTCATTCTGGCAACTTTCGAACTTGTACTGGCATAGAAAATCGAGCATTCGAATTGGAATTTGTGGAGTATGGAGGAAACTGCGGTCTATGTACTCAAACCTAACCTTCATCTCTAAGCATCAGTTGGCGAGAATTACGCTCGTAGTTCTCAAAGGCCAGAATAGGAAATCTTGAGAGGTTCGACAGTCGTCGTTTCGATATCGGTTCAAAGATCACAAAGAGTCTTGTCCTCTCGGTCTCGCTAAGACCATTCCGCATCGGTGCATGAAAGTCGAAGCTTCCTTGTGTAACGACGCCATTAATACCCCACCTTCAAACTCTGTGCCCCGCCAGAAGTGTGCTGCCACCCCATCAGCCAATTGGAAGGGTCTCGCCACCACCCAAGGTTCCCTGTCCGTCCACAGTTGCTTTACATAACCCCGCTGGCCCTGCCAAAACTTTTTATTCCCTCAGCCAGCGAAGCAAAGAAAATCCAAGCAGTTGTCAAACGAAAACACTTCATCCTCTCATCACCAACAAACCAAGAACTCCAAATTCCGTAAGTTTTCCCTGTCCTTTTTTGCTGCACGCACTTTCACTTGCAATCGAATCGAGATCTCGTTTCTTGTTTGTCCCCCAATCGCTTCCCGCTTTTCCCGTTCGTTTGTCGGCTCTGGCCTCGTCCCGAGAACGGGACCTGAGTTTCCGTTACCAATCCCATCCCACAATGCCATCCTTCGACTCCCAACTCTCCATCTCTCCGACATCCCTTGACTAACCATCACGTAACAGAATCCCCACCAATCCAAACCACCATCATCATGTCCGCCGAAGCCTCCAGCACCGCCCCAACCGTCGAGAAGAAGCCCGAGGCCGCTGCCGCCGAGGAGGAGGAGGATGTCGACCTTTTCGGCTCGGATGATGAGGAGGAAGATGCTGAGAAGAAGGCGCTCACCGAGAAGAGACTCGCTGAGTACAAAGCCAAGAAGGAGGCGAAGGGTCCAAAGCCTGCGGCCAAGTCCATTGTGACCATGGATGTCAAGCCATGGGATGATGAGACCGATCTTGAGCAGATGGAGAAGAACGTTCGTGCTATTGAGAAGGATGGTCTCGTGTGGGGTGGTTCTTCCTTCATTGAAGTCGGTAAGTTCGACCTGTTTCCTTTCTCTGTTTCGTTTGCAGTGCTGGAAAGGGTTGCGCACCACTGTTGGGAGTTCAGAGAAGAACATGATGGAGGTACAACGTGCTGCAGAGCATTGCAATTGCGGCTTCTTCCGATGCTCCATCGTACAAGGCACAGGCGATTGAGTGTCATGACTGGCGCAATGTCAATGTAGTACTGGCAGTGGTGTCGATTTTCTCGATTAGCGAAACGGCAACGGCCTTACAAAATTCAGCGCTAACCGTCGTCCTTCCTACAGGTTTCGGCATCAAGAAGCTCCAGATCAACCTTGTCGTCGAGGATGAGAAGGTCTCTCTCGATGACCTCCAGCAGCTGATTGAGGAGGATGAGGACCACGTCCAGTCCACTGATGTAAGTTCTTCCTCGTGTTTTGTTGTTTGAAGCTTTGTTGTCGCACTCTTTCGCCCATCTTCTCGGCGCAATGAGCTTGCTCAGTTCTCCACTGCTTTTGCGCATTGCAAGCATAACCTGCGCAACTTGCGATTCTGTGGAACTTGCGATTCTTCTCGGATTGCTCTGAGCCAGGCCTTAGACCACGCATTGCTTCCAGGGCTCCTTTTGCGCTGGTCGCTTGCTGCCCATAATTCTCCCACATTACTCTACCACTATTTCCTGGCCCGATTACATTCACAAATACCAGTCTTTTGTCACTTCATTACCCCGGAACAATGCTAACTCTGCTTTCCTTAGATCGCCGCTATGCAGAAGTTGTAAATTACCCTGCTGGGTAGTTACGACGTGCTAGGACGAGCATCATTGGGAGGTCAGGAAAGGAGAAAAAAGTTCTTAGGATAGTCGAATTGATGGCCTTGAAGTTCAAGTGTTCTGTGGCATGACGTGAAATGTTGGAAAGTGATTGTGAAGTGGTGGTTTGCAGGATTCGGCTGGGGTGAGGACATTCTATGCATCCTCGCTGGGCCTGGTCTGTCTTTTCGAGCACCCAACAGCATTGACAATGGTTTCGTGGAATTGCATAGGCAGAGAGAGAAACGTGCTACTCCGGATGCTACGCATTGTCTAATGATTTGGTGGTATATAAGCGCACTAACCGCTCGCTTATCATAACAAGGCCCTTTAGCACAGTGGTAGTGTGTGGTCCTCCTATCAGTCGAGCAATCGCTGGGAAGGTCAGACTGAGGTCGTAGGTTCGAGCCCTACAAGGGTCGCTTTTTTGACTTTTCGAAAACCTGATATGTTATATCTCCCATCAAGGCCGACTTTCGAATCGTCCGATGCTTTAGCTTTTCCTTTCACTGGTAGACTCCGAAGATTGTAAGAATTCCTTATGTTGCCAGCCCATTTGCTTGAAGTAAGCAGCGTACTCGCCCTGATCCTTGAGCTCGTAGATCCACTAAATTAGATTCAACGCGAATCGCTTTTGCTTTCAGATGCTGCACTGCTGCAATGACCTTCATGCTTCGAGAAAAAGGAAGGATCCCTGCTTACTTACTGAGATAACAACAAGCCAACAATAAAACAATTTAGAAGACAAAAGGAAAACCTTTGCTTCCAAGCGGAATTGAACCGCTGATCTCCCCATAACTTTCTTACTACGAGTGGGGCGCCTTACCACTTGGCCATGGAAGCCGCTATACGGGTTCTCGAGCCAAATAAAAGTATTATATGCAAACAATAATCTCGAGCAAAGAGGAGAAAAACAAAAGTGCTGGCCACTAAGTATCTATTCGTATATATAAGTGGGTGCTTTGCGAGTTCAGTTTGGCACGATACTCTCACCTTATATACTTACTTCTTGGTAAATAAGTAAGATTCTTATATCCCGCTCCAGTGATACTTAGATCGCTTGGTGCAACTATTTTCACTGCTTTAAAGTGCCTGTCGTAGTATTCCCTGATCTAGCAGATGAGGCTAGAAGCCCATTAACGCCGAAGATGAATTATATTCTCGGATTCTCCATGTGGCCACGCATTCGGACTTCAAAAAAACTGTAAATAAATAAGAAAGAAAGGCAGATATCAAGGGCGAGTTGGCTGAGTAGTCTAAAGCGACAGATTAGAAATCTGTTATCCTCTGGATGCGCAAGTTCGAATCTTGCACTCGTCGAGCTGCTTTTTTGTAGCTTTGGACCAAGTCGATTTGTATTTCGAGTCGTTGGTGCAAACGTTTTCAGTTGATTTTGGACCATGCGGCATCTCTCCTCACAAAGTCGACGCGACGGCGAGCGTTCTAGGATTTTATTTTACTTATTTGCTTTAAACCTTCAGGTTTTAAAACGAAAGACGGCTTGCACGTACTTCAAATGGCTCCAACTTTATAACTCTTTTAGAAGGAAACCCAATGTTGATTTTTTGAGACAGAGTCGAACTTGTGTGGAATGTACACTTGCCGTTTTGAATATACAAGCTTCGATGGTCCAACGGTAAGATAATTGCCTTCCATAAGATAGCAATTGGCCGGGGTTCGACTCCTCGTCGCTGCAATTCCTTTTGACATCCTTGTTCTTTGCTACACATAAAACGCCTGTCTTTCTCCTCCACTCTTCTGTTCGGGCAGCTGGAGCAGCTGCGGTAGCAGAGTAGCTGTTTTTATAGGAGCCTTTATACCTCCAGCTCGTACGATATGGGTCTGCTACGCAGGTTTACCACTTCGTGGAGACTGGGAATGAGGCTACAAGAAGGGTGATTCGTCGTGCGCCTGATCGAGTAATGTTAGCGTGATCTGCCCCAGAGATAGGCGTCGACCTGCTGGCACAGTAAAGGATTTTAATATTCTTTTCTGCAATTAACATCAAGAAATGTTTTCATGGAATCGTGGAATCTCTAGCGGAAAAGTTGTCGATCTGTCGTTGAAAGCATTCTTTTCTCTGAGCGGTGAGAATATGACTCGATGAAGTAGGTACTTAGCTCACCAGTTAGGTCGACAGTGACTTCGTGAACGGTCAGATTATCACATTTTAAAGTCTGAGGCGTTTGTTACTTAAGCATCAATTGGTTCTATAGTGTAGCGGTATCACTTCAGATTCTGATTCACGAAAAATGGATTGTTCTGACAACCTGGGTTCGATCCCCAGTAGGACCTTCATTTTGAGCAAACTGCTTTTGACCAACTTTTCTAAAAACTCCAACTTCTTTTGCCTTGCGAACTAATTACGTGGGATACAGTTTGGTAGCAGATCTGGCCCTCGATTTAGGGGCCCGCAGTTGCAATCACCGACAATGAAGACAGTATTAGGAAGGGAGTAGTATGATCGAGATGATTAATTGCTAAGTACCTATTATTTTGAGAGAAAGGAAGTCTAATTACAGTTTTGAAAAGAGCTAAGCAAATCAAACAAAGAACAGGAAAGAGACAAAGGTAATACTACGATACTAGTGCAATACCAGCCAACCGGGGATGAAGAAACTTACAGACAGAAGCCGCTAATAAACCCTTGTCATTATTTCTTCCTCGTTCTTCTTTCAATCCATACTTCTTCTCTCGTCTCAGGTCAGACACGTCCGTCATTGCTGAGCTTTATGATCTGCGAGGTCTCTTGATCTCCGGTAAGTTTGCTCTTGCCCTCGGTATGGGGATGAAAGGAGAGTAGAAGGAGAAGAAACTCAGCTCAAAAAAAGAACTCGGAGGTGAGAGAAAGTAACAGACTAGATAAACTGAAATTGTGCAATAGAAGAGAAAATAACCACCGTGAAAGAAAGCAAAAGGTAATAATTGCGTGAAAGGTAACAATAACTGCGGCAGAGGAAATAGAACAAAGTAGACGCAAAAATGGAAGAGCAAAAAGTATACAATACACCCACTTTTAACCCATATTATAACCTGACATCCCCGCAAACTTACGAAAATGTTGCGTATGAAGCACTAAGCCCCTGTCGTTCAAATCCATCTCGATGAAAGTGGACCGCTCAGGCTCCGACATAAATGTGTTGCAATGTTGTCCTATGCCACAGCAACAAGAAATCCATCCCAAACAATAACAATCCTGGGCACCGGAAGGCTATAATTCCATTCCATAGCCCCATCCGTGGACGACGAAGAATAATTATAAAGCGTACCTTGATAGCTTTGCACGTTTCTCCTCCTAGATTCCTGGTCAGCATTGAAATTTCAAAGTCTTGGAAGCGGGAAAACTTACAGGGCTGACATCGTTATCACTGTATATTAACCTCTGCGGTCTTTTTACTGGAGTAGCAGCTCCTTGGGCAGCACCAGCAGCCGCTTGATCTGATCCACCAACAACTACCAAACTGCTGAGAGCTGGTGTAGTGCCGTTCGGAGCCGGTGGAAGCACCGCAGCCGAAGAAGAATCCTTGTTGTTAGACGAGGATTGAGCAACGGATGTGTCAGTGGTGATAGTGGTCACAGGGGACTTAACTGGTGGAGGAGGTAAAGGAATATCCACTCGTTTCGAACTCTGTATCGACGCTTGCGCCTGCTGAGCAGGTTGCGTCGGTGGTGGTGGATGAGCGGCGACCGGAGCAACTCCTGCGTTTGATTGATGAGGGAGAGGACTTCGACTCACTGGATTAACAGGAAGGGGCAAGTTTGGCGGATGGGTTGGCAGTGATTGTGATGGCTGCTGATGCTGTTGAGGTGGTGGAATGTGCGGAGGAACAGGGGTAGGCTTGACATGGGGAGTTGGAGGAAGATGAGGGGGAACTGACGGTAGAGAAGGATTGAATCCATGAGGATGATTCCCCATATGCCCAGCACCTGGTGCACCAGTCATAGGGGAAGGAGGAGGGGGAGGGAAAGAAGGAGGCCCTCCAACGAAGGCAGGTCTTGGGGGCAGCGCAGCTGGCCTTGGTGGGAGCCCAGATGGAGGTTGTGGCAATGATGCCGGTGGCCCTGGAGGAAAGCCGCTTTGATGAGGATAAGGTTGGTGCTGATGCGGGTTGAAGTGAGGTGGACCCTGTGACATGTTTCCGGGAGGAGCAGGCGAGAAGCCTTGCTGATGGGGAGGGAACCCGTATGGTCCGCCTGGTCCAGGTGGTCCGTTGAACTGTTGTGGAGCTGGTGGATGGGCGCTGATGTATTGGCCGTTCTGGAAAGACTGCCCTTGTTGGTAAGGAGGTTGACCCGGCTGAACAGGAGCCTGGCCATAGGCATATGGTGCAGTCGGCGGTTGACCCTAAAGCGATTGGTTAGCAAACCACCCCCGTACTTCTAAGCCCATAAAAGACAGAGAATAACTCACATAGAACCCTTGCGCTGGAGGCTGTACCTGCTGGGGTATTCCACCCGGACTGAAAGCCGCTGGTGCAGAGGGTGGACTCTGACTTCCACCAGCTTGGAATCCTGGTTGGACTGGGGATGCACCATTAGCAGCAGCATTCTGCTCAGCCATCTTCGCTTTATGCTCGGCCAACCTTCTCTTGATCTCGGCTGGATCCAACTTCTCAATTTTCGGCTTCTTCGCAGGTCCTCCGTGTTGCCCTCCGCCGTTGGTAGAGTTTCTACGATCCGTCTCGTCTTGCTGGAATTGAGAGATGATTCTTTGCTTGTGGGCAATCAGTTCGACCTCCGGAATCCCCTCCACTCCGAAAATCTCAACGTCAACCGACTCTCTTCCAGGAATAGCATTCTCAATTGCGTCGAGAGTCTCTTTGTGAACCTGCGTCATATGAACGGCCAATCCTATGGACATGGGTCAGCAGTGCCATCTAAAGGCGATCCGTAAAGAAACTTACCACCAGCCGTGTTCAATCTTCTCTGGCATCTACTGCACTTGTAATGCTTTGCCTTTTGATGATTGATTAAGATCTTCAAGTCGTCAAAGTCCCTTTCGCAGTAATAGCACCAAGGCCGCTCCAATGCCTCCTGAAGATTCGTCACTTTTCTTTTCGTTCCAGCACCCGAGCCTCCTCCAGACGCATGATTGTGAGACTTTTTTGTCATGACTCCGAGTTTTCGATGGTTGAAGATGAGATGTCAAGAAAGAGACTGATGCAGAGAAAGCCTTGTCGTGCGGTCGAATTTCTATTCCACTGTAAAACGCGGTCGTGTCGCTCAAAAAGCCTCCGTGTGATCAGATTATTGCTTCGAAGGTTGCTCCCGTAAAGTCCAGTAACCGTTGCTCGAGCCGACACACAAAGAAGAGCGCGTGAGATCTGTAGCGTGAGGGTAGCGGGTTGGGGTCGCAGACGAGACGAAGAGGCGGATGAGTTTGGAAGGCGACCATCACGTCCTCCCAATCTTTCTGCACTAGAATATTAGTAATCACTTGCTAGCGTATTGGTCAGGTGACTGCGGCTACAAAAATCCCCAAAATTTTCCTTCAACTCCTTCACTCCAAGCATCCTTCGATCTCGACATCTTCTCAACAGCATTTCAGCATGTCATCGCCTCAATAGACCAATATACCAGTTTTTCAACACAATCTGCACCGGCTCGCTTCATTTACAATGTCCGTCCTTTCGTACCGCATCATCTCACGGCAACCATCCCACCTCCGCTTGGGGTGCTCAGGGATTCGAGCTTGCTCGGAACACCTCGATCACCACCGCGTCTTGCGGCGATCGAGGAGTGGGTTGTTATAAGTGGGGTCGCCTTTCGGGGTGTCAAACATTGATGCTAGAGTAATATATCCTGAACCTTCATAGTCCGTCTTTTTCACCTTGTATGAGGGTTGGAGGATCTCGCAAGAGGTCCTCTATACGAGAAGGTGGCTCCATGCGTTCTACATGTCCTTGCGAGAATTTAGTTGTAGCTTATAGATAGAATATTTCCATTTACAGTCGATCACACCCTGTTGTTAATTTCTCTATGTGAATCACCGTGAAGAACATACTTCTCCGGCAACATCCAGAGTTTCAAAGTCAACTCATAATCGTGATTCTCTAACGCTACTCAATGTAAGAACTAGCCTGCCACTTTGGGTTCCTTTATAATCCACTCTCCATTTCTCTCTGAACGACCCGACATTCCTCCAGCTGTCCGTAAGCAGCCTCCTGACGAGATTGACAGGTTGTCTATTGGGTCTATGAAGTGGTTTCCGTGCGATAGTGATGCTCTCAACCTAAGCTTCAGTCAGCTCGCTCCAATCTCATGGCAGATCAACTGACTGACTCCTTGAGATTCAAACTATAGAATAGTGCCTGCCGCCAAACAAACTGAAAAACTGGAGAGACTGGTATCCTCGCTCGTCAAGCTGTGATAAGAAAGAGCCAACAACCAGCCGAAATTCCATTAAAAACCGTAAATGCACCCGAGAACTCCAATGAAACATTAAGAACAAGAACCGATCCATCATCCGTCCACCCTAATAATCTTCATCTTCGTCTTCATCGGCACCCCTAGGATCATAACCACCACCACCGCCCACAGGGCTACTCCGATCAACCTCCCTCTCCCTCCTCCTAGGGCTACCACCTCTTTCTCTCTCCTTTGCGACCTGATCACAAGCGTCGACCCAATCACTGTAGACATCGATAGGTGCGCTGAGGGAATTGATATCCGTCTGGAAGCTCTGTCCACAAACTTTGCAATCGAGTCCTCCGATACCGGCTTTGCGATCGATCTTGCAGCTGACACTGTTTTCGTGGTTGCAGAACAGACAGGCGAATGATGAGGCGAGACCTTCACGCTTCTTCGGGCCTGTTGGCTTTCTGGTGGCCTTCTTGCGTTTTCCCTGTTACCCCACAGCTTGCGTTAGCAATGGTCCCCATCTCAGCGTTCCGTGTTGCGTGGTATTGTGACGAAGTTGGACTGAACTCGGGAGTAGCGTGTTTGAAGGGGAAATGCGGCTGGAGGAGGGTGATGAACGAACCATGGTGACTGTGAGAATCTGAGAAACCGGTTAAGTCGACAAAACGCGTATTACTGGGATTTTTGGTATGGTGTAGAGTGTCGGGTATGCGAAATTCCGGCGTTTGTGGGTATGTTTTTCGTTGTTGATGCGATGTGATGGACAAGGCGGAATTTATAGACGGAGCGGTTATTGCGTCGTTTCGCCTTGGGGAGTTGCAGCTGTTCCCTGATGGGATTAGCGCCTTCGGTTGTCTTCCGTAGCGAAAGATTAGATTAGATTGTTTGGTTTCCAAAAGAGACAAAAAATCTTTGAGCAACAACTGGAGTCCGGTTCAAAGTCAAGGCCCTTTAGCACAGTGGTAGTGTGTGGTCCTCCTATTCTTGGGTATAGGTAACCATTGGGAAGGTTAGACTGAGGTCGTAGGTTCGAGCCCTACAAGGGTCGTATTTTTGGTCACCATAAAGATGGTGCATAGATACTAAATTTTGGGCTACTGATACAAGTATGTCGGAGATAGGCTCATAGACCAGTGCCGAAAAGAAGACCCGCTTGGCGGGATCAGAAGGTCTTGTTCGTTGGAGAGATAATAGAAATGGGCTCAAGTGCGTTTATACTCAGGATATGAGTGAATTAATAGAAATGGGCGCAACCGCAGAAGTGAAAATGTGGCCAGAACCGTCCTTAGTAAAGAGCAAAGCGACTTGGTATTGCAAGATAACTCAATAAATGGGATAACCAAGTAAATCAAAGCCAACAAAAGACATATTAAACTAATCCGTGGTGTTCTTCGCCTCCAAGTTGAACATGTTCTTGAAATGGAAACCGGGCATTTGTTGCCCACTCTTGTCCTTCTTCGTCTTGTTGAACTTGATAGCTTCTTCCTTGATCTTGGTTTTCGTGTTCTCCCCAAGTCTGTCCATATCCTCAATATGCTTCATGAGCCTCTTCAGAGCTCTCAATGGCCCTCTGATATCCGGCGAAGTCAAGAATCCTTCAGCGTCAAAATAACGGTGGACGAGCTGAACCATTGCCTGATCCTCAGCACTCATGGCAATATCCATGTCGAAGATTTTAGCTCGAGTTCCAGCAATTTTGCCAGCGCGTTCATCATGGAACGTTGACAGAGTTTCGATGTCTTTCTCAACGGATTCTTGGAGACCCTCAATCTCTCGATATCTGGTAATAAGCTGTCTTAGCTGCTGGCCTGGTGTCTCCCACATTCTTCGCATCTCGGCCTCTTTTCCACCGAGTTTTTGTATCCGTTCTTCTTCTCTGAAATGAGCGATGCGGATCGGCTCCGCCTCATGTATATCAGCCGACCCAGCATAGAGACAGATATCCCTACGCTCGGCCTCGGAGAATTCCTCGATATCCTCTACCAGCTTGATGAGATATTTAGCCACTTGTCTCGATTGCGATAGCAGCGACTTCAAAGCATAGCGGAAACGCCAGGCGTTCTTGACGGCAACATCCGTTGCCTCTATCAGTGGGGACTTCTTCAAAATAAAACGTCGAAACCAGTCACCCTTAGTCTCTTTGAACTTAACGCTTGCATCCGTGCGAGCAGGTGGTTCATGCCTTTGCTGCGCAACTGGACGAACAGGCTGAACAACAGTGCGAGCGGGCTGGACCACAGGGTTGACGAGCTTACGCTCTGGAACCACTCTATGAGATACTGCTTCCAGTGGCGTTGTATGTGTAGACGACATGGCAGAACCTGTCTGTGGTTCGTCAAACAGGGGCGTAGGTGCATCGGTCTGACGGGTCTCGCTTGGCTCGAGTGAAGGTTGAAGGGTATTGGTGGTTTGGAGTTTTTGCATGAAGCCGTTTAGTGGACCAGTAAGATCTTCATCGTAGTGATAATTCGTACCAGCCACAGACCCAGTTCCATGCGCAGGTCCAGCATTTAGCTGCACCGGTGCCAGACCAACCGTCTTCTGTGAACGATCTACAGGCTCCAGAGGACCCACTGGTACGCCTTCAGGAGCATGAACAGCACTGGGAGCCTTATCCATCACCGGGACAGGCTTCTCTTTTGTACTTACCGGGTCATGTTGAACTGTATCGTAGGTTGTACCCGGAATCTCCTGAAGGGGTTCTAGCTGTAGGTGCGATGAAGTCTTTCCATCGTGACGTGCTTTGTCGAAACGTGCAGCGTCCGACATACTACTCGACGATCGGTAGTGGGATTCATCCTCATCATCATCCCGTACCACATCGAAGCTCCCTGGGAGAGTCGACGAATGGTGATGGGATAAATCATCGGAACTATGGTGGATTGCATCGAGACCTCCCGGCATCGTAGATGAGTGGTGGTGGGATGAGCCACTGGTGTCATGGTGTATTGTGTCGAAACCTCCAGTGTCCGACATGGTGGATCAGGAAAAGGATCGATTGGTGATGTGGCCTGAATCTTGGGTGTATGTGCCAGTGACGATATTTCTAACCAAAACCGAGAAAGAAAATTCAGAAGGTCGTCGGGCTAAGAGGTAGAAAGTTGCAAAACTAAGGAATCAATTGGATATGTTGCGTATTATGTAGTGACTGGGTACGAATGACTGTGCGTGTCCATGCTGGCCTGAAGTATCTCCGGACCTTCTAAAACTTGCGCTTTTTTCTGGCAGGTGCCTTCTTCTTCTCCTCAAGGGCTCTTTCCAGCTCCTTACGCTTTCGATCAGCAGCCTCCTGTGCCAGAGGATCTGCAACGGGTGTCTCCTCGATTGACGAGGGAGCTTTCTGTATATATGTTAATAAAATCCTCGTCCAGGCTCGAGTAAAGCGCATACCTCTTTAGATGACGCGGCTTCTGGCGACGCAGATTTGGGTCCCTTTGTGACCTCCTTGTGCTTCGTGGCGCCAATAGCACCAAGTCTACTTCCAAGCTTTAGAGGTGAAGGTGGCTTCTCGGGTGTCTCCGATGTTGGTGACATCACTGGTACATCGGGAGTCGACCTTCGTCCCAATGCTCCCAATTTGGGTTTTCCTGCTGAGGATAATGATGTCTATGCTTGTTAGCTTGGATCGAGAAAGGGGTATTCTCCGAACCGCTCTCTTTGGCGAGGCTACCGTATACAACGGAGGACCCTGAAAAGCGGTTAATGGAAAGATTTTTAAGCTTCCAACAAAGGAAGGAAAAACACTAACAACGTTCGGTTTCTGAGCCGTGGTAGTAGGCTGGGCTTTCGCGGGCGCCTCATCTTCACTGGCAGTTGCTTCATCATCTGACTCTGGCATTTCAACAGTGGGTGTGGCGGCCTTGGGCGTCACGCTTCGCTTTCGTGATCGAAGAGCACCGAGTTTACTCTTAATATCCCCTCGTGGTGGGCTTATCGACTCTGGCGAGGGTTTCCGCTCCGCATGGGCAGCTTTGTTGCTTCGAACGGGAGGCCCATCAAGGTCATCGTCGTCATCCTCAGACTGCAATGCATGGTTAGAAAAAAAAATATTAACCGAGGGGGGAATATGAACTCACCGACAGCCGAGAATAAGGGTCATCCGGATCCTTTGGAGTTTCCATCTCTTTCGCTGGCTTAGCACCATGACCTGAGGACTTCGCAATTGTGTGCTGTTGAGTCTCTGGAGTCTGGCAGGAGAGTTAGCGGATGGTCCTCTCGAGAGAGAGCTCTCACCCATACAATTTCATCAGACGCATCATCATCTGTCTCATCCTCAGTCTCATCCTCATTGCGGGCAGGTGGTACCGGTGTCGGGGAGAGCTTTCTCGTCTTCGCTGGTGATTGCCTTTTCGACCTCCCAGTGTCTCGAGGGATGACGCCTCTCGAGGTTTGTCGACCAAGGCTGTAATGTTGCTTTTCACTATTCAATATGTCCCACCAACTCTCGTCAACCCTTTCTTTTGACCCTAGAACCGCTTGAAATTCCACCCTTGGAGAGTCCTGATCCTTGTAAAGCCAGTCCGTGCCAGCATCCTCGCCAGCAAGGATGAAACTGTTCCTCCACTCTTCCTGAACAAACACTGCCAGGCCCTGTCGGCTCCTCTTGTTGTGAAATATCTCGTTGACGGCACCCTTCTTTTGCATCTCTGCATTATCCTTCAGCTTCGTTATGATATTATCCTTGCTCTTGATCTGCTCCAATAGCTCTGTTGTTTTCGTTTGATACAATCCCACCAGTCGCATGAGCGGTAGCGTTATTGTGCTGGTGAATTCGTATTGCGGCGTCAAATCCAGATAAAACCTCCATTCCAGCACAGGAAGCGGTGCATCTAACGGCACAGTTGTGTGGATCACCAGCTTCTTTGGAACGCCTGCACTGTTGAAGGAAGGGTCTTCGATGTGCAACAACTTTGTTTCCGTCCCCTCACGACCATCTCCCTGGCATGATAGGCCTTGCTGTAACTTTCCGAACAGGATCTTAAGCTGTTCAGGGTCTTCGGCATCAATGGGCGAGTCGTAAGAGGTCGACAGCGATTGTAGTTCTGAGCTTGAAACCGACTGTTTCCAGAGGTAGGTGCCGTCAGTGACGTATATGGTGTAGCAAGAGCGCTCGAAATTCGGCGAAATCAGTAATCCGGGGCGTAAGTTTAGTGCTGGAAGGAAAGGTCGAAACGACTTCATCGTAAGAAGAGGTGAGAGTTTGGGAGGTGTCGTGGGTTGACGCGACACCGATGATGTAACGCGGGCTGTTGGGCGACTCGAGGCCACGTGAAGATTGCGATAAGGCCTGAGTCCCACGAATCCTGCCCCAACTGGCTCTCCAATACCATAGCTGCCCCTGTGCTGTCTCATCACCAAAACTGGTTTATAAAGACGCCTATTACTGACACTTGCAAGTGCTACACACGGTTCAAAATGGCGAGCTTAGTGTTTAGTGGGTTAGAAGACCTAATAAGTCCTCTTTGGCTGCTCAATGGCTATAACGTTATAACGTTACTTCCTATAATTCACTTCGGCGTTCTTTTCTTACGATCTCGCAACTGGATGAATCGAATCTTAAGCGCAAAGCTGGTGAGCTGGGTTGGATGATAATGAGCATAAATTTGAAAGGTGATCTCGATAATATCGCTTACCAGACTCGTCTTGAACTTCTGAAAGCCGTCGATAGGGCGATACTCAGGGCTCTCAAAGTACTAGTAGGGAACGGAATGAGACTCGCGTACTCGGACAACAAGTAGACAAGCACTTGCATCGAAAGCGGCCCCACTAGCTTCATAGTAGTGAGTGATTCAGCGCCCGAGGAATCTGAGCACAGCAACCAATGTGTCAAGTATTTGATGTCTCATGTTGATTCTAAGAGAGGAAGATAGTGAGCAGGCCTTAGGTTTAGGAGTCTGAATCGATTCAGTGAACCCGGGCCGCTCGTTTATAGAGGTCTCTTAGTTTGCCCCATCAAGGGTAAGCCACCGCAGCATTCGTCACTTGCCACAACCTCTGCGCTACTAAGAAACTAAAAGCCAACAAGACGGTGAGTTCTCAAGGCCATGCTGTTTGGGATGTGCCTGAGAAGAAAGCGACAGAGGCGTAATATAATATGTTTAGCGAATAAGGAAATCACTAACGAGACATCCTCACAGAAACCAGGCCGCAGGTAGTCTTGCGTTGTCGAAGGCAAGAAATCCGCAAGAGGAGAGGAAGGTAAAGCGGGAGAGTTATAGGGGATGCGAAGGTTCGAACGTTCGAGGAAGGGTCCGATTAAAACGCCATTATTGCCTTGTTCTGGCCTGCCAAGCATATGGTGCGCCACTAACCCAGTTTGGCCTAACGCCTCCATTTCTTGAACCAGTGCCACCCGAGAGTTCGCGTCGATATTTCATCCGCACTTCCTCCACCAGAATTCACCCAAACAATTGAAGTCGTCTTCAACGAGGCTTCTACCAACTTTACTCAACATCAACCCGGGTTACATCACGACACGAAATCTACGGAAACCATCATCAAGGAGTGCCGGAAACGATTGAAATAGCAGGAGGGTCACAACTACAGGAATTTCGACTTCACCGCCGCCATGGCATCACTCCCTCCTCCACCGCCCCCAGGATGGTCGAATGCAGGAGCACCCGGCGTACCTCTACAACCACCACCACCAGGCTATCGGCCGCCTGTCGACCCCAATGTTGCAAAGTTCGAAGCGAAGAAGAAGGAATGGCTACGGACACAGCGGAATCGATTCGGTGAGAAGAGGAAAGGTGGATATATCGAGACACACAAGGCGGACATGCCACCTGAGCATCTGCGAAAGATCGTTAGGGATATTGGCGATGTCTCGCAAAAGAAGTTCTCTGCCGACAAACGAGCCTATCTTGGAGCATTGAAGTACATGCCCCACGCGGTGTTGAAGCTGCTGGAGAACATGCCCATGCCCTGGGAGAGTTCAAGGGAGGTCAAGGTTCTTTATCACGTCAACGGTTGTCTTACGCTTGTCAATGAGATACCGAGGGTTATCGAGCCGATTTTCCATGCGCAGTGGGCGACGATGTGGGTCACCATGAGACGCGAAAAGGCAGACAGACGGCATTTCAAGCGGATGCGGTTCCCACCATTTGACGACGAAGAGCCACCACTCTCCTGGAGTGAGAACATCGAGGATGTCGAGCCCCAGGAACCAATACAGATGGAGCTCGACGAGAGTGAAGATGCCGCAGTGATTGAATGGTTCTACGATCATCGACCTCTGCTGGATACACCGCACGTCAATGGGCCCAGTTACAAGAAGTGGAATCTGGATCTTCCCCAGATGTCTACCTTGTACCGTCTCTCTCATCAGCTGCTCAGTGATCTGGTTGACCCGAATTACTTTTACATGTTCGATCTCAACAGTTTCCTCACAGCCAAGGCTCTCAACGTTGCGATCCCTGGTGGCCCGAGATTTGAGCCCTTATACAAGGATGTCGACCCTAATGATGAGGATTTCGGAGAGTTCAACGCAATCGATCGCATCATTTTCAGAGCACCTATCCGGACAGAGTACCGTGTCGCCTTCCCATTCCTCTACAACTCTCTACCCAGATCCGTAAAGATCTCCTGGTACCACCATCCGCAGGTCACCTACGTCCGTGCAGATGATCCCGACCTGCCGGCCTTCTACTTCGACCCTGTCATCAACCCCATCTCATCGCGCTCTGTTGCCCCAAAGAACATCAAAGTCTCGCACGAGGACGAGATTTTCGGTGTCGGCAATGATGAGGACGATTTCGAGTTGCCCGACGACTTTGAGCCTTTCTTGGAAGAGGAAGAGCTCTATAACGAGAACACTGCTCAGGCGATTCAGCTCTGGTGGGCACCATATCCCTTCAACTGCAGGTCAGGACGCATGGTTCGTGCAGAGGACGTCCCACTCGTGAAACAGTGGTATCTCGAGCACATTCCACAAGGGCAACCTGTCAAGGTCCGTGTTTCCTACCAGAAGCTGCTCAAAACCTATGTCCTCAACTCTCTGCACACAAAACCGCCGAAGGCGCAGAACAAGCAGAGCCTGTTCCGCAGTTTGAAGGGCACCAAGTTCTTCCAGTCTACAACAATTGATTGGGTCGAAGCTGGTTTGCAGGTCTGCCGACAGGGCTTTAATATGCTTAACCTTCTCATTCATCGCAAGAATTTGACATATTTGCATTTGGATTGTAAGTATTTCATCTCCATTATTTCCTCTCTTAGATCGATACTAACTCTTCTTGCAGATAATTTCAATTTGAAGCCCGTCAAAACCCTTACGACAAAGGAGCGTAAGAAATCTCGCTTCGGAAACGCATTCCATTTGATGCGTGAGATTCTTCGCCTCACCAAACTCATTGTCGATGCGCAAGTTCAATACCGGATCGGCAACATCGACGCTTTCCAACTTGCTGATGGTATTCTCTATGCCTTCAACCACGTTGGGCAGCTTACCGGTATGTACCGTTACAAGTACAAGCTCATGCACCAGATCCGTGCATGCAAAGATTTGAAGCATTTGATCTACTATCGCTTCAACACTGGACCTGTTGGCAAAGGTCCTGGGTGCGGTTTCTGGGCGCCGGCGTGGAGAGTATGGCTCTTCTTCCTTCGTGGTATTATTCCTCTCCTCGAGAGATGGTTGGGAAATCTTTTAGCCCGTCAGTTCGAAGGTCGTCACTCCAAGGGTGTTGCAAAGACCGTTACCAAGCAGAGAGTTGAATCTCACTTCGACCTTGAGTTGCGTGCTGCGGTTATTCACGATATCACGGATATGATGCCAATTGGTATGAAGAGCAGCAAGGTCAACACTATCTTGCAGCATTTGTCGGAGGCATGGAGATGCTGGAAGTCGAACATTCCATGGAAGGTTCCAGGTCTTCCTGCACCTATCGAGAACGTGATCTTGCGATACGTCAAGAGCAAGGCTGACTGGTGGGTTGGTGTCGCTCACTACAACCGCGAGCGTATTCGACGTGGTGCCACTGTGGACAAGACTGTCGCCAAGAAGAACTTGGGGCGATTGACCAGACTATGGTTGAAGGCCGAGCAGGAGCGTCAGCACAACTATATGAAGGATGGTCCATACGTCTCTTCTGAAGAAGCTGTTGCCATTTACACCACGACGGTGCATTGGTTGGAGTCTCGAAAGTTCTCTCCTATTCCATTCCCTAGTGTTTCATACAAGCACGATACGAAGATCCTTATTCTTGCACTGGAGCGGCTTCGGGAGGCTTACTCCGTGAAGGGCCGTCTCAATCAGAGCCAGAGAGAGGAACTTGCGTTAATCGAGCAAGCCTACGATTCGCCTGGCACGACATTGGCTAGAATCAAGAGGTTCTTGCTGACGCAGAGAGCTTTCAAGGAAGTGGGAATTGACATGAACGACAACTACTCAACAATCAATCCAGTCTACGATGTCGAGCCAATCGAAAAGATCACTGATGCATACCTCGACAGTTACCTGTGGTATCAGGCTGATCAGCGACATCTCTTCCCAGCCTGGGTCAAGCCTTCAGATTCTGAAGTTTCGCCACTTCTTGTTTACAAGTGGGCCCAGGGCATCAATAACTTGAACCAAGTGTGGGAGACTGCCGACGGAGAGTGCAACGTTCTTATTGAGACTCAACTTTCGAAGGTCTACGAGAAGATCGACTTGACTCTGTTGAATAGGCTTCTCCGACTCATCATGGATCATAACATTGCCGATTACATTACTTCCAAGAACAACGTTCAGCTCAACTACAAAGACATGAATCACACCAACAGTTACGGTCTGATTCGCGGCCTTCAGTTCTCGGCGTTTGTCTTCCAATACTATGGACTCGTCATCGATCTTCTCCTGCTGGGCTTGCAGCGTGCGAGCGAGATTGCTGGACCTCCCCAGGCGCCCAACGAGTTCCTTCAGTTCCGCGACATGCAGACTGAAACCAAGCATCCTATCCGTCTTTACACTAGATACATAGATCGTATCTGGGTATTCTTCCGCTTCTCGGCCGAGGAAGCTCGAGATCTCATCCAGAGATTCCTCACAGAGCAGCCGGATCCCAACTTTGAGAATGTCATTGGTTACAGGAACAAGAAGTGCTGGCCGAGGGATTCCCGTATGCGTCTAATGAGACATGACGTCAACCTGGGTCGTGCGGTCTTTTGGGAGTTGAAGCAGAGACTGCCGCGCTCAGTCACCACAATCGAGTGGGAGGAGACCTTCGCCAGTGTTTATTCCCGCGACAATCCAAACCTTCTCTTCTCGATGTGCGGCTTTGAGGTCCGTATCTTGCCAAAGTGCAGGAACCAGAACGAGGAATTCCCGGTCAAGGACTCCGCTTGGAGTCTTGTCGATAATGCCACCAAGGAGCGAACCGCTCATGCTTTCTTGAGGGTCACCGAGGAGGACATTGCAAAGTTCAACAACCGAATCCGCCAGATTTTGATGTCGTCCGGTAGCACGACCTTCACCAAGATTGCAAACAAATGGAACTCCGCCCTCATTGCCCTCTTCACATATTACCGTGAAGCGTGCGTTTCAACCGAACCACTGTTGGACACTATCGTCAAATGCGAGACCAAGATTCAGACTCGTGTCAAGATTGGTCTCAACTCCAAGATGCCTTCGAGATTCCCTCCTGCGGTTTTCTACACGCCCAAGGAGTTGGGTGGTCTTGGTATGATCTCTGGTTCTCATATTTTGATTCCCACTTCCGATCGCCGTTGGTCAAAGCAAACCGATCAGGGTATCACGCACTTCCGTGCTGGTATGTCCTCGGATGGAGATACATTGATTCCTTCCATCTACCGATATATTCAGACGTGGGAATCGGAGTTCATTGATTCGGCAAGAGTGTGGTCCGAGTATGCGCAAAAGAGAAAGGAGGCTGCTGAGCAGAATCGTCGCTTGACACTCGAGGATTTGGAAGACTCTTGGGATCGGGGTATTCCAAGAATCAATACCCTCTTCCAGAAAGATAGGTCGACACTAGCGTTCGATAAAGGACATCGAGTCCGTTCAGAGTTCAAGGTTTATTCTATGATGAAGAGTAATCCTTTCTGGTGGACTTCGCAACGACACGACGGTAAGCTGTGGAATTTGAACGCCTACAGAACGGATGTCATTCAAGCTCTTGGTGGTGTCGAAACCATCCTCGAACACACGCTCTTTAAAGCCACTGCGTTCGGCTCCTGGGAAGGTCTTTTCTGGGAAAAGTATGAACCCCCTTCCACTTCTATTTCTAAGAATAATATACTAACTGGTTCTAGGGCCTCCGGTTTTGAAGAGAGTATGAAGTTCAAAAAGTTGACTAACGCCCAGCGTTCCGGTCTTAACCAGATTCCTAATCGTCGTTTCACCCTTTGGTGGTCTCCTACCATCAACAGAGCCAACGTCTATGTCGGTTTCCAGGTCCAGTTGGATTTGACCGGTATCTTTTTGCACGGTAAGATTCCAACTCTTAAGATCTCCTTGATCCAGATCTTCCGTGCCCATTTGTGGCAAAAGATCCATGAGTCTGTCGTTATGGATTTGTGTCAAGTGTTTGATCAGGAGTTGGAGACCTTGGGCATCGAGTCCGTGCAGAAGGAGTCGATCCATCCACGTAAATCGTACAAGATGAACAGTTCTTGTGCCGATATTCTCCTCTTCGCTGGCTACAAGTGGAGCGTTACTCGACCGTCCTTACTCCACGATAGCAAGGATGTCATCGAGACCACAACCACTCAAAAGTTCTGGATTGATGTTCAGCTACGCTACGGTGATTACGACTCGCACGATATCAGTAGATACGTTCGCGCAAAGTTCCTCGACTACACCACCGACAGTATGAGTATCTACCCGTCACCAACTGGTGTCATGATTGCTATCGACCTTGCGTACAACTTGTATGATGCTTATGGTCAATGGTTCCCTGGACTCAAGCAACTCATCCAGCAAGCCATGGCAAAGATCATGAAGGCCAATCCTGCTCTTTACGTTTTGCGTGAACGTATTAGAAAGGGTCTCCAGCTGTACGCTTCTGAGAGTAACCAGGAGTTCTTGAATTCCCAGAACTACTCAGAGTTGTTCAGCAATCAGGTTCAGTTCTTCATCGATGACACGAACACTTACCGTGTTACCGTCCACAAGACATTCGAGGGTAACTTGACGACCAAGCCAATCAACGGCGCCATCTTCATTTTCAACCCAAGAACCGGTCAACTTTTCTTGAAGATCATCCATACCTCCGTCTGGGCCGGTCAAAAACGTTTGGGTCAGCTCGCCAAGTGGAAGACAGCCGAAGAAGTTGCAGCACTCATCCGTTCTCTGCCCGTTGAAGAACAGCCGAAGCAACTGATTGTCACTCGTAAGGGTCTTTTAGATCCTCTCGAGGTTCACTTGTTGGATTTCCCCAACATCTCCATTCGTGCTTCGGAGTTGCAGCTTCCATTCCAGGCTGCTATGAAGATCGAACGTTTGGGAGACATGATCTTGAAGGCAACTGAGCCACAGATGGTGTTGTTCAACTTGTACGATGATTGGATGAAGTCGATCTCGTCCTACACTGCATTCTCTCGTCTTATCTTGATCCTTCGTGCTTTGCATGTCAATCAGGATAAGACAAAGCTCATCCTCCGTCCAGATAAGAACGTCATCACGCAAGAGCATCATATCTGGCCAACTTTGACCGATGAGGAGTGGACCAAGGTCGAAGTCAACCTTCGTGATCTCATCCTGAACGACTATGGCAAGAAGAATAATGTCAACACCTCGAGTTTGACCACCACCGAAGTGAGAGACATCATTCTCGGTATGGAAATTTCGGCGCCATCAATGCAACGTCAACAAGCTGCGGAGATTGAGCGTCAACAGCAGGAGCAGGCGCAGCTTACCGCCGTCACCACCAAGACTCAGAACATTCACGGTGATGAGATGATTGTCACGACCACTACCCAGTACGAGCAGCAGGCCTTTGCCTCCAAGACGGAGTGGAGGACGAGGGCCATTGCTTCCAACAACCTGAGAACTCGCTCGAACCACATTTACATCTCCTCCGATGATATCAAGGATGCTGGACAATACACCTATGTCTTGCCTAAGAACATTTTGAGGAAGTTCATCATGATCTCGGATTTGCGTATGCAGGTTGCAGGATACTTGTACGGCTCATCGCCTCCGGACAACGACGAAGTCAAGGAGATCAGATGTATTGTTCTTGTTCCACAAGTCGGTACCATGTCAACGGTACAGCTTCCGAGCAGTCTTCCTCAGCACGACTACCTCACAAAGGAGAACGGGCTTGAGCCTTTGGGTTGGATCCACACCCAGGAGGCAAATCGGGAACGTCCATACCTTTCGTCGAACGATGTCACCCTTCACGCCAAGTTGATGGAGCAGCACAAGGAGTTCGACCAGAAGTCTGCTGTCCTGACTGCCACGTTCAAGGCTGGTTCCGTCTCGTTAGCAGCCTATAACGTCACGCCTCAGGGTGCCG
This sequence comes from Ascobolus immersus RN42, assembly GCA_003788565.2. Classification (NCBI taxonomy): domain Eukaryota; kingdom Fungi; phylum Ascomycota; class Pezizomycetes; order Pezizales; family Ascobolaceae; genus Ascobolus; species Ascobolus immersus. Next base: position 61,284 of record ML119717.1, on the reverse strand, counting down.
AGTGGGGTCTCCAGAACAAGGACATGGGCAGTGATATGCCACAAGGGTTTGCTCCAAACATGGCTGAGAAGTGCCAGCTCCTTTTGTCCGATCGTATTGTTGGTTTCTTCATGGTACCGGTTGATAACGGCGTGTGGAACTATTCTTTCTTGAGTAACTTCAGGGCGGATACTCCAGTGCATGTCAAGATCGATACTCCATTGCCTTATTATGCGGACGTCCACAGACCGTTGCACTTCCAGAACTTTGCAGAGTTGGAAGATATTTGGGTCGACAGAAGCGACGTCTTTGAGTAAACGGTTGTTTTCGCTTGGAATTTCTTGTTGGGTGGAATATGGCGGGTGTCGTTTTATATCAAGGGGAATTGCGTTTATGTCCTTCGGTTCTTTCATTATTCCCGATTCTTTCCTCTTATCTCTATCGTAAAGGACAGTGATGGTTGGTTTTTTCTTTGTACATTTCCTTACTATAAATCGGTTTGCTTCTACTATTTTATTGCGGTTTTATTTTCTTCTCTTCTCTCTTGTTTCTTATTTTCCTCTACCTTTTTCCTGTTTTTGAGCTTTTATGTAAAATAATCACGGATGGATATCTAGCATAATGGATGAAGAGATTGTTTCTGAATTGAGCGGAGCGTTTTCTGGCTACATTTTCTTAATGAGATCATGGTTTCAAACCTTTCATTTCCCTTGTCCATGCTGTCTGGTGACTCTACAGTCACTTTGATTCTCTTAATTCTCTACAGTGTGCTCTCATCATATGTGCTGCCGACAATGTCCTCAGTCACGCAATTATCTTGAGGAAATGTACAATATCCAGCTTCGGCGGAGAATGTTGTACACTTGTCAAGATGACGTTTGCGTCGGAACGAGGGATAAAGTACTACTTAGTAGTCCTCCACGTGGCCACAAGGTAAGAGACGTCCTGGTAAGGCGGATCTCAAGTGGTAGGCTAACTTCTGACAGGCGCCTTCAAATGCAGTAGGTACGAGGAGAAGCCTTGAGAAGGTAGTCACATATTATATCTTGCTTCTTAAGCTGCGAAGTACTTGTCCAGCTCAGCATCTTTCTCATGAGGGTCGGAGCGTTAATGCTGGCTTTCGGGTTCTGGTTAAGGCCGTATGCCGGTGACTGCAACAGCACTCAGGCGGGTCTCACATTCGAGTTTGAAAATGTGCTCAATACCATTCTTTCGAAATTGATATCATTTCTCTTCGTGAGTTGAGAGTCGGTTCTCATTCAATGAACGGGTTTAGTTGCAATCTGGCAAATTGCAAACTGGGTATATTTGGCAGTGGTCAAGCTCGGACTCCTTCCTTTCTTCTTTGCGGGTCAGTGGGAGAAGAAGGTGCCGATTTTGTTGGTGTCGGTGAGCACAAACTGGACCGGCTGCGGATTATCACATAACCCGCTCAAAAATGCGCTGTTATTTGAAATGGTAGGCTCTGATCTCGACTGTTGCGCCATTGCCTCCGATATCGATCCTCTAACCAGAAACAGATGTCTGGTTGCGGCTCTTTCTGCGCAGGGAGGAGAGCAGTTGCTGGTTACGGGCCGGTGTAGAGCTGGATTTGAACAATGCGGCCCTAGTCAGGCGCAAAAAACTCAGGGTTCTACGGGCGGCCAAAGTGGAAGGTGACTCCTGCCTCTATAAGACTACCCTCCCTCGCCTGCCCTGAACGACTCAGCACAAGGGCGGTCCGCACCTGCCAGTTTCAATTCATACCTTAAGAGCACCAACCTTATTTAAACTGCCCCGTCTCCCTCCAAAGTCTCTTATCCGCAACATCATTCTCAATTCCTCTTCTTCACACCTTCTTATTCCACCACTTCTTTATTATCCATAATCGTCAATTTCCAACAAAACAACATCTACTCTCAACAATCCTCCATCGCAAAACACATCATGGTGTCTTCGACTTCCACCACAATTCTTGCTACCATCACAGCCGTTTCACCAGATCTTGCAACCGCAGCCGCAACTGCATTGGCAAAAATGCCCGCGATGGGTCCCGGAGGAGGATATGTTCCAGGAAATTGCCGCATTTCTGTATGTCTCCCAACTTCATCTCCATGAGCTCCATCATGTCACCCTCTTCGTTCTTGCTAGCATGCTACCCTACCTTCACATCATCCATTCATCCTGAAAACGAATTCATACTGACCTTTGCTTCCTTGACAGATGCTTTGGAACTGGTACACCATTGACTCCTGCTTCATTGCTCGTGGCTGGCACAACAGGACGAAAGCAGGCTTTGCCGGATCCTGCATTGCAGTTGTCGCTCTCTGCGTGTTTCTCGAGTTCCTCCGCCGTGGTCAACGAGAGTATGATCGCTTGGTCATGGGCAATATGGCAGAGAGAAAGAAAGCTGCTGCTACTGCAGACCCAGACGCTGCTGCTGCCGCTGCTGCTGCCGCCGCTGCTGTAGCTCCAAAGGACGGTGAAGTGGTGGTTGTCAACGCAAACCAACATCCTCCGGTTGCCCGGGCCAAGGCTATCCAACCTAACGTCACTGAGCAACTCATCAGAACGGCTTTCTACGTGTTGCAGTTTGCCGTTGCTTATCTGATCATGTTATTGGCCATGTAAGTCACCCATGCTTGTGCCGACATGCAGTTCAATGAATGATGTCTAATAATGCTTTTAGGTACTATAACGGTTACGTCATCATCTGCATTCTCATTGGCGTTTTCCTGGGTCATTTCATCTTCGGATTCGACAATGTAATCTTGGGGTAGGTAAGCACTTGCTTGAATGCTTCTCATCTGGTTGGTATATTTACTGACATCTTCTAGTGGCAGACAGGAAACAGGCACTTCGTGCTGTTAAGACTCTTTGCGGCAACAGGATCCGGAATGCAATGCAAGGACCGGAATAGTTCTATGAAAGCTCGGACAAAAGTATAGCCTGATCATTGAGCGTTGTTGGATATCATTTTTCGATCTTGCGGAGTTGTTGCTTTGTCATGATTATGGGTTGGCTTTCCCTTTTCTTTTTCTTTATCCTCGGATCTTTGCTCTTCTGTATTATTTGGTACATTTTGTACGGTTATGGGGTTGTGGCGTTTGTCAGCTTTTTTACCTTTTACCTTCTGCTTGTAGTTCTTAGTCGTTTATTTCTTCTCTTCATGGTATCATGGTTGTTAGCGTTTATATTCTCTGCATTTCGGATTTTCAGGAGTTAATCCAATTTTTTTCTGTTAAGCAAAACGTCTATATCTCTGTCTCCATCTGGTGCAATCGATCTATCATGCTCATACTATGGCAGGACAAACCTGCACCGTCCCGGATAACTTTATTCTTGCTCAACAAATATTGGTACTTCGTAGGTAGTTTTGGTTGCAGTTCACTTCTAGTATTGTTAATAATCATGAGCTTGATCCATTCAATTGGACAACTTGAAGTCGGTCAGCTATGATTGCCAGTGACTAGCCTGATATGAGGACAAAATGGGAGAGATCTTCCGAATTCCACCGAAGGCTCATACACATATGCACACGTGCACCATGGAATGTACATAGAGCTAAGTACTTCAGTTTACTTTCGGAGAAATGAGAAGGAGAGATTTGAGAAATCAGGAAAGAAGGAAATGAGATTGTAAGCATGGGGTATAGAACGTTGATCCAGATTTCATCATATACGACCAATAGAACGAAGAAGGATACGGAATCCCGCCCGCTCTTCCATAGTCAAGTTAAATGAAACTGAAGTTAGTTGTCTAATATAATTGCTTTGAAAACCACAGAGCTACATACGGTCATAGATTGAAGACAACCCGGGATCCCGTCCGCTCTCCCATAGGCAAGCTTCCACTCGCCAAGTCAGTACCGCGGTGGGTGACCACGCAGGAACACTTGGTACTGTATGTATTTTTGCTTGTGTGCACCTCCGCTCTGTAGTTCACCTGCAGCGAACTGATATATAGAAGTCTCTTGTTTCTTAGGTTATTCGGTTGCCGTAATGCTCAAAGTCGTTAACGCGTTGTCCTGCTTCTAGCATAACTGCTTTCTTCATCTTGCATACCAAGATGTAAATGTCAAGACTCTTCGGCATTATAAGTCAGTCCTTGACTCGTTTCTGGAACTGTCACTTTAACTGGAAAATCGTATCGTCTCCGATGCTAATTCAGAGCCTGAATTGGAGTCAACCTCAAACTCCAGAAATAATATCCCGTGGTATGCCTCAGGTTCGCTCAAAACAGTCCCATCTGATGAAAGAGTCACTTTGATGTACCTGATCATCACCTAATTCTTGTTAAGGTACCGCTTTTGATGCCGGAACAGTACACTCATGCGGTTCGAGAGGGCATCGTTTTCCAGTTCATTCATTTCGCTAAAGGAGTTAGCGCAAGAAGAACCAATCGACAGCTACACAGATCAGGCCGAAATTTCTTTCTTGTCGCGGATATTTCCTGTTATTGGTGTTGTTCTATTAGGTGCAGGAAGCCTACAAGACGAATTTCAGCGTACGTCTATATGTAGGCATTTGTATGGATGACACTCAGAAGCTGCCATTTGCTTGTGTAACTAACACATGGATACCAAGTACCAAGTTCAGCCTCACAATGCTTCTTCACAAAAGCAAATCTCGATCTCTCCGGTCAGCCAGAGCTACCACCTTGCACAATGGTAACGCTACAACGTTCATCAAATCATTCCGTTTGGAGATCAGAGTGAGTGATGCCTGCAGAACAAGCAGGTGATATGGTTCCATTGCCATGATATTATGTATCCAAGGGACTCCACTACTTCTCTCAATCAAGCCGAAGCCAACACAGCTCACACCACGGATGCAACACCCACATCAGGCTAGAGAAGTATTAGTTAGTAACGAGAATTCGAACAGCATCGTCACAATACTTACCTTCTTTGCAGTTCGTCTAAACAACTTCTTTGTTAGATAGCGGTCGGAGAATCCAGTCGATGTAACAGCATCCACTCCTTCCTGTTTCTGCTTGTCATCCGGTGCTGGCTTTGAGGCGGTCTGCAAGTGAAGCTTTGAGTAAATCAGCATACCATCCGACCCAGAGCCCGGAAAAATACCTGTTGTGCAGCTCTCTTCAATGTGCCACGCGTAGTGAGATACCAGACACCAAAAACAAGTGCAGTAGTCGCACATGACACCCCCCAATACAGCCCAAATCCATCCTGAATCACCGAATCTTCATTTTCCCGGAACTTGAGAGTCGGCATGGCGAATACAGCAGCGAAAAAGGTTGCTGGAAGGAATGCCATGGTCATGATCGCTACCGTCTTCATGGAGGCACTGTCTTTCCTCATAGTTTCGGCCAATGCAAGGTTGGCTTTTGCGTTTTCGAGACTGGCGGTAGCATCGTGATGAGTTAGGAGGTTGAAGATCTATGGTCACAGTTAGCATGTGATGTTCATATTTCTCATCCATAGTAACTTACGACTGATAGCTGAGTCTTTGCTCGAGCATCCCACCAGTTCAGGTAATGAATTCGCCCTCTCATTTGAGCCTTTAGCATTGATACGACTTCAGCAACTTCTTCCGTTGAAGAGTAAATTCTTCGATGATACGAGGGATTCAGATGTTGGCATGCTTGATCACTGGCACATTTACAGGATCCTGATTGTTGACGATGCCGTCCAAACGGACATTGGTCACTCAGTACATGTTCGAAGAAGATATCGAAGGTCGAAAGATCCTTGATGATGAAATCAATCTCCAAGGTAGCTTCCGAGACTTTCGCAGAAATGTCTGTAAGGTTGCCCTCTATCGTTCCAGGGGCAGGCGGCTTCTCGGGGTTTTCCCTGTAGTCAATGCCATGGCCAGTAACATCCTCCGATTTCTCAATAGCGTCCTGGTTCGCTTTCGGAAGCTCATTGCATGAAGCAACATGGAACCCATGGCATACAGCAAGCACGTACGGGCTGTGTATGAGATTCTCAAGCTGTTTCAGCTTGTCGAAGAAACCACTGCAAGGTGCATGGGTGATGAGTATCGCACGAGTCGTTAGGGTATGAGGCTCAAAAGACCAGGCCAGGTACCTCTGCTTTACTGGGTTGGCATCCAGAAAGCTGTACCGTACATTGCCTGATGATCCAAGCTTCTTCTTGGAGTGTTGGAATTCGCTTGGAGGGATTGCTCGACATGTTGCTCCAACCCTGAGACCGAGAAAGTAAGGATCGATGCCGGATCTAATGAACATCTCCTCTAGCTTGAGCAGGTTAAGATCTGTTGTATCCAGATAGTGAGAATCGTGTGGGATATGTATGAGCTCCAATGTGGCAGTTCCATCATGCTTTGACGGCTCGTCGGAAGTTTCTGGCTCAAAGGGCATTGAGGTCTCGAGATCAACAGCAGTGCCCCAATCGCAGGCTGATACATCGCCACTACAAGAAACATCGATTTGGTACCGTGTAAGCCGAGTTGGTTGGAGTTTTGAGTTGCCAAATTTCTCGACGCGTCTGTTCCGCAGAAGCCTGAAGAATCTCATGCGCTCGTCAAAGGCATCTTTCGATAGGACTTCCATTCTTTTTCAATCTGGAGACCTAGTTAGACTGGTATACAGAATGCGATGACATACTTTTGCTTCTGACACTGGCAGGTTCCTCTCGTTTGCTCCGTGGAGTTGTTGTCAAGAGCGCTCCGTCAATGAGCGCTCACCACATAAGCGCCCAGCTTTGTCCATCACAGCCACAGGCCTGAGCGCGCTGCATAGCTAAGCTGCCTGTCACGGGAATATGCATTTGGTGATTCTGAAAAGAAAGGCTGAAGCCGATTTTTCCTGTTTAGAATTCCACCGTATACACGAAGAAAGTGAAGAGTGATTCGAAGCGATGATGATGTGGAGAGGAATTCGGCTATGGGCAACCGAGCGGGAAAGCTTGCCTCGAGCACCAGCCACAATTCAAGCCACGCCAAGTGTAGCTAAGTTCAACTAAGCCTAGCGACATTCCATCAAGGTATAGCGAAATTCTCCGAGCCCTCCTCATTCTCTTCCTCTACAATTCTGTTTTCACTGCTTTTACTGCCTGCCATCCCAGTGTACGCTCAAAGTGCTGGAACCAACTCATTAAGCGTCCAATACAGTCTGGGCTCGATACCCCGGACGCCCATTCCACACAATCCATCCGAGGTAGCGGATTCTCCGGCTTGTCAAGGGTGATTTGGGTGTAGCCACATACAAAGCTGTGAAAGTCAGGGCGTCCGAGCTAACAAGTTTTCTGGCGTATCGAGCCCAGACTGTACTTCCAACAGTTGACATCTACAGCTATTGGCGTTCCTTCACTCGGATGCCCCTTTTGTGTGCCTCACAAACCTTCAGCCGCACACGAGCGCTCGTCCCAAAGCTCGAATGGTGTTGCTCAAAGGGGAAGATTTGTTCCCAGAAAGGAAATTTTGATTTTCAAACACCCGATGGTCTATGAAGGCGACAACTCAACGATATCTATAAGGATGGCTAGATGCCCTTGAAGAGTGGCAGGAGCTTGTTCGCCTTTCATACTTTCCGTCGACACCATGAAGTTCACCATCCTTCTTCCGTTTGTTCTGGCGACATTTGCAACTGCGACACCGAATCTCGAAGAACGACATCACGATGATCGGTGGTGTCCGAAGGGAAAGATAGTCACGAAGACGGTTCTTGTGTAGGTTCTACCAGGTTTCCCTTGTCGATACTGATGCGAATCTAGGACGAAGGCTCGGTCGACGATCACTAGCATACGCACAAAGCATGTCACCAGCACGAAGCATTGGTGTAAGAAGGATGATTGGCATTGGCGCAAAACGTAAGATCTCATCCTAGAACAGCGTATCTTTGAGACAGTTCGGTGCTGACCTGAGAAACAGAGTGACAAAGACGAACACAGTTATACGAACAAGCACCGCCTCTTCCACTTCCACCGTTGTATATACCGAAACTGCGACTTCGACTGCTCCAGCAATCACCCAGACTACAACACTCGCTGCGCCACCATCAGCCCTGACAAAAACGACAACCGTCACCGATACTCCTTCTCCAATCACTGTGACTAGCACTGAGGTGGCTTCCGCTGTAACCATCACAATCATCTCAACTTCTACCGCCGAAGCCTCAACAGTTACCAAGACTGTTACGGGGACACCAGATACCGAGACTTCGTCAACCAGCGCTACTCCAGAAACGACTGATCCACCAGCACCAACTTGCTCCAAGCCAATATCAGCGATTCAAAACGGCGACATGGAAACTGCGAGTCCCCTTGTCTGGGGATACAGGCTGACCGAAGGTGTTGCCTCCGGCAATATTTTCGGTAACCTGGAAACGAACGCACGGTCGGGAGCTAGTGCCTATCGTCTGATAGCAGATAAAAGAATTGGCCGTCCAGAGAGTGCACTTGAGATACACCAAGCAGGATCTTTCTGTGTTGGAGAAACATACAGAGCAGAGGCATGGGTTACGCAGAACCATCCACTGCTTACTTGTACTGTGAAGCTGCGCATTGGGAGTAAGCTTCTCGCAGACGTTATTCTTCCTAGCACAGGATATGCGAAGATTTCTGGGGTCGAGTTTGTTGCAGAGGCTGAAACAGATGAAGTGGTCATTGGAGTCAAGTGTGTTGGTGAATCATCTACCCAGGGGAACTTGAGGATTACAGATATCGACGATGTGGTCGTTGAGAGGATTGTTTAGAATTGATCGGTATCCACCTCTGACGATAAATTTCATACTTGAGCAACGGTAACGAGCTGTAGAATGGGATTGAGAGAACTTAGTAAGTAGGCAGTATATAATTTCTAATACTTCATAGAAATGTTCAATAGTGGAACAGAGCTGTACTTACAAGTACTTATGCTACGAGTTTTTCAATGCTTTCTCGACCTACCTACAAATCATACTTGAACAAAGGTCCAAAGTCAACCCGAACCCTCCAAGCATCATCTACCGTCATCCTTCCCTCATACACCGCAATCCAGGCCTCGATAAGCTCTCTATGAGCCATCAATACCCGCACCAAAAACTCCACACGTTTGAATAGCTGCCAGGCCCGAATCCTCGCCTCAGCTCCTCGTAGGGGCTGTGGATACTGACCATCCTCCCATTTCCCTTTCGCGAGATCGGTAAAATCCTCATATTCGATGTCTTTCTTGTCAACAACAGGAAGATAATTATCGATAAGGGACCGAAACTGCCGGCGGAAGTCTAACGGTGTGGATCCTGGAGGTTGAACTTCCTCAAACCAGTCTACACACAAGTGGAATGTTAGCGCGAGATCATAAAGTCCTGACGAACGCGAGATAGACCTACGGATGATTCTTTCGGCGAGGCTCGCGATTGTCCATACTAGACATTGGTGTCTCCCGCCAGTTTCTTCATTCAAAAGTACTTCATCCACGAAAGCAGCCTCGATTGAGAGCGGAGAACCCCAGGATGCCAGTTGATCCTTGTATGTGGCGATGGTGCGCTCACATAGTATGTATGGAAGGTCACCTCTCTCTATGTAGTACTGATATTGGGAGAGGATGTCGATGGTGTACTTGAAGAATTGGGAGACGTAATCGTCATAGTCGAAGATATTCGGACGAAACTGTCAAAGTTAGTTTTGACTTCGCCGTTCGTGGTCAGAATACTTGCTTCTGGTGGGTGAACTTCTAATTCATCGTTAGTTGCTTGCATTTTTAATCGGTTTGGAGTACTTTTGCGGTCATCAAAATAGAATGCATCTCTTTTGTGAGAGATAAGGATGTCGAGGAGGAGTTGTCCATCGAGGAAAAGTCGCTATGACGTATCAACCAGCACTGACCGCCAAGATTCTAGACCTAAGCCAAACTTGGAACTAAATGCTATTTGTGAAACTCTGACCCAACTGAAGAGAAGAAAGCCCAACGCGGAGCGCTTTAATGTACTCTGATAGCTTGCTTGAATTTCTTCTGCTGGAATGCGCTTAAAACCTCGGGAAACTAAAGAACGTTTTCGCATAGACCGCCATTCGCGTCTGCACATTCTCCGCCCTGCCAAGACATATCGTTTCTTTGTCCCTTGTAACCTCATCTTCAACTCAGGCCCGCGATCCCCAAACATCATACCAAACGTCCGCTTCACAGACCACCAGAATTCCACAACACCACAACAATGGAGATCGAACTGCAAAAGCTCCCCACCTCACGACCCTCCAAGCGCGAGTCCTACACTCACCATCCCGACAAAGAGAACCAACCCCCTCCAAGCTTCCAGCAAGCCGAAGATACCCACCACCAACACCGCAAAACCCCCAATATCCTGGCGCAAGCACGGCCAAAGATCCAGTCGACCTCCTCAAAGCCTCCAAGAACCATCCAGAAGAAGGTCGAGCCTACCCCAGGCTCCCTCACTACTGAAAGACGAACTCAGCACAAACAAACGGTCACTCCCTCCAATCCGGACCCTTGCAAGATTGAGAATTCACAACCATCGATTCCGCCGCGAAGCGATAAAGTCGCTCGAGTTCAACGAAGTCGTCAGAGAAAGATAAGGACCCGGGATCCGCAAACTTGCGAGCTGTTCGGCTGCCTTCACAATGTGGAATCTGACTGCAAGAGCGATAGAAAGCCACTCTTCACCGACTTCGGCGACTCTTGCATAGCCGATTTTGCCTCCCCTGTCCCTGCGAAGACCACAGCCACCAAAATCACAAAGAAACGTTTCTCTCAAGTCGAGCAGGTCACTCCGCTAGTCACCAAAGAACCGCCTTTATGGTGGAGGGCTTTCCTCCGGGTGACGAGTTCGTCTACAAACCATATTGATATATGGATTTGGAACCGGGATTGGGAGATGGGGAAATGGGAGACACGGCTGGAGGGGTTGAAGAACCCCACTGCAATTGGTATCTCTGCAGTAACTCGTCTCCGAGCTGCTTGTCGCGCCGAAGTGGGGGATTTTAGAAGGGCTTGTGCATTGTATGTGAGTACTACTTTTCCATCACCGTTGAAGGTTGCTGATTTGTGGATTTAGAAGGAACCATACGCTTTTGCATTCAACAACCATGCCGCAATCGTTGAGCTCTTCAAAGGCGACCTGCTCGAAATTTGGTGGGTTCCTAAAGTACACTTTGTCCTCTTGTACAGTATGCTTCTCGAACGCTGATCTTTTGGAGTTTGTGGCTAACCAGTTTTCTATTTGCAGGCCCACCAACAAGTTGGATGGAGAGAATAATGGACTGGAAGAATGGGAGGGTTTGTCTATCCAAGGAGAGTTGGGACACTGTTATTGCAACTGGTATCTGTCACGCTCCTAAACTGCTGGAACCAGGTGCCCGAGATAACTCTATGTAGATTGCGATGCCGAAATCTTAGAACTGAATTGAGAGATCCATCGTCTCATTCGTCGCCATTGCCGCAACAAGTATATTAAAGCTTTAATTCGGTAACGTCAGGCCCCAAAGCCGAACCTGAAAGACAACAGCAGGCAAAATAGCAAAAACGAATGTCACCGAGACAACGATACAACAGAACATCCGGAGACGAGGCCAAAACAATCGCCTGATCGAGGCCAGGTTTGAACTGGCGACCTTCCGCGTTTTTACCTATTCGGACTGTTGAAAGCTCTACAGAACAAATGTGAGGCGGACGTGATAACCACTACACCACTCGACCAACAGATGACAGAGAACTGCTACAAATGTTTACTCAGTAAATTGTGCTAAAGCGTTCCTCTACTATCTGACCCCAGGTCATCCATGACTGGACATGCTACGCAGCAATTTTCCGAAACTCTCTCAACACGCTCGGAAAGCTCAGGACTGGGAACGAGGCTAGACTGGACAAAGGACATGAGTGACAAGATCGTAAGAGCGCTGGTGAGCATACCTCTCCAAATGTTTCCAACGGTGGTATTTACCAGGCATGATTTAGGGCACAAAAAGCATTAATAGAAAAGGTGGACTTTGAAATCAGCATGCTATTGCTCATTATATAGTGAATCCATTAAATCCTCTTCTCAATTCTGCCCATCACACTCTCAACGCTGACGCTCCCGCTCATCCACAAGCTCTGAAAGCAGTTTATAAACCATGATGCAGAACAAAGTCATCGTAATCTGGTGCACCTTGAGTACCATTAGTAAAAGTGCAAGCCCTCCATAATCCCGAAAGACCTACCATATCAAACGCCCCCCTCCACTTCCCCAAGATGCCGCCTTTTCTCTCTCCACCCTTCATGAACAAGCATATCGAATGTGGTCCCTCGGTAGATGGATATACATCCTCGAGGCTTTCAACGGAGAGAGACACCTGTCGACATCTTTCGTCGTCACAGATGGAACGTGGTAAGAGCTGCAGATCAGTTAGCTTGGGGGAACCAGAGACGTATAACAAGGGTAGTACTGACAAAGTACGTCAATCCAATGGATTCCTTTCCATAGCTATGTTCCAAGCAGCTCATGAAGGTCCCATGGTCCATTCTCTCAACCTCGAAGTTGCCTTGGCCGCTCTTCTGGGTGAATATGACACGATATGAGTTTGCGGCAAGGATCCTCTTGCGGGAAGTGGCGGTGGTGGCTGGGGAGGCTGCCTGCGGATTCATTTCGGCTGGTCTCGAGGGAAAGTCGGAGGATGGGAGAGGAGGCGAGTTGATTTTACTGGCGGGTCGGGAAGTGAGTGGGGATGGTGTCTGTTTGACACAAAGTTTCGTTAGCAAACATCCTTGCATCAGGGTCGAATCCCAGGCTCGAAGAACTTGCAGCACAAGGAGCTGGATTCGGGCTTACCATCTTTTCGTTATCGCCAAAGACAATGTTTTCGACGTTCATTGTGGTTGTTGACAAGGAGGCTAAAGGAAACAAAGAGAAGAGAGCCACAGCGGTTCGGTGCCAAGAAGTGGCTTCGACCGTTGTCCTGCTTGTTCTGGAGTGCTGCCTGCTGCATGCGGAACGGCCGCGTCGACCGGCCCAGTTTCAGAGAGGACTTGAGCAACCAGACATTAAGAAAGACGGGCGGGCGGCTACTAGGGGGCAGCCAAGGGGCAAAAATGCGATAACCCCGGATTGAACGGAGGACCTTACGATTTCCTGCTGAAATCACCTAGTTGATAACCAGGTAGAACTGCTTTTGCTTCAGTCGTACGCTCTCCCAACTGAGCTATTACCGCCACATGTGAAGGGGCTAGTTTTTTTAGGTTACATTCCAAACAAACTTAGAATCGGTCAGAAGTACTGAGTACTTACTAGAAAGCTCAGGACAGGCGAAATGAAGGCTGATAAAAGACTGACGATCATCGAGGCATGCGCTCGTCACAGGCACCGTGCAGCAAAAATGCGATAACCCCGGATTGAACGGAGGACCTTACGATTTCTTGCTCTTCCACCTAGCTGGAGATAGCCCGGGGAACCTGAAGTTTCCTTCAGTCGTACGCTCTCCCAACTGAGCTATTACCGCCTTGCGTTACTAGTATGAATGATTAATTACATTTATTAGAAGCGAAGTTCATGAATACTCCGTGTTGAATAGGACGGGGACATTGATTAGCAATGATTTCAGGCTTACCTTGAGCCCCAGATCACCGTTAGTGAGGTCTCAAGCAGCAAAAATGCGATAACCCCGGATTGAACGGAGGACCTTACGATTTCTTGATATTCCACCATGGAAATACCATGGTGAAGCTGAAGTTTCCTTCAGTCGTACGCTCTCCCAACTGAGCTATTACCGCGTTATACAGATGCTTCACCTCTAGGTTTGGTGCGATCATCTGATGACCCGGTCCTTCGAGATCGGCAAGCAGCAGCTTATCAACGTCCGCCTCGTACCGTCATCCATCAAAACATTATTCAGTTCAACTTCCTCGTCATCCTTCGTCGTTACTAGCCGTGATGAACGTCGATACACCTATGGCTGAGAGGGCCCAGGTCCCAGCAGCACAATTGGTGGTCCTTTGTGGAGGCAATGAGGTTAGGAGAAAGGCTGCGTTGGTGTACATTGCGTACTACACAGCCATTTTCGATGAAGAGGCAGAAGAGCAAAATATTCAAAAAGAGGGCTAACCCAGACTCTGGGATGAACCATGGTTTCCAAAGATTATTTCCGGGCCTGGTGCTCAAGACATGGTCCTCTCTGGTAAAAGGCAAGAGAGGAATCCATTTGGCTATCTTGAAGCAGCCCGTACGACTTGCTCCTTTCCAGTTTTTGTATTACCTTTCAAATCAATCAGCAGTGCCACAAAAAGTACAAAAGGAAGTTCATTCCACGACTGGGATTGAACCGAAGTGTTCCAAAGAATAGTTAACGGGCTGTAATGCTCTAGACATGGTCCTCTCTGGTAAAAGGCAAGAGAGGAATCCGTTTGGCTATCTTGAAGCAGCCCGTACGACACCTGCTTTCCTATTTCATATAACTTCTTGCCAGAATGCCAAATCGATCAGCGGCGCCAATACGGTGCAAAAAGGCAATGCGTTCCACGACCGGGATTGAACTCAGGTGTTTCCAAAGATTTTTTACTGGGCTTTGTGCTCAAGACATGGTCCTCTCTGGTAAAAGGCAAGAGAGGAATCCGCTTGGCTATCTTGAAGCAGCCCGTACTGGTGCTCACAGGGTACGGTATATGACCTGTTCTGGGGCCAAGGAAGAAAACCCATAGTGTCCGTGTAGACGTGTTCAATGGAGCTCAAGTTCCGGCACGATACAGAAGACAAAAAAACCACGAATGTACCAACGATAATGCATGATGAGCAGTCTTTACAAGCACCATCGTATCAAACACCACCATTTCTCGAAAAACCCACACCCACCCACTCGGCCTGCTTCAAACCCTCACGTTTCCTCTCCCCCCACCACCCACAGAATCACCACCAAACGTTGTCGATTCTGCTCTCGTCGCTACCCCGCCCTCGTCTTTTCCCCACCTAATCGACCTCTCCGACACTTTTGGCCTTCACCGTAATCAACGTGACGGTTTACTCCCTCCCCTGAGTTAGGTGGCACCTCCTCTTGTGGACTAGGATCTACTGTTTGCTAAAGGTTACGGTGGGCCTGCACCGCTTGGAAGTATCCCCTTAACCTATCCTCAAATACGTGTTTCTGATCCACTTTTCGCCATGTCTCAATCACTCCCGACGACTACCACTTTTCATCTCGATCTCCGTCGCCTGATGGGCCCTGGCCTCAATAACATCGCTCAATCCTTCAACTACCAGTTCTCCTCCCCTGAACTGCCCAAAATGCGACAAGAATTGCTGGATTTTTTAGCATCCTCCATCGACCCCACTCTCCTCTATGAACATCCTGCTGTTCGTACTCAAATTCGTATCGATGGCGGGAAATGGAGGAAACGTCGGCCACAGGAGAAGATAACCCTGTCCACCGTTCTGGCCCTCTCTCGCATGGATTCGTCACAGTCATTAAAACAAACGGTGGAGGAGACAGCACCTCTCTTTGACGTCGCTGTCGACTACGACACGGACGAAGAAACATATCGTCTTCTCACGATGGACACCGAGGACCTCTCCGTCAAACTCAACAACGACCTCGTCACCTGGAAAACCCGTTTCCCTAACTGTACCGAAGACAATCAAACCCTCCGTGTGCTCCAAGTCCGTCAAGAAGCACGCATCGATGTCGTCGCCCAACAATCCGTCAATGCACTAAAACTGGGAGCCAACGCAAATGTCAGAGCTAAGCACGCCCTTCAGCTAGCCACCAATGCCGGCAAACTCTCCGTCCAAACTCAAAAGAAATTGGAAACATTCTCTCTCAAAATCACCGAAGATGTAGACACCCTCCGGGCCTCTCAGGAAACCCAGAATGCGACTCTCCAGGACGAGGTGAAACGACTATGGGAGCTCTTCGAAAGAGAGAAACGGAAATTGAGCCTGATTGCTTTTGGTTATTCCAATCGGAACGAAAGAGGTCGTTACAATGCCAGTATTTGGGATGATGCTCAGGCTTTGCTGAATACGCTTGGATATGAGGATTTCTCGGCCATTGACACGTTTACCGATGTTCAACGATCTGAGACCCTTGCTAAAGGTGCCGTTCCACCCATACCTCTTCATCGTTTTGATTGCCGATCCACCTTTTTCCGCAACCAACTTTTAATGAACTACAACACCTACCGAGATCAGTACACTGCTGCTCACCCTGGCCAACGAGTCCCCATCATTCTCAAGAAGAACTTTACGGCCAAACAACGACTAGAGAACTCCATCACTCAAGCCAAAGTTAACTTGCTCCGTCAACGTTATAATCTGCCGTACAAACGTCGAGACAATGGGGTCATTATTCTGGACGGTCCGAATGGCTCCAGTAAAGTCGATCAAGCCACTTTGGACAAGCTTACCAAGGATGACATTGTCAAGGAGCTTCAGCGTATGGACCTGCAAAGCAACATGACCAACGAAGAGGCCGAAGAGATGATGCAAAGAGACGAACCACCTCAACGTCGTCCACTGGGCACAGGCTCCAACAGAGCTCACCTTGGGTCCCGTGGCAATCGTGCGTCGTCTACGCCCGCTGGTCAACCTCCTCAGAATAAACACCAAATCACCCCTCCAGCGCCTACCTCCCCGACCAAAAAGCTTGCGTCGGTGAACACTCGACAGAATCTGCAACGACCTAAATCTTTCAACTTTGGTGGAGGTGATCTACCCAATCCCTTCACCTCCGGTCCCTCCTTTCCTGCTCGCCCGGCCTCTGGCGCATCTGGTCTCTTTGGGCCCTCTCAAAAATCTGCTCCGACTGGCTTTCTCCCAGGACCCATGCCTCCTCCTAGTGGCCTATTCGGTACTCGTAAGCCCACGACCCCACCACCAGCAGAGACACCAAAGATCACCCCGGCACCAGCTCAAACCGCCTCTCCCGCCGCCTCCCCACCTCGTGCCGGACGCAGGAATCGGCGTCGCCACCAACCGTCTCTCTCCTCTGACGACTTTGAACACCATGAGGACGGTGGCCCGTCCAATGACACTGATACACAGATGGGTCAAGACGATGACCAGGACTCCGCCGAGAACGGCCCTGATCACTTAGATGAAGATGAAAAGATGTTGGAAACCGATGGTGCAGACTTCAACGCTGACCTCACTCAAATTACTGACCCCAAGGACGACGGCTCGCCACCTCGTTCCCCAAGGGTCCCTGAAACTCAACCATAGGATTTAGCGTCCATCTCCAGTGATGAACCACCCAATAGCAATAAATTGCGTTTACTGTATTGGAATGTGTCTGGAGCATGGGCAAGAAAGTACAAAAAGAATCTCGAAGTGACCTTCCCTCGTCAAGATCCATTCGACATTGTTTGTATCGCCGAACCTTGGATCAAATCTGCAGCATTACCCTTCGTTGACCATAAAGATTATACACTCATACCTTCTCTTCACCCTGAACGACTGCAACAAACGCATGGTGGTCTTCTTCTTTACGTCCGCAAAAACCTAAAGTTCAAGATACTCCAGACCAATGACGACTCATACGTGGATCACATCGCCATTTCTGTGGGCGACTCGTTGTTATCGTTCCTATACCTCCCTCCTTCCAATAGTCGTTATGCTACCTCTTGGCCTTTAGATCCTCTCGACTATGCACTTAACCATATTGCAGATCTTGAAATGGACACTGAGGACTATAACATCATGGTGGTTGGTGATCTCAACGCTCGCACTCGCTGCCCCCCAGATACCCGCCAATCCTGCACTCGAGGGACTCGTCTTTCCAACAATCTCACCAATTGGCACAAATGCGATTTGCAAGGCTTTACCTTCCAATCTGGCACCAGCGCGTCGGTTATCGACTATGTCCTTGTTCCTAAGGCGCAGGCGCACTCGGTTGAGTATTCCACAGTTCTTCCTATGCAATTAGACTCTGCTCATGCACCCATTGCGGTGGACTGGTTAGTTAACTTCACCCGCTTAGCTCAACTGCAACTACCTCATAGCTCCTTTCCCGGTCATCCACCACAACAACCAACCAACCATCGTAAACCCCTCCGCACCTTCACCCTCGATACTTCTGATCCCAGTTCCTACACCCTCTCTCGCGCCACCCGTACGATTAAACGACTAGCTGCCCTCCGACAACAGAACCGCATCACCTTAACCGACCTCCATCGCCTGCGAGCCCTTCGAGCCAAAGTCTCGTCTATCCGACGAGCTGACAAACTCACCAAGCGACGCACCTTTGAACACCAAGTTGCCTCAATCAAAGACACCACCACTCTATGGGCGCATGTCAAAGCCAACCTCCGTACTGGCTCTGCTCCGGTCAAAGCATGCCCTCTCGAAGTTGCACAGCAGATGGCTGCACGGTTTGGATCGGATTGGACACTGGATGGTATGCCCACCGACGATGAGCTGACTTGCGATCCTATCCCAGAAATGGACTTACCCTTCACTGCCGAGGAGATCCACCAATCAATTCTTGAGTCAGGCAACTCAGCACCTGGAGAAGACGGTGTCACTCGCTCTGATGCTCTGAGTCGCGACCCGACGGAGATCCAACAAGAATTCCAGATCATCACCGAGACAGGCCGTATCCCACCAGCATGGAAACGCGGCATTCTCGTCGCCCTTCCCAAACCCGGCAAACCCTCACACATTGCCGACAACCTCCGTGGCATTATGTTGCAACCATATGAGAAGAAACTCTACGCCCGCCGCTTCACGAGTCGCATGGAAGAGTATATCGAGCGACGTGCAATACTTCCTCAAAGTCAAAATGGGTTCCGTGCTGGACGACGCTCAACTGACAACATCTTCATCCTCCGCCAGTTAAGTGAGAAATATGCTGCCCTCGGTCGACCTCTCCACTTGCTGGCAATGGACCTGGAAAAGGCATTTGATAAAGTACCTGTTGGACAACTTATGACCACCTTGGTATCTCTCGGTCTGCGTGGGCGTCACCTCAAGGTATTGAAGGAGATGTACACCGACCGCACTGCTACCTTGCGCTATGACGGCCGCTATTCCGATCTCTTCCCAGTCACAACGGGTGTCGCTCAAGGTGATCCACCATCTCCACTTCTTTTTATCACCTTCACCGCAGATGTTCGAGCTGCCCACCCCGACGACCCGGACCTGATGGGTATTCCAATTCCCGACATGTTACTTGCCGATGACTTGAAGATCCTCAGTCTCTCCGAAGCCGGACTACAACAAAAGGTCGACGCCCGCACTCTGGCGTACGCGGCCAAACGTCTCACTTTTGAACCACGCAAGAGTTCTCATTGGGTCACTGGGAAACGTCCGGCCATTCCTGGCGTTGTACATGGCACCGCTACAGATGGGTCCAAGATCCCTATCCCCCTCCGACAAGAGCTCCGCCTTAACGGCTACACCCTTCGTCAAGGCACCTCTTGGGCCTCTGCACCGACGGTCCTCAACCATCTCCGTCAAGCCCGCTCCGCGTTCTGTCGTCTTGTCTGTCAATCGGCTTTCACTGGGATCTCCTCTCCCCTCCACTTTCTTACCCTCTATCGCGCCCACGTCGAATCACAATTTAACTTTGCCGTTGAATCTTGCTTCGATATTCCGGTTACGCTGGAGGAGGAGCTGGACATCTTCCAACGCAACTGCATTCGGTACATCATGGGCATCCATCCTCGAGCGATTACGGCCCCATTCATGGCGGAAATTGGTTTGATACCCCTCTCAAGACGCAGGATCATCCTCACGGTTGGATACTTGCTCTACGCCATCAGGGTTGCCAAAGAAGATGAGAACCGATATGTTGGCCTGGCGCTTCGCGAATCATTACAGCTCGCACAAGATGGCAAAGGATGGCTCCACACTCTCCTCAACAAGATCAACAAACACTTTAACATTAGGCTTGACCCTACCTCTCTTGATACGTTGGAAGCCTCTTCTCTGGACCTCGACACCCGTCTCAAAACAATTGCGCGCCACACCCTCATTGAAGACGCCACGAACGCCATGAACTCCTTCTCACGGCTTCGACCCCTCCGCACGATCTTGCCTGCTGCCCCACTCACTATCTCTCCTTATCTCTCGCTCCCAAAACCAGAAGCTCGAGCCATCGCTCGCCTGAGAGTTAGTGCACATCGTTTGGCAGTTGAGCGGTTACGTCTTCGATACCCCGGCGCCCCATATATTCCTCGGGAAGATCGGGAATGTCTGTCCTGCGCCGATGGGTCAGTGGAGGATGAATATCACGTCATAGCAGTTTGCCCGGTCTTCGACTCTGTTCGCGCTCGTCTGCTGCGCAGACTCAAACGCGAACTGGACCCACCTACAACCGAACAGGCCTGGCTGCGTCTGGTCCTCGATCCTACCGATGCCGAAAAATTCGCAGTTGGTCAATTCGCGGTCAGCATTCTCAAAACCGTGGACCTACGCTACTCCTCATAGAGCCAACAAAACATACCAAAAGAAGGAAAAATAGGTGGGACAATCGTGGGAACGGTGGTACTGGGTTTCGGTGGGACTGTTGTTGCGTCAAATGAAGGACACCAAGGGCTGGATTAGGAGGAGTTTGTCTCTCATGCCTCTCGGCTACTTTATTCCTGCTATTTGTTTTTTTTATTCTTGCGCTTGCTCTTACTTGATTATCAAGGGGTTGACTATTATCGATGGATTTTCTTTGGTGGGGATAACTTAGCAGCAAATTTTTTTTTAGATTGATTACGTACACAATAAAGGCGCAAAGGAGAGATCCTTAGGCGCGACGTTTCAATCAAACCATTACCTAACCCTAACTACAGGACATTCTACATCCACCCCCCACCCTACTCCGCCTTCCCCTCCTTAATCCTCAGTTTCAAATTCGGCCTCGTCAACCTCCTAAGCGCAAAATACGCCATCACCGCACTAACACAAATCAACAAACACGTAAACCCGATATTCGCGCCCACACTAAACCGATCCAAATCATACTGCCTAATAACATCCTCCCCGGTCCTATAACAATTCCCCTTACTCGACGGCGGACAATTAAACTTCCTCCCCTTAAACTCCAGCAACGCAAGCCCGTTGAACACGTAGCCCGCGTACGAAATCCACCGGATCCAGATGAACCAGGGGGGGATGTTGCTGAGCGGGAGGAGGAAGCCGGAGAAGATGATGAAGACGACGTTCATGGCGGGGGCGATTGCTTGGACGATTTGGAGGTTTTGGGAACAGGAGCCGATGAAGAGGGACATGGTGACGCCGAAGACGACGGTGAGGGTGTTGATGGTGAAGTTGAGCCAGAAGGCGGAGGCGGTGGGCTTGAAGGCGGAGATCCAGTAGATCATGACGTAGAAGACGACGCGGGTGAGGATTGAGATGGGGATGTCGATTAGGAGGCGGGAGATGAAGAAGGACTGGGGAGAGGAGTTAGAAGGGGGGGTGGGTGGAGGAGGGGGGGGCTTACGGAGACTCGGTAGGAGCCGGCTCGGCGTTCCCGGACGAGGATGCCGTTTTGGAGGGGGAGGAGGGAGATGAGGGGGAAGAGGATGGAGAAGGTGTTGTTGATGGGGATGAAGAAGAGGAGGCCGAGGCGGGAGATGACGTCTTTTTGGTCGGTGCCGAGGCGGTAGAAGGCGAAGGAGAGGATGAGGCCCATGAAGATTGATTGGAAGAGGCCGGTGATGATGAAGGTCTTGTCACGGACAGATTGCGTGTATCCACGGCGGAGGAGCCAGTACAGTTCCTCCCAGTACGGTGAGCTGAAGCCGGGCTTGTCTTCTTCTTTGGTGGCGGGGATGGAGACATTGGTCTTGACTTTGCCCAGGTCTTGGACTTCGTGGCCCCGTTCTCGCCAGGCTGCTAAAATTTTTTGGACGCGAGAGGAATCCTTCTCGTCGTTGTTGGAGGTGAGTGATTCGGAGCTGCTGTTTCCAGAGTCGTCTTCGCGGACGGGCATGCCGGGGGTGAGGAGGGTGATGAAGTGGTCGGCGGCATTTTGACCTTTGGGGACAGGGTAGCCGAGATCGGTGAACCAATCGATTGCTTCTGGGATTGTGCCGTGAAATGCGCATTCACCCTCGGCAATCAGGTATATCCGGTCAAACTTCTTGAAGAGATCCCATGAGGGCTGATGTATTGTGCAAAGGACAGCAACACCGGTACCGGCAATGTCCCGAAGGTTTGAGATGACGGTATAGGCGCTCTGACTGTCGAGACCTGAAGTTGGCTCATCCAAAAAGAGACTATCACTGTTAGCCAGGGTGCTTTCCCAGGGTAGCAGCCTACAGTTTGGGAGCAGTGACGAGCTCAACACCAACCGACGTCCGTTTCCTCTCTCCTCCACTGACACCTCGTTTCGAGTCTGAGCCTACCCACGTATCCTTCACCTTTGTCAACCCCAACATGTCGATAACCTCTCTTGCTCGCTCTATCTTTTGTTTCCGGCTGTATGTTTTCGCCGGTAATCGCATCATTGCCGAAAAGATGATTGTTTCCTCGACCGTTAGACTGTCGTATAGCAAGTCGTTCTGCTCAACATAACCCGTCGTACTAAGGAAAGGCACATTAGCATCTGTTCAACCTGGCTTTTCCTTGGTCATACCTCTTCCAACTTCCCTCTCTCCTCTCATCACCTTGAAACGTGACACTACCCGTCAACTTGTAATTCTTCATCCCACCCACTCTTCCCGTCAACACGCTCGTTAAACTCGTCTTTCCACTGCCACTCGGCCCCAGGATCGCCGTCATCTCTCCCCGATGACAGTATCCCGAGACCTTCCTCAACAGAACTTTCTCATTCTTCTTCTTGCCTTTCCCAGTCTGTACGGTCAGATCCAGGTTGTCCCATTGAAGGCCGGGTGTGACGTGGGAACCGGGTGCGGGATTCCGATGGCCAGCTCCACCGTAGTGATCAGAGTCGTGCGAATGTGATGATGAGCGAGAGTCCG
This sequence comes from Ascobolus immersus RN42, assembly GCA_003788565.2. Taxonomy (NCBI): domain Eukaryota; kingdom Fungi; phylum Ascomycota; class Pezizomycetes; order Pezizales; family Ascobolaceae; genus Ascobolus; species Ascobolus immersus. The sequence goes on along the minus strand of ML119717.1, from coordinate 38,530 downwards.
TTTGTGACTTGTAGCCTTCAGACCTCTTCGAGACTGCGGTGGTGGAAGTAGTGGGCGAGTTATTCGTGTTTGTCGGTGACGGGTTTGGTCTTTCCTTTCGGTCCGGCATGTTGAGGTTTTCAAGCAATCGGAGGATATTTGTTTGCTGGGTTGGATGTACAGTACAGTCGAGGAGGTATTGGGCAGAAAGAAGTGAGAAATAGGGTCCACGCGGGACAAACGCACCGGAATAAAACCACAATCCCTCATGTCGTCACTCCACAGTGCGGTCTACATGTCACTCACAATGGCCCTCTCAAAGGCTTCTGCGATTGCGGTAGTCGGACATGTCCTGGGATCAGCCCAAAGTATGGCGTCAAGACTTTCTCCTGCGTCAATGAGGGCTTCCGGGAATGTGTTATCCGGACCGGATTAGGCAACGACTCGTCATAAGGCTGGAATGCACACTCTATCGTCCTTAAAGAAGCTGGCTATAAACGAACAGATCTGTCTAAATCAAGAATCCCTGGGTCTTTGGGAGGGATTCAACGATCGGGAAAGGTTGTGAATGCTGTGCCGATGGCAAGTGTGAAATGCAGACGATCTGGTCGTTGGATGTCGACCTCCGATCAGGAATCATCGAGGTCCATCTCAATGGTGACGTTGGGCAGCCGATAAGCTAGGCCTCCTTTGCCACTAGCGTGGCTCGCAAATCGCTTGGCCAACATTTCCGTCCCTGGTTTAGCGCCTTTCGGCTCGTGTCCGAGCTGGAGTTTCTCGAACGCGAGCTTTCGAGAACACAACTCGTCCGCCAGAAAACCACCAATCTCAACACCACAAATCATCACCAACTTTCCAAACCCACAGACAAATTCACGCACATACACATATACACACACACCCACATCATGGCCAAAGACATCGTCCTCCAAACCTCCATGGGCAACATCACCCTCGAGCTCTACGACCAACACGCCCCCAAATCCTGCGCCCTCTTCACCCAACTCGTCACCCGCAACTTCTACGACAACACCATCTTCCACCGCATCATCCACAACTTTATGATCCAGGGCGGCGACCCCACCGGCACCGGTCGCGGCGGCGGCCCTCATTTCGAAGACGAGTTGAACCCGGAGCTTAAGCACACTGGCGCGGGCATTCTGAGTTTGGCGAACGCGGGACCCAATACGGCGAATGGACAGTTCTTCATCACGTTGGCGCCGACGCCCTGGTTGGATGGGAAACATACCATCTTTGGGAGGGTTAAGAGTGGGCTGAGGGTGGTGCAGAGGATGGGGCTTGTCAAGACTGGCGGGGGCGATCGGCCGTTGGAGGAGGTGAAGATTTTGAAGGCGTTTGTGAAGGAGGAAGAGGAGGAGGTGGAGTATTAGGCTGTGGGTAGGATGGATGCGATGTGGTTTCGGTGGTGAAATTGGAATTGTGAAGCTCACACGCGCTGGTATGTGTGAATGGATTTGGGCGAACTTGTCGTCCGTGAGAATAGTTGAAAGGCACTCGTTGGGAGACACGCCAATCAAAGACACCAATTCGGGAAGGACTGATGGCGATGGCACTTTCGGAGCTTTGGGATGGATACTGTGATGTTTGCGACATGCATATGCGAGGTATGTCGCTCGGTGCTTTGGATGGCGGTGGATGGGATGGAATTTCAGGCTGATGAACCATAATAGTAATCTCCACCCGGTCCGCTTTCAGTAGTCTTGAACAACACCTCGCAATGAATACAAATGAATACCCCATCTCTTTCTTCCGGTTCTTTCTCTGCTTCTTCCTGTTAAAGACGTACTCTTTATTTCACCATCTTGAAGCTACTCTCGATAGCCTCGATCTTGTCGTCTTGTCTTTGCCAGCCTTGTTCTCCGTCGCCCGAAGTGCTTCGTCCCGTCCTCTGAAGTGCAGCAAACCAATCTCGGCGGATTCCGATCGTATCGATGCTGAATCTTGAAAGAATCCTCAGAGAATCTTGAGAGACTGCTCAAGTGATGTCCGTTTCATAGGATCGCAACGTTACAGGACCCCGGCTAGGTACAGAGGGCCCGTTGTTACATCCGCTTGTTGTACCCTAACTTCTTCAGCAATCCACATTCTTCAAAGCCGCGACAATCCTGAGCTTTCCAGCCTGCAAGGCCATTCAGGCCTACAAGGCAGTAGAAACTCCTCAATCGCGGTGAAAGGGCCACTGGATAGTCCCAAGCACGCCAAAACAAATAGGGCACTTTGGGCGAAATGCTGACTGAACTTCAAGGCCCCTCACGCTCATCAATCCGATCTCATCTCGACCCAGTGCATGGGGTCTTATCGATTGCGCCCACAATACAATATATGTACTCAATTTACCTGCGTCGACTCTATAAAAAGCTACAAACCATAGCACCAACGCCCAAAAACCGTTGGAACATCCCCACTCAAAGGCTCCCAGAAAAGTACTACAAAAGTGGGGTCGAACGTCGTCTCGTACCAGGTTCAAGTTTCAGCCTCGCGACACTGTTACCCCACGTCAAGAACAGTACTTCTTTCCGTTTACTGTCTGACGACGGGAGTGGACAGTACAAATAACGAGCACCACCCACCCATCCCATCTCGTCTGTTCTGCTCAATTCGCTTGCGTACCCTATCGATATCAAGGTCTCGACTACTATCGCCAGATCCATCATAGCGCCCTCCAATCCTCAGGACCCAGACGCTATTCTACGCTACGGGTCGGCAGTTGCGCCGCGAAACCTGGCCACCGGTTACACTATATCCAGCGGCTCAAGTAGCAGTGGAGAGTTAAGTACGTGGACCCCACAAGCGAAATAGTTGGTGAGCAACGTTACAATAACGTAGACTCCTTCTTACGAAAGTTGCGATCTGGACTGCACGGGTGGAATAAAAAGCAAAGAAACGACGCATCCGATCTCGTCCTGCACAATTTGACCCCTCGAGCTCACTCACTTTCCACGCAACTTGCCTTGTGCTGCAAACGAAAAGTGTTGACCTTCCATCCTCGCTCGTTCCTTCCCTTCCGAAGAAGTATTGATACGACTGTGTTCCAACAATCACCTGCCCATCCCATCCTTCCTTCCCGCTACAATGGCCACTTCCCACCACAACACCGATACCAACCCACTCTCCACCACATTCAACCCCCCGCCCGAAGAATCCCCCCCAACGTCCACCACCACCACTACCCCATTCACACCAACCACCCTCAACAACTCCGACGCAGACCCAACCGACAAGGACCAGCTCCGCCAAATCCTCGCCGAAGGCAACGCCACCATGCCCCCCGAGCATCCCATTGTCGAGGCTCCCAAGGGCACTGAGCCAACAACATCTACCACTGTCCTCACCGCTACCGATAAATCCAAGGCCTCGTCCGATGCTGATGATGATTCCGATTCGAGCTCGTCCAGCTCGTCATCTGGGTCTGATTCGGAATCGGATTCTTCTTCTTCTTCTTCTGACGAAAACTCCAACTCTGACTCGGATTCGGACTCTGAGGACGAAGATGCAACGCAGCAAGCCCGAGCATTAGCCCAGATCCTCAAGGCCCGGAAGAAACAGCTTACCGCCGAGCTGAAGCAGGCCGAGAAGGCACTGAAGAGGCAAGTCAAGGCTGTGGAGAAGGGGAAGAAGAAGAAAACCGAGCCAACGACGGAGCCAGCAGACCAGTCTATCTCGGAGTTGACTGAGCCTCCCACCACCACCACAGAGAAGGAGAAGGCCGAGAAGAAGGAGCAAGACAAGAAAGACTCCAAGAAGAAGGACAAAAAGAAGAAGGCCAAGGCCAAGGTCAACTCCGCCACTGCCGCCTTACTCGACCCAGCCTCGAATCTTTCGCTGCAGGCACTTGCGTTGAGGGGCAGACGTGCAGCGCCGGCGGATCCGGAGGTGTATAAGAAGATGCTTGAGGATGCTGGACTAGCGAAGAAGGAGAAGGAGGTGGCGAGGGCGAGTGTGTTGGACTTCAAGAGGGTTGATCGACGTAAGTACCCCGTTGCTCCTTCTTTGCTCTAGATGGTGATGTGATGGAGGCTAATGTTTTCGTGCAGGGTACAACAAGGAGAGATACACGTTTGAGGTTGTGGAGAGTTCCGAGACGACCACGATCGACAAGTATAAGCAGTACTTGTTTACGGTGCGACGCATCTTTGGGTACGATAATAAGTATCAGGAGTCGAAGGTGGATGTCAAGAGTAGGAGCTTGAAGGAGTTGCTGAGGAGGAGTATGGGCGAGATTAAGGGGATGAGTTTGGTGGAGGATACGCCGGCTGTAAGTTGTTCCTCTCAGTGATTTTGTGCGGATGCGGGGGTGGGAATGTGCTGGCTAATGGATGTCTTGCGGCAGATTGATCCGAATATGTTGTTCAATTATATGGGTGAGATGGAGGAGGAGATTGAGAGGTTGGAGGGGATTGTTGCAGCGAAGAAGAAAATGGTCGATGATGCGCCAAAGACGGAGGAGAAGAAGGAGACCAAGCAAAAGTGGGACGTTTGCGACACTGCAGCGGCTATCGACACGACCAATGGAGCTGCCCCAGCAGAAGACACCAAAGAAGCAACCAATCTCGACAAGGGCAAGTCCAAAGCCATCGAGGAGAAGCCCGTCGATAAGAAGGACAAGAAGAGCCGTAAGAAGGCCCAGTCCAAAGACAAGCACTCCAAGTCCAAAGACGGCAAGTCCAAGAAGAAAACCAAGAAGGAAGCCCCAGCAACTCCAGAAAACATCATCGCCCACGGCCGCATCCTCCTCCGCTACCTCAACGAGGACTACAAATCCACCAAAGCCTCGCTCTTCCCTCTCCTCGATGCTGGGCTCATCACATTCGACCTCCTCTGGGCTCTCTTCAAGCCAAATACCCTCGTCTACACTGTCTGCCCTGGAACCGATGAACCTCGTGCGTTCATTGTCGAGTTTACAGAGGTTCATTCGAACATTATGCGTGGAACCTGGCTTGCCGTCGAGGGCCGCTATCTCGAGTTTGTGGGCTTACCCGAGGAGCAGAGAAAGGCTGGCAAGATTCAGGTTACGGAGAATGACGGCAAGGGCGGGTTTGGATGGGGAAAGACGACGGTGGATATTGATTCATTCACTGGCAGCAGGAGGATCGACACGTTGAGATGCTACCCAATGAAGTATCGTCCGGATGCGGAGGAGATGAAGAGGAGGTTGATTGAGAGGGGCAGGAAGTTTGTGACTCTTGCTGGTATGCAGTATAAGAATCACAAGGGGCTTGCGTTCTTGAGGAATAAGAAAGGGCAGATCGTCAAGCTGAATGTAAGTTTCTTGAATGCCGGTGTGGGCTTTACTGACGGCGCTTTAGCTTAATGGCAGGATCATGATTGACCCCGCTCTCTTCCGCCGGATGAATCCAAACTATATCGTCTCCTCTGTCCGTCCTCGTTCCGCGGATCTCAAATCGGCCAGAGAACTCAATGTGTTTACTAGCTCCAAGAACGGGCGAGCTCGACGTGTTGGTGAGGAGTCAGACAGCGAGTCAGAGGAAGAGGGCGGATGCTGCGGTGGTGACGAGGAGGATGAGGGCGTCGAGAAGGAGGAAGAGTCAAAGGAGGAGACGGTCAAGTATTACTTTGACGAGTCTGGGAATCTGCAGGTGTACAATCCCGAGGAGCTCGTCAAGAAGGAGAATGAGGCGGCGGAGATTGATGGCAAGACAACGATCGGGTTCTCTGATGAGGAGTTTATGTTGGCTTCATCGGTGGTGCTCGGGTTCTCGTTTCCGGAGAAGTTGTGGTGTAAGTTGACCTGGCTGCCCATTTTCAAGAGTATTTTTTGGCTAACGTTTGGGTAGTGGAGATTAGTGTTGCTGGTGTTTCAGATATCATCTGGAACGACACTGCCTTTGATACTCTCGTCCTTCCAAACTCGTCGAAAGAAATAGTAAAGGCTCTCGTCGAGACCCACACTGGCTCCCGCATGGAATCCACCACCATCGACGACATCATCCAAGGCAAAGGGCGCGGCCTCGTCTCTGTCCTCCACGGCCCGCCCGGCACCGGCAAGACCCTCACCGCCGAATCCATCGCCGAGCTCCTCCACAAGCCCCTCTACATGGTCTCCTCAGGCGAGCTTGGGACTACAGCACACGTCCTGGAAGAAGGTCTCAATCGAATTCTGGACATTGCCCATACTTGGGACGCCGTCCTCCTCCTTGATGAAGCTGACGTCTTCTTGGAGAAACGTACCATGCACGACTTGCACAGGAACGCCCTCGTCTCGGTCTTCCTCCGACTGCTTGAGTACTTCCAGGGCATCTTATTCCTTACCACCAACCGAGTCCAGAGCTTTGACGAGGCTTTCCAATCTCGTATCCACGTGGCCTTGCGGTACGACGACCTTACCTTCTCGGCCAAGAAGCAGATCTGGACTAACTTCATCAACATGGTCTTCGAGAAGGAAAAGACCAACGGCCTTGCCCTCCTCCGCCGCGAGAACGCAGAGAAGGAGAAGGAACGACGGGAAAAGAAGGGAACTGCTGTGTCTAGCTCCAGCAGCTCCGTGTCTTCAAGGTCGAAGGGTAAGAAGGGTGAGGAGGAGAGTATGTTGACGGATGCCATTCTGTCGGAGAGTGATGTGAATATGTTGGCTACCAAGAGTTTTAACGGGCGTCAGGTACGTTTCTCTCCTCATCCTGTTTATTTTTGCGGAATTGGTGCTAATGTGTGAGAATAGATCAAGAACATTGTCAGAACGGCCCAAAGCCTGGCGGCGAGCAAGAAGCAGCCATTGGGGATTGCTCATATCAAGCAGGTTATTGCGGTTGCAGAGAGCTTTGATAATGATTTGAAGGGAGGCACGGGGTACATTGAGAATCTGAGGAGCTATGCTTAGAGGGCATGATGGGCCGGGGTAGGAGCCAGTGAGGGTGTAATGATAACCTGAATGAAGGATGAAGGGGGCTGTGGATATGATGAGATAGACGGGTATGTTTATGATTGTGTCTGTGTTAGGTAGCGGAAATTAATACCAGGTTATTTCTACTGATATTTTGCTTGTTGTGACAGTGCTCGCGGTTTTCGTCGTTGATTTTGGGTGTACGAGTACTGGAGGCCTGAAAGAGCCGCATAGCCAATCCGTCCCTGCGAACTTGAAATTGCGCTCGTTTTGCACACTTGAGTCACAGGAAACACACTTTCCGCCGAATCCAGCTCTCCCATTGGCCATTGGCGATCTGTCAAACCCGGAGATACCTCAGTGTCTCCAAGCGAACTTTAACCGACAATTATTCCCGCTTTGGGCAGTAATGCGGCACGACGAGGAACTCCTTAGGAGATCGAGGGCCGGATGGGTCCAAGGTGCCCGCCCCCTCACCAGTTTGACTCTCTTCTACCGCTACAACGTACCTCCACAGAAACATCGAATTCTCACACTTTTTTGAACTTTGAAAGTCCAACTTTCGCATTTTCAGTCCAAGTTACGCACTTTTTGCAACACAACATTAACAACAACAACAACAACTCGACAACAATCAAGATGGCAAGAACGAAGGAGAGCAAGGAACGCTTGAACAAATGGAGAGCTCAAAAAGCCGCCAAAAGGGCCACCGCCGATGCAGCCTCTCTAGCGTCCTTCTCTACTTTACCCGCCCCTTCCTCTGCCACCTCCGACACATCCGCTGTTTCCTCCATTTCTACTCTGTCCGACACGTCCCCTCTCACCTCTTTTTCTGTTCCGCCCACCATGTCCTCCCCAGAACACCTGGCTTCCCCACCTGCTCAGACAAACCAGGCAGCAGTAGAGTTTGCGGCCCTGCAGGCCAGACTCAACTTCCTGTCTGATTATCTCGCCCGCCAACGAGCCGCTGAGTCTGCGTCTGATTCGTCAGACTCCACCTTCGCTCTCGCAATGGAAGACGAACTGGATATTCCCTGCCTTCTTGCTTGCCTCGAGGCGGATATGGAGGCGTGGTATTTGAAGTATGGTGCTGAGTACAGTGCAAACGGTATCGACTCGGATGTGACGCCGCCGGTGGAGGAGAAGGAGAAGGAGCTTCCGACGCCCAGTGGGGTATCTGTGCCCGTGGTGTCGAAAAGGACGGCGAGGGTCACGAAGGCTACGGCAAGAGAAAGAGATTCGAAGTCGCCAACTGGAGCGGGGGTTGGGAAGAAGGTCAGGCAGCCTAGAGCGAAGAAGGCGGTGGCTACACCTAAGAGTGAGGCTACTACGGACCCGGAATTCGTCAAGTGCTTTGGAGAGTTCCTCCTCTGCATCGCCCAGGAAGGGTATGAGATGCCTCTAGAGGAGTCCAGATGTGCTTGGGGGGAATACACGCAGACTCTGGCCCCAGGCCCGGGTATGCAGCTGTTGGGGGACTGAGAAGTGGAGATCAAGTGGGAGGGTGCGAATGTCGAAAAATACGCAACGACACCATAGAGGAGCATGAAGATGAGTTCGCTAGACACGACGCCAACATATTATTATTGGACCACACAGCTTAGAACGGATGGTATGAGCTTCTTTTTCGGTTTCGGGAGCGTTGTTCTGACTTTCATTCAAGAACGACATGCAGCTGGAATCCTGACTACTAGAAGTACAACGCCGCATCGATCGAGACCGTGAGTGAAGCGGATGGACAGAGGAATAGGTACCAGTCGACTCAAGGGCTGGATGGATAGGAGCTTGCGAAGCTATCGCTACGATGGCACGACGGGCAGATTATGTGGGAATTTTTCTGGCGTTTTGTACTTGGATTTTGGTTCGCGTTGATTATCGTTTTTGAATTCTTTTTTGATTGCCTGGAGTACTTCTTTTTAAAATAAAAACAAAACCTTCTCTGTATTTCTGGCCTTGATTGATCTACTGAATGCGAGTGCATGTGATATTCTCAAAGTCTCCGCATATTACCTAGGTAGGTACCAAAGTAAAAACTAAAATCCATTCCAACGCTCAATTCCATCGAGCAAGACGTCGGAAGAGAAAGGGACAACTGTTCACAGTGAAGAATTTGCATGTTTCCCGCAACGGCAGCTATCTCCTCGCAAAGCAAGAGTCTCAAGCTGCAGCATTTATCGCTAGCACCCCCAACGACGTTGCAACCCAGCAGCTCAGTACGATACCTTTCATTGCAAACGCAGCAACTCACTCAACAAAGCCCGGAATCACAGTAACAAAGCAACAAAGAACTTACGGATACAGGAACTGCATTCTTCCCGCACCATGCACACTCTATCGAGCCCTCTCGACGCAATCAACCGTCTCAAGTCACGACGTCCACCCAGGATACCCACCAAAGCCGACAATTGCGATTCAACAACTCCAGCATCCGCAGCAGCCACCACAGATAATCTCGCCGCCCCTCTCAAGTTCAAATCGAGGCTACCTTTACCTTCAAAGCGCCAACCAAATCGTCAACCACCCGCCTCATCAAGAGCTGCACCAGCCCGTAACGCAATCAGTAGGAAGACAAGACTCTCGGAACCAGGCTCTTTCAGACTCGACCTGTCAAACTCCGCATCCACTTCGAAGCATAGCTCTTTCAGTACCTCGACCTTAGGATGCAATCCCTTCAAAGCAGCCTCGGAACCGATAAATAATCCCTTTACGCCCGATTCAACCTCAGGAAGTCATCCAAAAACAAAACTGCTCTTCCAATCCTCCTTCGCAAGCCCACTCTGGACTCATCGAACTGAGGAGGAACAAGCACCGAAGGATGGACCCACCAACCCGAACGACAATGCCACCTTCTCCTGGAACATGGCCCTCCTCCGCCCACACGGCTACCGCTACCAATGGCTCCCCACCGAAACCACATCCGACAGAGCCGCCATCTTCGACAGCATCGAGGACCACTATGGTCTCCACCGCGGTCCCAGTACAGCTCGGATCCTCATGCACGAAGAGAATCGGTACGTTTTCCTGGCGGAAGAAGGCGTGTTCGTCACCGACACGCTGGAATACGAGAGGATTGCACTGGTGTCGAGGGATGCGTGGAAATCACAGCAGATCTTGAGTGAAGTGGGGATACATGGGAGGGAGGGGCCGTGGAGGGCGATGGGGAGTGTTTATGATGCAGAGGCGGAGAATCAGGAGTGGGATTGGTATCGGTATGAGGAGGGGTGGAGGAGTCCGGTGCAGTATGACTCTGATTGGGATGATCCTAGTTTTTGGTAGAAGCTTATGTGCTTGTCTGGTGCGGTCTTGATGTCTGGAATCCTGTAGAATTACTCATGTAAATCAGTAAATAAATAATATTCTATTTCGGAACATGCAGGCTCTATGCAAAGCTTGTCGAGGCGAGGATGAGTCAAAGATCGTCGAAATGGATTTCCTTTGGCTATAATCGATAATCTCCTTGCTACCAGACGATTGTAACGGCCGGGAACATCCACTCGTCTCTAGATCTTCAGGTGAAAAGACTCTCGGCTTAACAGCTTTCTAGGAGGTCGCTCAGGCATTGCTTATATCGAGAGAATTAGGCCTGTCGTTGCGGAAAGAAACAGCTTGAATGGTTGGCATGTGGGATATTATCCCAAACAGGAAGTATTCCTGCCGTTGAACCTCTCCCTCGAAGACCATCCTCCGGTATAATCATGAAAGACGGATATCCGATGTCTCAATTATTGCTGGCTCTTCAGCCACGCTGAGGTATACACAGGGTGTAGATATTACCATCGGAAGCCACAGCTCAGACGCCTGGAGAAGGCAAGGTTCCGAGCTCGGCATGCGAGGAACATGGACCCAGCATGGGAAGTGCCACTGGAGCGGCAAGAAACTCCGGCGGCAGCACGCAGCAACGTCATCATCGCCAACAAAGTCTCCACCAAATCCAGTCTGGTCAACACCTCAAACAACACCAAACGCCAACACCAAGCTCTCCGCCCCAACTGGAACTCTCTCCAATCTTTCGTTAACCAGCAACCCAACTACGGCGAAACAGACCAGTCCGTAAGAATGGACCGCCACAGGCCAAACGCCGAGCTCACCGTTGAGATTGAGACAGCCACCGCTCCTTCCCGAGCAGCTCTTCCCACCTGGTCGCGATACCGACAATCAGCAGTCGCAAATCCACCTACAAGCTCCCAATCAGCGAGAGTAGCAGCCGTCTCTTCAGCCCCAGACCTGCCCCCCAGCTGCGCATCTACATCCGAGCTCAAGCCAGCTACATCCAAATCGGCATCCAACCGCAAATCCAGCAAACATGGGACAACCGCAAAGCCTGCCTCCTCCAAACATACCACCAATCCAAACACAACCACATCCAGGCCAAAGTCCAAGCCGAAAGCAAACGTCTCCAACTCGAATCCCCAGGCCCCACCAAAGCGACAGCCCACGAAGGAAGTAATTCCAAAGCTGTCTTTTGAAAGCCTCGAGCTGGAGGGTGAGAAAGGCGTGAAGGAGATTTCACGATTGAAGGGAAAGGCGAAGGTGGTTGTGCAGAGCGAAGGTGACTTTACATGGAACATGCCCAGATTGGAGAAAAAAGGGTTCCGTTATCACTGGCTCCCAAACGAATCCGAAGAGGACCGAGAGGAGTTTTTTGAGGAGCTTGAGTTTCTATTCGGCATACATCGAGGTTCCAAGACGGCTCGTATTCTGATACACTACAACAGTCGCTATGTTTTCCTTGCAGAAGAAGGTGTCTTCGCGACTGACACGTTGGAGATTGACCGGATCGCGTTGATTTCAAGGGACCCTTACAAGGCGGAAGACATTCTCTGTGAGCAGGGGATTGCGGGAAGAGAGGGCCCCTGGAGGGCGATGGGGCAGAAGTATGATGCTGATGGGCCTAATCAGGAGCATGACTGGTACGAGTATGAAGAAGATTGGGAGAGTCCTGTTAGTTATCACTCTGATAGTGACGATCCGAGCTTCTGGAAGTGATGAGGATCGGTCTTGTTTGGGTTTCATTTGTTGTTCATGCAAGCTCCTGATCGTGGCAGGTCTTCTCTTTGCTTTGAGCATTGTGTTTTTCCCGGATCCTTTGCTGGCGTTTTCTGGGTTTTATGGCGTTATGGGTATTGTTCTTCAGTGGTTCTTTCGGCATTTTCTGTTCGCATTGCTTTCGGCCCTTTCTTTTTCGCTTTCTGTCTTATTCTTGTATTATGGGTTTCTTTGCATGAATACCAACTAGATACTGCGCTTGGAGATAGGTTTTTTACCAGTTTTATACCAGTCTTGCTGTGGTGCTGGTTTAGGGAATGCATTTTCGAAATTTTCTGGTGCCGTTTTCGTATGAGAGGTATTACGGAACCTACTTGCTTGCACGCTTTGCGATTGGTTTATATCCTGGCTGTTAGTTTAGGATTCATGCATTCTGGAAAATTTCCGTTTTTTTTACTTACGAGCATCTGTTGATTGAACCAGCCCGCCTCCACCTCAAATCATCCCAGGATTTCTTTTAGATTTCACGACAGAAAGCGTGGGTAAGAGTCGAAGAACGTCGATTAGTAGATCGATTGGCCTATATAGTACCGTCCCTGAACACCACCTGATGTAAGTAAGTGGAAGGTCCCACACTGGTACATACGGACGGATTGGATCTATGGATACGGTTGAGATAGAGAAGTAGCGTCAAATTGAGCCAGAAGGGCGGGCGAACTAAGTAAATAGCTAGCCTATGTAGACAAACGGCCACGACGGGGTGAGGACCGGGGCCGGATTCCAACACCACCTAATATTCCATTAAAGAAGACCAAATTAAATGGCCATGTATCCTTCTATCGAAGGCCGTGAACGCCGAGAACCACCATTTCCGTACCATTCCGTATCACTAAGCATCGGATCAATATCCGACCACCACCCGTACGTACCCCCACAGTCCTCCGCACTCCACCAGCCCCCCTATCTCCAATGTTTAGGATCATCATCGCTGTCCGAATGACAACTCCCTGGACTCTCCCACCCCTCCTCAAACCGAAACCAATCCTGCTCCTGATTCGGCGCACCAGCATCATACGTCTGGCCCTTCGCCCTCCACGGCCCCTCCCTCCCAGCCTCAAATCCAACCCCAACCATAATCTGCTCTGCCTTCCACGGATCTCGCGAAATCAACGCGATCCGTTCGTCGTCAAATGTGTCGGTGATGAACACACCCTCTTCGGCGAGGATGACGGTCATGCCGGAGTCGAAAAGGAGGATGCGAGCGGAGCGGGGGCCGCGGTGGAGACCGAATTGGTGTTCGAGGCCGTCGAGGACGGCGTTGCGGTTGGAGGAGGTTTCTTGGTAGCCCCAGTAGGGAGTGTAGCCTCGGGAGGCGAGGAGGGGGAGGTTCCAGCGGAAGGTGGAGAAGTTGCGGGTGGGTTCTTCTGTTGGTCCGGTTGTGGGTGTTGGTTCCTTTGTTTGTGGCTTGCTTCGTATCTTTTTGGGCGGCTTTGGGGTGTTGTTGGGGGGCTTTACTGTTTTGCTGTTGCTGGTTTCTCTTGCTCGTTGGAGATTGCCTTTTTCTGGGGAGGGTGGGCGCACTGGGTCGGGATTTGGGGTGGATTGAAGGACTTGTGCGTAGGTTTGGTGTGGAGATAGGAAAGGGCGTACCATTCTGAAGTTGAACTGGAGGAGTTGGGAAGCTGACAAGACGGTCGGGTAGCGTTCAAGGACTGAGGATGACGACGGCTTGTTCGTTTGTGGACCTGTTGAAAGAATGTCGACGTTGGAGGCCTAAAGACGGCGACTCAAAGGATTAGCAATTGCTTGAAAGGAGTCGATACTTCTGTTGCTGTGGTCGGCTATGCGGTGGTGATGGAGGTGCATTCGTTGTTCTAATACTGGAATCGTCAATTGGCTTGTTTTGGAAATCTGGTTGACGAATTCCTTAACGAAACCACGTCTCGATATGTGATTCAGCGTCAAGATACTACTGCAGCCAACAGAAATCTCCGCGGCCAGTATCACCAAGCGTTTGTTGCGCTCAATTTCCTAACAGCTTCAATACATATCCGAATTCCTTACTTAGCATTCCAGTTAACGTTCGACCAGCTTGAAGCATCTGAAACAACAATTCAGAGCATTCTTGTCGAGCCTGTACATCTCGACAATCCACAATCTTTCTCTCCACTATGCGCTGGGATCCAGAACTAGCACACTCTGACGAGCAGCTCTTACAGATTGAAGGCCCGGCCGCCTACCACATAATACCAGCCGATGCTACGTTAGTCCTCTACCCAAAGTCAAATCAACATCCACTAACACAATCCCAGCATTCCTCCCCAGCAGAGCATACCCTCCGACCCAGATGCCGACCACTACTCACGTCTCATACTCCTATCCCACCACTACCGTCACCATCCAGTCCAATCATCCCCCAAATTCGACAAGCTCATGAGATCCACTCCACACCACACCCCTCAACAACCACCCAAACCCACACTCTTCAGCCCAACCATCCAGCACGACCTCTCCGTCTCCAACGCACTCGCCCTCTTCTTCGACACCCAAGACGACGCCCACCCCACCGACACCACCGCCGTCCATGTCAAGATGACTGCGCCTAATACATACGACATTCGCGTCTCCAAAAATAGGCCCATCTCTGCAAAAGAGGAGTACGGGTTCGAGGAGCTTCTGGAAGCCTTTTCTACGGGCGAGGACATAGGAGAGATTATTCTTGCGGTTCTCTCGGTCGTTTGTCGAATCTGCCGATTCGATATGCTCCGCAGGTTCGATGCAGTGAGATGGTATCATGCTGAGGAGATACTTTCTCGCCTGAAAACGGCTGCTTCCGGAAACGCTTCCCCTGTCGACTCTGGACAGCCAGAAAGCACCGACAACTATGAATCTGAAGAGCAGCCAAACACGACCGATGTCCTGATTCCAGGCGCAGAGCGACTTGGGCTGAGTTTAGAAAGATACGCATATCTTCTCTTCAAAGCCGTCGAGACTACCTGGAAAGACATCCCAGACCTGATCATCGCAGCCGGCAATGGAGACGAGCAAGCCGCCATATCATTGGGACGGATGCTGGAGTATATCCATCTCCTCACAGTGAGCCGATACATCCGGAAAGAAGCCTTCGAGAAGGGAGTCTACCACTGGACAAGCTACAATTTCAAAGCAAAGCTCGTGGACTTTCTCGCATATTTCAGCAGCGTGATAACGTGTACAGCTCAGTTTCATCCGGATCCCGATAGTACACCGGTTCAGCTTAATCTTGTCGTGTTGCCTTGTCCGTTAGAGACTGTCTCCGTCAACTCCGATTTGGCAAGTCTTATCAAGGTACCCATAGCCCCTCGAGAACTGGACCGTCTCTCGGACTACTTTAAAGCCTCCATTCTCGAGTCTGGCCAGATGGAGCTCCCGCAGCATTGCGAGGCGCGAGTGGCGGACCTACTGGCGGCAGCAGACGTCAAGATGGGCGTTGTTGGGTGGAGCAAGTTTTCGGCTACCACTACACTTGGGTCACTCACTAGTGGATGCTATTACCACATTACTGATCAAAAGAAACGGCATATCGTGCCTGCACTACTTCCCAAGGACGAGAGGTTGAGAAGTGTGATAATGGACGAGACTGAGCGCCTTTTCGGGGAGCTGGTTGATAAGGAGTTGAGAGAGTTGAGGAGTAGTAGGATCCCGCCAGCTGATCTTGGTTCGAAGTTTCCAGATAGCAGGATGTGTGCGTATACGATCGGGGGTTTGTTTGCTGATGTAGAGGAGAAGAGTCGTGAGGAGGGGAGACGGTTGCAGATGGGTGGGAGGAGAGTTGGGCATGTATGTATTGCGGATGTGAAGGGGTGGAAACGGTAAGGGGTGGATTGAAGGCTGTAGATATACCAGGAGTAAGAAGAGATTTGAGGGTCAGTCATGAAGAAGGGGAAGGGGAATATGAGCAGACTGGGTGAATAGGTTAGTGATGAGATTTGAGGGAAGCTCGTGGAGACCTACTTTTCGTTACCTGCTGATAGCATACTCATACCATGGTACCATTGACATTGCTATTTTATATTTCATGTTCGCGTTAACGTTCGCTGTAAAATTGGTGGCCGTATCTACTTACCTAGGTAGCGAGTTGAGTCTCGATCTCTTCTGCCAGCCTCCTCCCCCAACTGTCTCGCACATGCACATGATTCTGCGAAATTTCGCGAAAGAGTACCCACTGGCATGCGACAAGCCCACGGCATGTACCGGTACTTCGTACTCAAGCTCACAGACATTAGCATCAGCTTCCTGTCCGAGATTCTGAATGGAGATGAAACCCACGACTCCGCGCAGTCAAAGGAGCTCTTTTAGGCAGCCTCTCCTAATATGCAGGTGATCGGAGGCCGGAACGTCACATAAAGAATTTCCTAACACTTCCTTATTAGTTTCCTCTGCCCCCATCCAGCGTCCGTCAATGAGTATCAACAACCACACAAACACAACACTACAAGCAATCATCAACAACTCACCAAACAAACGCAACCATGTACCACCTCGAAGGTCTCCACCTCCCCCAACCCAAACCCTCACAAACCAACCCATCACAAAAGGTATACCTCTTCCATACCACCTTCCCACCCGTCACTAACTCGCATCATATTCCGGCCTCCACCCCAAGTACCCCGGTCCAAACAACGACGCAACCATCCTTCTGGACCAAACTCGCCCGAATCTGTGCCAAAATCCAGGAGGAATCTGCCCGCCAGGAGCGGAATCGGCCCTGCTGTTGCAAACAGGGGGGCGTGACTTGCAGGGCGAAGCGGCCGTGGCCGTCCACGGACAAGACGTGTTATCGGAGGATCTATATGCCATACAATAGAATGTGGGTGAATAGGGTTGTGGGGAAGTGTAAATGTGAGGATGAGATGGAGGGGAAAGGTGGGGAGGGGAAGTAGATGTTGCTGTTGGAAGAGGGGTATACGGTACGAGGCAGACAAAGTCGGACGGAGAAAGTTTCGGTATAATACACTTTTCTCAGCTGATCAGATACCTATGGATGTTGTGCTTTCATTTCAGTTGTTTTGTCGGTTTCTCACGTCCGAGTTGGTCAGAGTAATCGTCTCCATCATATCGTCGCCTTTTTTCCCTTCTAAGCCATCGCTTTGCCTTCTCGTTTCGCATCGTCCTTAGCACCTTGTCGACCCATATTTTCTTCTCTGGACCTCAGCGTCGCTTTTATCCAATATCGCAATGAGTTTTCAGCGCCTCTCATCACTTTGGTAAGTCTTCAGTTTAGATTATAACGGAGCCAAGAAGCTCTCTACACCTTTTCTATGAGAGATCCAAATCAAATGGATACTTATGCTGACTGGAGGCGGTGTTGCGTTCATGTTGGTATACTATTTTGACGAGGGCCAGGCTTTGCCGAGGCGCCGAGAGAATCACCCTAAGTAACTTCACGAGGCCTTAGGGTGCCCATTTTCTGAACCACACATGACAACCTTAAGTTGCTCAAAACTCTTCTATCTTTTTGGCACTTACTCTTTATAAACTAGAGAGCTGTACATAAATTTATCGCAGGCGTGGCAGGCTCTATAACTGTATTGATACATACCAAAAGGACCTGTCGAGGCCCGTTTCTGTGGCCAGTTCTCGGTTAGCACCTGGGCTGGCTTGGCGACACACGCAGCTCTCTACCAGCTGTCTTCCGATGTCCATATCTTCCCCGGGAACCAGAGGACCCTTCCATAACTCCCTGTCGACGTCACTTCCAACACCTACCCAAACCCTCGTCTCATCCTCCAACACCAATCCTACAAACAAACCGACCAATGTCCTCACCAAAACCATGTCCCGCCCACGAGCCCCATCCCACCCACCACTCCCCTCCGGCAGCTGCCACTGCGGCCTCATCCGCTACACCCTCCGCACGCTCATCACCCCAACCAACACACTAAAATGCAACTGCAGTCTCTGCGTCAAATACGGCAAACTAGCCCACCTCCTCCCCTCGCCCTCCACCGACATCACGCTCCTCTCACCTCTCCCATTCGGCGCACCTCTCCAAGTCATCGGTGCAACAGCAGTGCAGGAGACACTGGAGAGTAGAGAGCTTGCTGATGTGGTGGGGAGTTATCGGTTTGGGAGGGGGTGGGTGACGAATTATTTTTGCAGGAGGTGTGGGGTGCATACGTTTGCGATTGGGAATCCGAGGGAGGAGGACGGGGAGGTGGGGGTGGGGGTGAATGTTAATGCTTTGGATGGGTTGGATGCGAGTGGTATGGAGTGGAGGTGCGCGGGGTATTATGTTGATGGGAGGAGGGACTTTGAGGGAGGGGTTGGGGGGAGGCCGTTTGAGGGAGGCAGATGGTGAGGGGGTGGTTAAGGCTATGAGTAGGGCTTCGGACTGACCTTCGGGAACCTGCCGAAGCCGAATCTAGACCCTTTGATTCTACATCCCCTCGGTCCTACATTTGGTGGATGGTTTGGGAGTTTGTATGCGTTCTGGGAAAGCTTGACGTATCGCTGTAGCTAGACGTTGGTTATGCGTGTTGGCAGCAACGTTGGTAAGCTCAAAGAATATGCACATACTTCATACATCGGTTCTCTACTCTTCTTTGTGCTCCCGATATCCAGCATGGTATTGAAACAAGTACGAGGGAATGCGCAAAAGTCATTGATAAAGCTCAGGGCGGATCGTCGAAAGAAAAGGGTCGACTTTGTGTAGGATCAGCACCTGCTACGCAGCAATTTTCGACCCTCTCTACTAGATCGTTCGGAACGAAAACACAATTTGCACTTTGAACCGAAAACGAGACTAATCTGCACCCGAGTTCGATCCAAACCTTGCTGACGGTGGCTTTTTTACCAATGAATTGCACATACTTGGTACATATACTTGTTAGGTGTTTGCTGCTCGATCGAGTGAGACCAACTGTTAATGACAGCACAGGGACACTCGCATTTGACCTGGTCTGGCGGTACGAATATGGCCGGTACGAATAAAGTGTAGGCGCCAGATCTATGGCGATACGAGATTCATTCAAGCTTGTTGAATACTTACCTACAATCAAGTAGGTAGCATACCATATACGACGTAGGACCAGGAATAGCGATTGAATCCATGTCTTCGCTGTAAGATACATGAGGGCGCTAGCTCAATTGAACTTTCCAACCTGAAAGTGCAGTACGGGATCTATCACCTCCTTCACAACCTCGTAAACAATCGAGGAAGGCAAGACCCTATGATGATCTTCAGCCTTTACTAATCACGCTTTTAGAACTCCTCACCCAACAACTTCCCTCCAGCTACGAGCACTGTGACGATACAAGCTTCACGAGCATCGTTTCGAATACATGCGACATCTCGATCCCAGTTTCGAAGAAGTACATGTATTTGGGCCTTTGCTGTACGATCTTTGAGATAAAGGAAATCACTAGTACGTCAGACAAACCTGCCCTTGGTCTTGATATCAGGTCCTTGTTCCTTCACGATATGCCAGACACTCGAGCAGAGATCAGCACCAAACAGGCAACAAGCCCCCCGGTTAAGTCTTATGACGTGACTTTGACCTTCATTGTACTGATCTGGAGCAGGCTAAAGACGTCGACACCTTATGGACAAAAGGGCAACCTCGGTCAGCTTCTCAACTTCACTCTCGACTCTGGCATTTTGAATTCGGTGATCCGACCAGTCGCTTTACCTTTCAATCTTGAGTTCCGGTATCTCGACCTCCCTCGCAAACTCCCTCACGACCTCGCTCATGACTTTCGCCTCAGCTCTGGCATCTTGAGTACCGATATTCTCTCAACCGCGTACCGTCCTATCGGCATTGTGATAGATCGTTGAACGTTACTATCTACGGTGGGCGCTTCTGGATACATGATCTACTACGGACGAAAGGGAGAGGCCGAGGGCGGACAAGTCGTACGGTCCGGTCCGTACCACCAGTACAAGCCGTACATGTAACATTAATACCCCAGAGAAATACTAGTAAGCACTGGCATTCCACTATGACCTAACTATCTTTCTTTACTCTTGTTTCTCGGAGAATACGAGTAAGTAGGTACCTTTTCTTTCTCTGAGAATTATTCTGACGCTTTGCACAATATCACTCGAAACATTCACACTGTGCACTTTGGACTGGAAACGAGCTGGCTAGGAAACAATCTTCTCTCTATTCTTCTCCTCCATCTCTTCCTTCTCAGCTTTACAACGCCCCTTACATATCTCGGACTCGTTCTTCACAACTGGCATATATGTCCACCGATAGCAGCTCTCATCCTCCGTCATCTCAGTATCCTTCCGTCTCGCACACCGACAAGGCTGATTGCGTAGCTGGAGGGCGGCAACCGCTTGTGCTTCGGCCAGGTCTTGCGCCAGTTGGTGCCAGATTGTAGTCTTGCGAGTGGTAGAATAGGTTGAGTGTTGGCTTGAAGAAGTGGAAACCATCTTTGAGTTGTGCGAGGTTTGGTGGTTGGAATAGGTTGAGTGTTGGCTTGAAGAAGTAGAAGTAGAAACCATTTTGGAGTCGTGCGAGGCTTGGTGGTTGGGAGTGTGGTTGCTTTTGCGGTGGTCTGATGTTGTGGAGTTGTGTGTTTGTGGTGTTTGATGAACGGAAGTGGGAGGGGCTGTTGGATACTTACTTATACTGACGATTTGTTAAGAACTTCTTCAGGCTCATACTTAAAGGCAATGTGTCGATTCGGATATGAGTTACACTGGAGGCCTGTTCATACGGGAAATGTGTCGATTCGACTCCGAGGAGTTGTGGCCACATTCTCCATTCACAATACTTGCCGTGGACTGATGGTTCATTTCTATACGGATTTCTTCAAGTATGTATACTTGTACATGCAGCTTTTTCTTTACACATACGTATGTATGCTCGTACAGGCGTATGCTTGCATGGTCGAGGCCAAAACTAACTCCGATTTATTAACCTCGTCACCAACTTGCAACTTTTCTAAGCAAACGAGTTGATATGAAGCGGCAGAACATAACGCCAACCAGTACTGCTCCTCGTCGTTCACCATAGGTCTTTTCACATCTTCCCTCTCGTCTCCATTCTTGATTAAACAACCACCATATGAATTAGTTGCACGATAGACTGAGGGGATGATAAACACATTGACAACATCTATGCAAGAAAGATCAGTGATTCCTTCGCATACATACTTTCAAAACCGGGACTTCAAGGAATCGTTTGATTCAACCTCCACGTCCGATTAGATACCCGTACCCAGTCCACGCACATAATCATAAATCCGAGTCAGAACTGAGAATCAAAACATCCATAGATTGCTTCGACTTCTAGATTCTACCGCAAGTAAATACCCGACAAAAGAAGTTCCACTTTCCTTTCGACCTAACTTTCTTCTCTGAGATTTCGGCCTTCTCAGCGGGTTCCGAGTCTTTCTCTGCGAATAGTTCAGAGAGAATCTCCTCGCCAACGATCTCCTCGGCCAAGTCCGTCTTCACCGCACGTCGGAATGGACAATTCCCCACATGAATATCACACTCCCCAGGTTTCAAAACCGGCATAAACGTCCACCGATCGCATTTCCCATCACTGGCATCCCCCTTGGTCTCTGGCAGCGTTGTATAGTTCGACAGCCTCGTGCACTTACAAGGCCGATTCCGTTCTTGAATAGCAGCAACGTCTACTGCTTCGGTCCAGGCATTGGCCAGGAAGATTGCGCGGGATGGATGCTACTGAGGGTTAGTCCTATGGTTTGGGTGTTGATAAGGGGAAGGCTTCACTTACCGTTCTGAGATTCTGCATGGGTGGATGGTGCATGGTTGGTTGGAAGTGTATTTGGTTCTTGTGTTGTTCTGATCTTTGGGGGATGTTGTTCTTGCGGTTGTTGATTTTGTGCATTTGTTGTGGCTTAAGCGCTTGTTGATGGGAATTGGAGGGGGATTGATGATTGTTTTATAGTTTAACGAGTTTCTAGGCCAGAATTTCTTGAGGTTGAACAGACGAGTACTGGCAAAGTGTCTACTTGCCAGGTCCGAGGGAGTGGGAGTTCATTCTCCATTCACAATTCTGAAGCGAAGGCCGGCTTATTCTTTACAGATCGATTGCGTTGTGTTCGAGCATGTATTCGCTTGCACATGTCCATAAGTAGCATGCGCATAAAAGCCTGAAAAATCTTCCCAACTCATCGCGCATCCGGCCTGAAATATTTTCACACCGCTGGTGATGCCTTCACCCTGAAATCCATGGGATCGACAATATCCTTGTCACAGAACCGCAGGTACATCAAGACCTATACGTTCTCTCAACCGTGGCCTAGGATCGATCTTGGTGTTGGCTTCAAGAGCAATGAGATTTTTCTGAACTCAATCATTGACCGTGTGTTCCTGACAAGCCAACTTCAATCTGTAATAAGGTGCAAAAAGATATCAGAAGTACTTTAAGAGAACAGGACTAAGCGAACAAGGTCCCAAAGCAACCGTAAGCCAAACTCCGGAAAGTATTGTAAAAAGCAATAATAATATACAAGAATAATATACAAGAATAATATACAAACGCTCTTGAACCAGACGTGACATCTAAAACGGTAGTAACAAAGCGAAAGGAGATGGAATATATACTTCTCTCCGTAAATACTTACACCAATTGCACAACCTCGCCCCAACCCCTCTAACAAAACACCAACGGTGTCCGATACTGCGTCTGAACTACACAACATTAGCATTTTTCGCATTTCCCAACACACAAGGAGGTACTGCTCACCCAACATGACAGTAAAACTCTTCTTCTGCACCAACCTAACGCCACACACAACCCACCCACCGCCCTCCTCCTTCTCCTTCTTCTCCAGCAAATCACCCAACAAATGCATCAAATCCACCGGCAACGTATCCAGGCTGACCTCCTCGCTGTAAAAGAATGGACTGCCATTCTGGGCAGCCGATGCTCTTGTGCTGTTGGTCATTGAGATGCTAGGCGCACCGGTGCGGATGCGGACACAGCTGGCGTCGCTACCGGACCAGCTGTTGGAAAGGGTGCCGAAGTAGTAGGTGTAGGTTTCGTAGAAGGCAACGCGGGAGGATTGGGTTGAGCGTGGTGGTTCTATAGGGACCGGAGAACGGGGAAGGGGAGGAGCTTGCTGGATTCGGGCGTGTGGGTAGCGGGTAGGAGGACGGGAAAAGGACATGGAAGGGGAAGAGGAGTCGTTATCAGTACTTGTCGAGGAAGTAGGGGCGGGCGGAGGTGTCGATTGAGTTCTGGCGTGTGGATCTTCGGTAGTGGGATGGGCAGAAGATGGGGACTCGTCGGCCTCCGTCTTTTCATTGGCAGTCTTAGGCTCCTCTGGAGCTGACCTGGTACGACGAAGCATTGGTTGTGATGACTTGGGCTGCTTCGATGCCCTTCTTGGATGTTTTCGGCCAGGGCTATCCTCCACCTGCTCGGATTCTGGCTCTATTAAAGGAACAGGCTCAGTGACCAATGGACGTGCCTGCTCCTTTTTGATGGAAACCTGCCGAGGCACATATTTTGCAGTAGCAGGCTGCTCTTTAGTCTGCCTGTTATTGACGGCCTCGCTGAGCCAAGAGGAGTCTGGTTCCGCTTCTGGATCCACAGTTGACAACGGGTCAGACCATTCATTCTCTGAACTTTCCGCCAATTGCTCCTCATCTTCCATCATCAAGCCACTGTCGGTCCATTCTTGGATAGAGTTCAAAGTATCGAGGTATGCTGCCTCAATATCCTCTCTCGTTGCCGAAGACTCAATCAAGCTGATAGGAACAAATCCACGCTCATCAAACTTCTTCATATCCTTCTCCAGGTTGGAGGACAGATCCTGATCCTTTGGTCGGAATATAATAAACTGAAGTCTAGAGAAATCTATGTCAACGGCGTACGGCTTGCCCTGATACCAGATGACCTTGGCAACCTTCAACCGTATGGCATCAGTGACCAACTGACCACCAACGATATTCAGCGAGACGAACTTTTTGACAAAGTCCGCTTGCGAAGCGGGTACCAACTTTCCAGCCCTCTGCAGCTCCGGCTCGACTCGTTTGTTGAAGATCTCGGTGGCCAGAGCTTTCAGATGATTCTGATTCCCCTTGACCAACTGAGCCTTCACGCGGTTGTCAGCCTTGAATAGAGCCGAATATATACCGGACTTTGCTTCAAAGATACCCAACAGATGGATTGTACCAGCAAGTTGCCCGTTATCACTGGGCTTGCTGGAGTCGATGTATCCGATGGCCCCGTCCGTGAGAGGTCCCACAGTATCCCGCAGGTCAGTACCCGTGAAGAAGGTGTAAGGCTGATCTGACACCCAGCCTGTTGCCTCGATCTTCATTCCGCATTCCTTGATCTTGGGCCACCCTTCCAATTCCACTAGAATTTCAAAGAAATTTCCAATAGTGTATCCTGGGTCTCGGGTGCTGGCTGCCATAACCAAGTTTTCTAGCATATCGAGGCTAATGCCCTTGTAGAAGGGATATTTCTCGACAAGCAAATCGCGAAGATTAAGAACAAAGCCAGGATTATCTTCCATGAACTTTCGGAGGACAAAGTCGCGGTAGGTCACCTTGGGGGTTTCCATCCGAGCCCGAGTATCAGGGTCCAGAAAAGCGTCCCATTCTGAGGTGCCAGAACCATCCTTTCCTTCGAAGGTGTCCCCTTCCAGTATACTTTCTGGCAGGCTTTCCGATGTAGGCGGTGCAATTGGTGCTTCCGCCGTGCTGGGTTGGCTCTTCAACGCTGCGGCCGCAGATGGTGGTGCTTGTGGCGTGCTCGAATTATTGCCAGTGTTCGATGTTGAGACCGCATCTAACGATTCCACTGGCTTGGTACCGGTACCGGGCTCATTATCCGAGGATGGGGCAGTCGCTGATGATTCCTCCGAAATGGTATGCTGGCTAGCCTTTGCTATGCGATCGTCAAATTCCTTAATCGTCGCCACAATTTTCTTGCCCAACACTTCCGTGATCAGCGGTATCAATGTCGGATGAATATCTTGCCAGTCCTTCTTATTCAAAGCCCACTCTATCAGTGCAACATACGACCAGATCCGCATAAATGTATTATGTTTCGCCATGAAGAGTTTGTGGGCATCATCACTCGTCGCTGCTAGGTCCAGCTCTTCTTCCCATAACCGATTCACCCTTTTCGAGATCTTCTTTACACCATTAACATTAAGATGAGGCAGCTTCTTTAGGATACGTCGTGCAGGCATACAACGAGGATGCCGCTGTGACTTGTCAGAGAGCATCTTCTCGAGATCATCTAGGTCGGACTGTAATCTCTCACAGCCAGCTTGAGAAGCATCGCGCCACGCATGGGCTAACCTTTTCCGAGCCTTTTTTGATAGATCGATACAATCCGAAGCGGCGTACATCAGAGCATCGTAGTCCGCTGAAGATCCGGGAGTAGGAGGTTCCAACTTGTATGGGGCATTGGAAATGTCTTCAACGCCCGAGGAAGAACGTGAAAACAATCGGTTATCGGGAAGCTCTTCGGAACTTTCATTCTCAGCTGCATGCAAAGGAGCCTGCGTTACCGTCTCGGGTTGCGATTGGAAAACGGGACGAGTCGGCCAGGTTTTTACAGCCGTTGTATCCCAGACTCTGACATGCCTTAACTTACCCCATATTCTTGATGATACTTCTGTCTTCTCCTTTGCTTGGATTTCTTCGGATTGCAATGGTAAGGTGTCCAGGACAATACCCGTGTTCTGCAATGCCTTTGTCTCCCAAACCCTGACGGATTGCGTGTCCCACAATCTTTTTTGCTTCAACTCTGTATCGTCATTGCCTTGGTTGGATCGTGACTGCAATGGTATCGTGTCGAAGACAATACTCGTGTCTCTCAGTGCCTTTGTCTCCCAAACCCTGACGGATTGCGTATCCCACAATCTTTCTTGCTTCAACTCTGTATCGTCATTGCCTTGGTCGGTTCGTGACTGCAATGGTATCGTGTCGAAGACAATACTCGTGGCCTTTGATGCTTCTGTCTCCCAAACCCTGACGACTTGCGTATCCCACAATCTTCCTTGCCTCAGCTTTGAATCGCCACTGCCTTGGCCGATTCGTGACTGCAATGGAATAGTGTCGAAGACAATACCCGAGTCTGTGGGCGCCCTCGACTCCTCTGACCTAACGAGTACCGTATCAAAGATTTTCTCTGGTGCCTGCTGTATCTCTTCACCGACTTGGGCCTTGTAGGATCTCAAGGGTGTAGTGTCATAGACAACATTGGTGTCCTCCGATGCCATCGTTTCCCAGATCTTGATAGGCTCGGTATCCCACAGCCTTTCTGATGGCACTGTTGCCTCTCGACCAAGTTGGTTATCCCGTGACTGGATTGGCACAGTGTCCTGAGCTATCGCGGGGCCCTTGACTGCCTCCGTATCGAAGACTGTTCCCAGCGGCAATTCCGTCTCTTTAAACAGTTGGCCGTTCTCAGACTGCGGCAGCGACGTCTCCTGCACCACAGACGATACTTCTGATGCCTCCTGCTCCCAAGCTCTGCTAGGCTCAGTGCCCCAAACCATCTTCTTGATGAAAAGGGCTAAGCTTCCCACTTGTGACTTCTTCTCCCTTGGTGATGGCGAATTCCCTCTGTCGTTGTTGTCTCCCGTTTCACGTGCTGACCTCGAGGTGGCAGTGAACTTGAGATTTGAGTCCCACATTCTGCTGACTGTTTTGTCTTCGACCGGATCCTCCCGTAGCCCATTCATTGCAAACTCCAATCCAGGATCCATAACCTTCTGCGCTCCGGCCCTCATCCTCCTCAGCTGCTCGTCCAACTCCCTTAGGATAAAGGTTGCATTTCCGGCCAGTCGCGCCCGTGTCTGTTCGGTGAGGGTGCTGAGTGTATGTTGCCCATATAGACGAGCTACGCTGAGGTTGTAGTTGAGTTCAATTGTGTCCTTTCTTGCCTGCCGTAATGTCCGAGAAAGAATACAGAGGGCTGCTCCATTGCTCTTCGTTGAAGGGTATGACAGAGAATGAGGCGGGAGGATGAGAGGTGCAGTGTCGGTGTTGCTGTCGGACACCCGCTTAGGGGTTTCTTTTCGAGATTCGTTGATAGATGGACCTTCCGGAGCTGACAGTTCCTTTCCACTCGAGGTTGTCGTCGAGATGGCCTGCGTTCGATCTTGAGAGAGAGTTGTTCGTTCGGTTCCCCGGTGGACCGCTCGGTAAGGTGTACCGCCAGTTGCCGGCGATATCCGGGCCACTAGACGTGTATGCGAAGCTGCTGCGGTGGGAGACGAGCGGAGCATACTTCGAGTTGAAGCAAATGTTGGTGCTGGTGTTCTATGGAGGCGCTGTGGAGACCGCTATCGACATTCTCGTACTCGGAAGCACCGAAGTGGGCGTTACTGCGGGGACTCTGGAATCGAAGCTGGAGGCCATCAGCATTGAGACGTGACGTGCCAATGGCATTGACTGACTGGAATTCGATTGCTTCCTTCTAGCAGAGAAGACGAGAGGCGGGTGGAATCGGACCGGCACGTCGAGATGGTGATTTGCGTTGGAGATCGATCTCAAAAAAATGGTGGGGTCCTGCATCACTGGTCCGTGCATCTGCAACTTTGAGAGGCGAGACGTCTGCCCAGCCGCTAACTAAGATGTTTCTTGGTTGAACCTTGTATCAGAATGGAAGTAATTGTGCTTTAAGGCTGAGCTCTCCGCACCCCCGATCACCCGGAGCTGGTTTGCAGAACTGGTATTTTGCAGATACCGTCAGATTTTTACTTCAGACAATATATTATTTCTCGAAGTCAATAGCATAAAATCTACTGCAGTACCCATAAATTTATGATCTGATCGCCGATACAGATGGGACTCAGGTCTAACCTTGGCCAATTAGACCGCCCGACTACTTACCTGCTCAGTTGTAATTGCCGGCATGGAAGCGCATGGCTGTGCTCACGCACCTCCCCCTCTAACTGTCCAGTGATGTACTTCTTTCGGTATTTCTACATGATATTGGTCGATACAGAAGCGCTATTTGCTTAACTTTTACACATGCATTATAAGTATTACTTCATAACTGAAATGATTCGAAGAATTCTGCTTGATTAGAAGAACTTTGCAACTTCTCTAAACCAGACGAGCTCAAACAACCAGCCCAAAGTATCGGGAACTGTTAAAGTTAAGCCGACGACCCTCTCAAGGTGCCGCCAGCACTCTTCGTCCACCCATACCTTCTCATCGCTCAATCCCATTTCTGCAAACATGGTTTTCCTCAACCACTCATCTTGATCACTATGTGCATTTAGCATCTTATCTATAAAACCATCCATCTGGCTGGTATACTCCTCCGCATATACCTGAGCGAGGACATGCTTGAGCTCGTCCCCCAAAAGCCGGCGCAAATTTCCAGGTCTCCAACTGCTATTGGGGCCTGGGTATTCACGGTAAGTGTCGGCATCAATCCATTGTACATACTCATTGCGGTTCATCTTACTAAGAGCCGCGTCCGGATGTTTCATAATATACTCCTTCTCAAACGAAGGGAGATAAATATGGAAACCGCAACGCGGTCCAACCTCGTAATTGTTAGGGCTCCATCCGATTTTTCCTGGCTGGCCTGAAAGGAAGAACTCATAAGCATCATCCAGTTCTGCGTAGAACAAATGTATGTCGTAAAGTTTAGGAAGAACTCCGCCTTCACCAATATAAAGGTTCCTGTTCGATGTATATTCCCACATCTGAGAGCGCCAGTACTCCAAGTCCGTCCCACCCGTAAAAGGTGGCGGGTTTAGAATCTTTACTCTAATCTCGTGTGAGATGTATCTGCTTTTAAGCATCGCTTCGTACAATCCCTTTGAGTCGCGGTTGAACCGGGGCTCATTAGCTATGAGGATAGCAATAGGCCCATACAGAAGGTTGCGGTAACGGAAGAAGTGGCTTGTGCTCGCTTTTAATGTCGCAATCGTTGTCCTTCGCTCAATCACTTTCTGACGCTCTTCCCATGTACTAATGGCAGTTGCCGTATCCTCCATACCTGAGTTATTTCCTCCCTTGTCTTCAAGGTCACTTCCACTTATTGTCGTATTGGGAAGATCTTCATCCACTGACATCGAATCCTCTTCTTCTTCTCCTTGTGCATGCCGAACCTTTATGCCCGCTACCTCAAAAACCCTCCACATAAATCTATGCGAATCATCCTCGGCTGTTTCTTCGAACATCTCGCCTGCTAGATCGGCCACTCTTCTAGCTACTTCCGGTAGCATCGCGAACTTTCGCTGAACCAGCTTGTTCTCCAGGCTGAAGAAGTGTAGAAGGCGAGGCGAAGCTTGCCGGAAGGCTTGAAAATCGTTCCAAGAGAAGCCATTATCGAGGATTTCCAGCCAAAGCTCGGGAGGTAGCGTTTCGAGAGGCATGTTTGACAGCTGGATCGATGTGTTTTCTGTTGGGAAGAAATGTTTCGGTAGAGTGGCGTGAGTTGGAAGCAAGGGAAGTTTACTGCAGTAGAGAGAGAAGAAGTTGAGATTCTGGCCCGTCAAGTGAAATGTGGCAACTTACCATTGAAGCGATCGGTGCGGGGAGAATGTTCGTTGTACCGGTGTACGAGTGTACTGTATTAGCGACGGAAAATGAACTTTAGTGGGTCGGGTCGCTAACCTTGTCGCTACGTGTCGCTAAACGTGTCGCTAAACCCACTCAGAACGATGCAACAGTGCGTTCCTCAAGCTGGTCTCTCAACAACATCACCAAAGTCGAGCACCTTACGATACGCCCCTCGCTTGCTTCCTTGCATCACTCATCGAAGCATCGGATGCTACTTCTTTGTGCATGCCGCTGCTTTCGGCGATGCATTCCAACCCAAGACGAAGGTCCATTCCCTGCCTTTCGAAATCAGCACCTCTCAACCACCACAACTTTGACAGCAACGACCCTCTAACCGACCACAGAGACAATCCAGCAACCTTGCCTTGAAACGTACGTATGATTGCAGTATTGAAGATGCTAACAAGCCTGCAGTACAAGTCCTTCGCCATCATACCGTCAAAGAAACACCTACTCTCAACAATGACGAGCAAAAACTTCCAAATCTTGCAACTTCCCACCGAACTGCGTCTCGAGATCTACCGTCAGTGGACTGCCTTCACCCTACTTCCGCTCTCTCATACCTGCATCACTCTTCAGTCCGAAATCAATGCGAGTCCATCTATCTACCGGCATAGCGCTGATGCAAATGTGAACGGTAAATACGACCCGAATATACGCCCGGTAGAGAAATGGAATCGGAGCAGCTAGCTGAATGGACACATTTTGCAAATCGCATTAAACCAGGCAAATTTGCGATTTGGGACATAGATCACCTTTGCGATGAATCTGAGCATGATCTGCTTATGCAGCTCCTGGGTCTATATGATGTAAAGGTAGCTATGGATGATGACCCCGACTAGAGCTGTTGCCGAAAGTGCCTGCTGCTTACTGGAGGAAGAGAGTGGATGGCACCAGAGATGGTAACATCATGGGTCGACTTTGACACAATTCCCGTATGGTCCGTCTGGTGTGGCTTATGCGTGCAAGAGATTTCTATGTGAGTATGAGGCATACTTAAATTAAGTAAGTACAATCGTAAAAAAGTACGTACCAGCATAATGGTAATCGAGCAGTAATTAGGCCGCTATGAAGGCGTTGCTCAGCATTACACATTAAGAGACCATTCTGAGGTGAGAGAAAGTCAAGGAAGCATGAAGAATGTTTGTCCTAACTAGCTCTTACGGCGCGCTACTGACGCGTTCAACTGGCAAATTTGCTAAACACTGACACAAAGAAGATGAGATCCAACAAAGGGGATGTGCGCCGACCGACTTAAGGGGGTGAGTGTGGACCGAGGAGGCTGAGAGCCGAAGGGGGTGAACGTCGACCGAAGAGTTTGAGAGCCGAAGGGGGTTAGCATCGACCGAAGGGGCTGAGAGCCGAAGGGGGTGAACGTCGACCGAAGGGGTTGAGAGCCGAAGGGGGTGAACGTCGACCAAAGAGTTTGAGAGCCGAATGTCGACCGAAGGGGGTGAACGTCGACTGAAGAGTTTGAGAGCCAAACGTCGACCGAAGGGGGTGAACGTCGACCGAAGAGTTTGAGAGCCGTACGTCGACTGAAGGGGGTGAGCGTCGACCGAAGAGTTTGAGGGCCGAAGGTGATG